>JAQISU010000032.1:4302500-4747500 GCA_029339505.1 Unio delphinus
TTTATTTGTATCAAATACATTAAAATACCATGGTTTTTAAAAAATATTGTTGAAAAGTAATTTGATTGTAGACAATTGATGAATTTTCACCCATTAATTATTAGTGACGTATGAAAATAACGATAAAAAGTATTAATAATCAACGTTTTGAAATTAATTTAATATGGTAAACAATTTCATCGCAATCCCTTGTGCTTACCGTTTGTCCCTCAGATCTAATGCATTCATGCATCATGGATTTTCAAAATAAGTAGAAATCTGGAATGAGAGATGTAAACATTTAAACTGAACTGAGAAAGAGAGACAGAGAGACAGACATTGAGACAGACAGACAGATAGAGAGACAGACAGGCACAAAGAGATAACGTACTCTCACATCGTTATTTAGGAGGGGAAAAAAATCGAAATATGGGACAAGAAAGAGTGTGAAGTGCAAGATAATACGTGAAGCCCGATCAACTGCGAAAACTAACGAAAGGAAAACCACATGAATGTATTTGGATGATTCAGTTTACAACATCGTTCAATATCATTTTATTCAGACTTCATTGGAGCAGAAATCCACTAATGTTTATTGAAAGATCTTTTAAAACAAGCTGTTTCACTACGGTGCTAAAAGTGATATTTGTAATTAATATGTTAATTATTTTTTTTCATGTCTGTAACAGCCTGTGTATTACTAGTTCATTCAAGTTTTGAAAAGTATTTCTTGTCAATGACATGAACAAGCACTTTCTAAGGAAATGTTGTCAAACAGGCACCATATTTGCATCAATATCACGTGTCCTATACTATGTTATTATTTAAATAACATGTAAAAAGTCTGCATGGAAATTACATCAATATATAAAACGTGCTTGTTCATTTCTTTTCCTTTTGTTACTTGCCGATACCTTACCATAAAAAGGGAGAATTACGCTTTTCAATTAAGATAACTTTATTATATGAAACAGATGGCAATTTTGTAAATAACACTTAGCAAAGCTTGATTTGCAGTGTTATACGTTTGTTATAAGGAGCGTAAAACAGTATACATCATTCCTTTATGGAGCTGTTAATATCGTTCATACATGAAATATATGTATAGTTCTCGCTTTTCTTTTTCTACCTGTAAAGTCTAGGGTACTTCTATTGTAATAAGCATTCTTTGACGGCGCCAGGATGAGTATGAACAAAATATGCAGGTAAACTTGTACTTTTATATCCATTTAAGACAGAAACTGATCAGTTTGCTGCGGAAAGTAATTTATACATAGTTAACCTAATATATGTGTACACTGATTTGAAAAATCATAGAACTGTCTTAAATTCTTACAATATGTTTTACAGAGTTCAAATATTGATTTTTTTTTATCTTTATTTACGGAATATGATTTTATTTCGTCAAATATAAACGATATAAATCATTATGTTCTTTCTATATTGCTATTCATACACTCAAACGAAAGTAGATTGTAAGTTGTTATGTTTTTGTTCTTGAAATACTTGGCAGCCACATAATAGGAAATCGAGTCTCTGCTGCTATGTTGATATTATTACTTTTCTACCCTGTTAACGACTGACCGGGACCATTCCTCGTCTGATAATGCAGAAAGGTATAGGTTCATATAGGATATTACCAACCATGGTAAAAATATGCACAAACATCTCTTATTATGTGTATATTGGAAGCTGTTCCGTAACGTTTGTTTGTAAAAGAGAAAATATGGAAATATGTTCGAGCCAGGCCCGTTCAAATGAGGTGAACCATTACATACAAAATAGTTCGGAGTATTTTTATTGGCAGGGAGTTACGTGTGTTTGTTCATCGAAGTTGAATCTCTACGGTATTTCATGCCGTGTTTCAAGTTTATTTGAGAGTCCAGAAATGTCATATTAGAGAGCTGTAGTTAAAAGTTTGATTAACGAGCGAAACATTCACAATCGTCTTCTTTTTTTTTAGACATTTGCTAGCATGAGTGCATTTAGTTGTTCATCGATAGATCTCGTTTAGTTGCTTATCGATAGATCTCGTTTAGTTGCTTATCGATAGATCTCGTTTAGTTGCTTATCGATAGATCTCGTTTAGTTGCTGATCGATAGATATCGTTTAGTTGCTTATCGATAGATCTCGTTTAGTTGCTTATCGATAGATCTCGTTTAGCTGCTTATCGATAGATCTCGTTCAGTTGCTTATCGATAGATCTCGTTTAGTTGCTGATCGATAGATCTCGTTTAGTTGCTTATCGATAGATCTCGTTTAGTTGCTTATCGATAGATCTCGTTTAGTTGCTTATCGATAGATCTCGTTTAGTTGCTTATCGATAGATCTCGTTTAGTTGCTTATCGATAGATCTCGTTTAGTTGCTTATCGATAGATCTCGTTTAGTTGCTTATCGATAGATCTCGTTTAGTTGCTTATCGATAGATCTCGTTTAGTTGCTTATCGATAGATCTCGTTTAGTTGCTTATCGATAGATCTCGTTTAGTTGCTTATCGATAGATCTCGTTTAGTTGCTTATCGATAGATCTCGTTTAGTTGCTTATCGATAGATCTCGTTGATATGCATCAGAAGATTTAACATTAAGTCTAAAATGACTTCCAGGAATTTAACCTGACCATCATATGAGATAATTGTCTATTTGATATAAAAAGTCCGCACGCATTGTTTATATTCTGAAAGGTAACAGTCTCAAAAAGCAAAGATGAGATTTATATATGCAGCAGCAATATCATTAATACAAGTATTGCCGAGTGTCCGTCCATAAATTGACTCCTAAGGTGAGGTTCAACGATTTAAAAAAGATTTTCTGAGAAAAGCATTGAGTTGGTTTTATCATGTACTAAGTTCCATGCACTTTTCAAGAGTAGATCCTTTGTTCACTTAGTTTCAATATTTTCAAGGATCCAGTTTTCATGATAGTATTAGCATACAGCGAGAGATTGAGTTTTATCCCTTTGTCAAATTGCATTCATTTACCAAGTCTGATGTTAGAAGCAAATTTACCAAGATTTTGTACTGAGACACCCGATCCTTATAATCAAAGTAAAATGGAGTTTGTTTGTTGAAAAGTGTAATTTCAGACTACAAGAATAAAAAACGTGTATCTGTTTCATTTTCGAAGACTTATTTGAATGAGTATTCCGATATGACATTTCACATTGACTGTGGTTTATCATTTAATTCCAACGCATGCACTTCACCGATGACGTTGCAAACACTCTAATCTCCAAATTATGTAAATGATTGAGGTTTTCTTGTTCCAACTGACTGTCAACATCTTAGTTTTCTTTGAGATATCAAATTCAGATGTACGTCATCCTTGGAGATTTGCCATATTACACTGACCTTTTCAATATCTCATATGTTACCTATTACCAAAAACGTGCAAGTAATGCACATACAGTTCTTCCCAGGTCTAGACAAAATAGCTTTCACAATCTATATGCTTTCAAAATAACGATCCACTATCGATAACTATGCTCAGCCCACCATGAACGACGGACATTGTAGATACAAGAATGCGGCCAGATACAATACCGACCAGAATTTATATGCATTAATAAGGCGAACATTTGCGTGGAGGAGGCTATTTATAAATCAATTTAGTCAGATGCTACAATTTAAGAAGAATTTTTTAAAATAATACCAAATATATTGATCGGTTGTAAGACATGCAGCGTCTCACAATATTGCTGAATGGGGATGAAACCAGCCTGAGTGGAGACATCATCATCCCAGCATAGCATGTAAATAAACAAAATATGTACTTGGATGCATTGCTTTCACTTGTATTTCGATGGTCAAACGTTTGTATCTCAGAGGAAAGGTTTATATGTTAGTTTTAAAGATGATCGGTACAGCTGATGAGGCACTGCAGTAAAACTTCATAATGGTTTATTGAAACAATAATTATATGAATTTTAACTTATCTTGTACTTAAAATAAAAAGACATCGCTGACTACAACAAACATTTAAATTATAAAACGCGCGTTCTTTGTGAAGAAAATGTGGTATGGGAGATTTGGCGACAAACAAGTCATTGAAGCAATCATGCGTTGGTTCCGGATGGAGTGGTCTAAGGTGCTTACCTGTACTGATATCTTACCCCTGTCTGCGTGGGTTCGAGTCTCGCTTCGGCCAATGTTGGTATGCAATAAAGATTACCAGTAGCTTCCAGTGGGTCGGGATTTTCCCCGAGCCTTTGCAAGTTTCTCCTCCACCAACAATTAGACTGACCGCATTGTATAACATATCAAGTGCTGAAAAGTGGCGTTAAACTCATAAAACCAAACCAAATCATTTATTAATGTATCTTTCTAAATATCATTTCGCTCTCATTTATCACCCATATAAACAGTGTTTTTAAGTCTTTTTCATATTTTGACAAGTTTTCCATTATCTTCCTTTCGTCTGGGCTTCCTGCTTGGCCTCACACTGCCCTCATGGAATAAAGGCAAGAATTTTATTTTGAGTAAGCTGTACCATTTCGTTATACAGCTACGTTTTACTTTGCGTGCAGCTGCGGTTGGTAGAGTTAGAAAAAAAAAGGTTTGTAAACTTATCTAGCTAAATCCAGTACATAATGTTAAGGTGATGAGAGACGTGTTCAATATTTCCCTTTGCATTTTGCTTTCACTTATAACAGCTCTCCACTTGTCGTTTCTGGCTTTCTTGAGAAATAGTGATGCCCACAGTTATGCATGTAGCAGTGCTGCCAAGGATTCAATGTCGAAGAAGTGGTTTGAATTGAAAACTAAATTACTGGTAATATTAACACTAAAGAAAGTGGGTTGAGGCAAAATCGAATTGTTACTTATAAACCGTTACAAACATAAATAATGATGGTCGCTGAAATCAAAGACCATCTTCACTGTCTCTCGCACTATTTAGAATGACTTTCTAGATATCACTACACTAACGAAACCAGTAAACTGTTATCGAGCTTTATTTTAGTCCATTAGAAAAGTATTAATATATATTTTAAGTTTTATTTCTGGAGATTCGTTAACAAATTGCATTAAATAGAAAACATAATTCAAATATCAATAGAAAGTAAAATGTTTGTTGATTTCAGATTATTTGATTTTGGGTATGATGATAAAGAAACATGTGTGATTCGGCTGGTGTGAATATATACCTAATACATTTTGAATCCGTAAATAATGTTCCATAACTGAAGAAAACATATAAGTAACTGAATTAGTGGTACAATACACTGAATGGCATAAAGGGAAATTCAAGTGTAAATATTCGAGTTCATAGATGGATTCATAGCCAAAGACATTTCTGTATGCACCCAAAAAATGTAATTAAATAAATGATTTTGTAAACATCTGAAGAATTTAATAATGATAAAAGAAAGTTTATCGCCCTCTTAGTAAGAGGTTTGGTTAGTTGGTTTAGACTGAGTTATCTTGGGAATGACCTTGCTCGATTTTATGAGCCGATGTGAGTGGATAGATAAAACATCAACAGAGAAATGAGCAAGACTATTGGGAAGAAATAATGCATTACGAGCCCCCTCCACTCATAAGAAAAAAACAAACAAATTAAATCAAAACAAAATCATAGTGGCAGTTCTACTTCAACTCAAATTAAGTCAATATCATTTAATAGCAGTGACTAATTTTGATTTATTTCATCTTCCTTTTTCCTCGAATTCTTCTATTCCAACCGCTTCATTCGTTTTTGGATTCTCTTGTCTTTAATCTAAACTCGATACTTATTTGTTCAGGAATTCCGTCTTAATACTGTCATGTCTCTTTCCCGTAAGCTGTTTCCTTAATGGACAAAATTAGCCCTAAATCTCTACATGCACCAATTTCTAGACCTACATAAAATTCCTCACTTACGTTGAAAATTCTGACTTAATACGGTAGAACATCATCATCGGTTCACAGCAACCGGTCATAAATTAACACGTGAGCGATCTATGGAACATTACCATATTCTGTTACTTATGTTACTACATATTCGATTACTATTGCATACAATTCACAAATTCTAACTCACAGCAATCCTTAGCCTAAAAGATTATTCAAACATTAGAAACTCCTATGTAATAGGTAATTATCATTAACTCACGATACTCAGTATTGCCCTAACAGAGAGAGAGAGAGAGGAAATTATTTGAGATAAACCTATGAAATCCTACACATAAGAAATTGGGATCGCATGCAAAATTCTATCAAAGAACTAGTAAATGGAAAATTAGTGATAAATTGCATAAAATATCTAACATCATCATATTTTCATGAAATTTAATGAGATACATTGCATAACAACTTTAGGATCAACACGTTTCCACGAAATTGAATAGTCAATACATAATATGGAACCTAGTCATATTAAACCCATTTGCATAAACAGAGAATAAAAAGGAGAGAATATTACATGAAATTAATATTGCGTACCTTAATGCTGTTATGTTTAGAAATTGCGATTCCTAGCAATAAAACTTATCTTTCCGCCCAAAACAGTCACCTAGTCCCTTTTACTTCTTTAACGAGGAAAGCAATATTTTCTTTTAGGCTTCCCAGTTGCCAATATTTTCTCTGTCAGGTAAGTTCGGACTAAACAATTACGACCAAGGTTGTCACTTTAAATTAACTTTATTTCCAAAGTGTACGCCTTAAACTTACCCTAATCATTCGTAAGCAGCGGTTCCTAAAATGTTCCTAAGATAATCATTTCTTTCGTCAGTCTAGAATCTCTGAACTACGTTGAATAACACTTCCGTTTAAAAAATGACTATTTGACATCGGTTCCTATAAAGTGGTAATAGTCAATTATTCAAATGTCTACTTTCTCAAGACAGCGTTAAGAACTTAAGATACCCGGGTCAATTTCATTGAGTCTTAATGCTGGCCCTTTGAAGCTTTAACACTGACGATGGGATACATCAATGAAGAAAGGTAGAAGTGACCTGCACAAAGACGTCTTTTAAAATAAAATGTGATACAATCTTAATGCTGAATGCATTCAACTTCAAGGCTTAATGCTTATTCAATGGTCGATACTTTACAAACAGAAAACATTATATTGTTAATTGCCTTGAATTAATCTGAAACATCGTTCTGATTAAAAAATATGTTGACTGCATAATTTTTATTATAACGAGCTTTGTTCACCCTTATAGTGATACTTAGTTCTGGACATGTTAACACTGACATTAGTGAATTTTGCAATATGGTATTTTGATGACAAAAATACCAAACAAAACCCGGAAAAATTTACATATCGTAGCTTTAAATATTTTAAGCAGGAAATCTTCAACGCCAAGGTACGGTATAAAGCTGATCATACATTCACGACCTTTATCCTACTACATACTCCTCTCAAACGAGTATTCCAAAGAAGGCAATAAGCTTCGTCCATCGAAGGTAACGAATTAATGGATGGGCTCGCACAAAATGGATGGACATGCACAAATAAGCAGCAAGGTCCATTTATTAACACTGAAGCATGGATGGATATGCATAGGAAATGAATGAATTTAGTGACACAACTCATGTGAGAGTCTATATATAATACTAGTGCACATTTGTAACGGTGCTCAAGTGGTAAAAGTGTAAAAACATTTGACATGCACTTGATCTTTGCTGGTAACCAAAGGCACATTCTAAAAATTCAATTATTTGCAACACAATTATGAGAGCATTTATGACTGGGTTTGTGTACCAAAGATTTGAAACAATTCGCTGTAAATGTTGTCAACGAAATGGGCAGTAACTACAATAAATATTAGCGTAGTTTCGAAAGCTGCAGAATACAATTATCAATAAAAGCTAAAGTATTTCGAATAAACGTGATCTTCCCTTTGTCATTGAAGACCATATTTAACACCAGCATTACGTAAGCAACAGGAATGGATGTTATCTCACCTAAACAGTTTGTAAGCCAATTACTAACTGGCCTTATAACAAAATTCTTAAATTTCAGCCTTGATGAAAACAGTTTTCGATGCATACTTTATTATAAAAATTGCAGTATTCTTGCAACTATAAGAAAAGAGTCTGCAGTCTGATTTATACTTACGTTCACTAATCTTGAATATATATCTCTCTGCATTCCGGATTCAGCAGTCAAATTACCCAATTTAGATTTTTTGAAGACTATCGCCTAGCATTAGAACTATAAAAAAAATATATGCTGCAGCTGTGTTGATGCAGTTGCCTAAGGCATTTGACTCGTGTGAAGCATATACTTTTGAATAAGCAGTGAACCTTAAAGTTGAATGTAATGAGCATTAACAGCTCATTTAGACTGGGGAGTCTTTGTGCAGTGTCATTTCGACCTTTATTCTTAATTTTTGTCATATCAGTGTTAAAATTTCAAATGAACTAGTGTTCCGATTCAATGAAATTTAAGGGATATCTTGAAACGGGTTTGAGAAAGAGTCAGTTGAACTTCAAGTCCGTGTCAAATGGTCATTCTTCAAAGTGAACAGAGATTTTGACTGACGAAATAAATGATTGTATTAGGAATTTCTTTTAGAAACCATTGCTTATGATTGGCCGAGTGAAATTAAGGCGTACAACACGGATGTACTGTGAATTTAAAGTGACAACCTTGATCGAAATTATTTAGTCCGAAATGTTCTGAGAGAGAGAGAGAGAGAGAGAGAGAGAGAGAGAGAGAGAGAGGGGGGGACCTACGAAAATAATAGTGCTTTCCTCAATAAACACGATAGGAACCAGGCGTCTCTCTTGTGAGAAAGACAAGGTTTAGTACTTGGATGCACAAGTTCTAAAGTTAACAGCATTACATTTTCCAAAAGAGACTCGACTATCTGACGACCGAGTCCGAAAAAAAAGTGGAGTGATAAGTTAAGTCCGGAAAAAGTGAGGAGTGACGAGTGAATTCAGAAAGGGAAAAGTGACGAGTTCGGAGTAAAATCAAAGAAGTCCGAGAAGGAAATTGTAAGACTCGACTAAATAGAAAAGTTGCAATACGGTCGAGAAGAAGGTGATGCAATTAGTCGTGGATACTGTGCTCTTTTCACCATTCGTTATGATGATAAAATAAATCCAAACAGACACTGCTATTAAATCCTGTTGATACAATTTGAGTTAACACAATTGCTTTGTTTGATTCAATATGTTATGTATCTTGTCTAAATTGCATTATTTCTTCCCAATAATCTTGGCCATTTTCTCTGTTGATATTCTGGGTTTTTCTCTCACTCATACAGGTTCATAATATTGAGGGAGGTCATTTCCTAGATAACGTAGCTAAATCCAATTAACTACCCTTCTTACTAAGAGGGAGACGTTACAACTGTCTACCGAATACCCTCCTTCCCTAGAATGTATAGGCGTTAGTGAAATTTCGACTCAGTATAAGTAACAATAGCGAATTACCTGTGAAACCGAAGATGTACCAAATTAGTCAACTCCATGTTCTTGGGCCAAACTATTTCATTTAATAGATGCTTTAACCCTTTATGTACGAATGTTTAGAAGACCTTGACATTTGATGTTTTCATCATTGAAAGCTGATTGAAGTGATGATGCAGACAGTTTAAAACTATTATTTAATTATTTTACATATACAAAACAGACTAGATATTCTCGGTGCAAGAAAATTTAGACACGGGGTTCAATCCTCTCTCTTCCAACATAAATTCACACACCAGAGATTTATTAAGTCTACATCTGTTTTAGGGACTTTTTGCGCGTTTCATGCAAATGTTTAATTTATAATTGTTAATAATGTACTTGCTGCTGCTGTCACAATAAAGTAATTTATATCTTTAGGCTTTCAAGTTGCTTGAAATTATGTGTTTTGTTTAATCTCGATTGTCTAAGGATTACACGAGCTGCGTTTTGTTCTACAGTTGGCTTAGAGCTTTAGTTTTGTGGCTACTCTATTTTGCTTTAAATCCGAATGTTGCATGTCGCATGTGAATGTTTTCAATGGACATTTCACAATACAATTGGCTTTCATTGTGGATTCCACTATCTTACTGAGTAAATTTATGTCTCGTAAATATTTATATCTATATGTATGTATGTATGTATGTATGTATGTATGTATGTATGTATGTATGTATGTATGTATGTATGTATGTATGTATGTATGTATGTATGCATGCATGCATGCATGCATGCATGCATGTATGCATGCATGCAACTCCTTATCTCCATGCATTTTGATTTTAGGCTCGAAATTTTGTCCTGTACATTTGCTGTTTTGCTTGCTTTATACGCTAAAAGTTAGAATGATTTATGCTGCTTCTAACTTAGGAATAAACAATAAACTCAGTGGCAACTTAATGGTACATTTAATTGCTTTTTCATGTTGTAGCTTGTGAATAGTCACCGATGAGATGTTATTCTCTTGTTGTTGTAATAATAAGGAGTACCACATTTAAGTAATAATTGTCTATTGTCAATTGTTATTTGTCTATGACTTGAATTTAAGTAATAATTGTCTATTGTCAATTGTTATTTGTCTATGACTTGAATTTAAGTAATAATTGTCTATTGTCAATTGTTATTTGTCTATGACTTGAATTTAAGTAATAATTGTCTATTGTCAATTGTTATTTGTCTATGACTTGAATTTAAGTAATAATTGTCTATTGTCAATTGTTATTTGTCTATGACTTGAATTTAAGTGGACAAGGCTATTTCTATGAAGCGTCTACAAGCATTCAAAAGTTCATTTGCCATTGAAAACAACCGTAAAGGTAAAATACAGGTACCTAGATGGACAATTTGTAAAAAAAAAAATAAGGATGTCCACTTTTCAGTGCTATTTAATTATTTAAAAGGTGAGTATCTCTTCCTCACTTATTTCTTTTAAGCTAATGATAACTTTCTTTTCTCAAGTCACATTTCATATTCACCAAATAACGGTTATAATACGTGACATATATAAATAATTAACACCTTGACAAATAGTATATTATATTAACATTTGTTTATTCCTTTTCGTTATAACATTTCTGGCAGAAGATCATATATTTCTGTTACAGTGTAATCCGTGCAGTTTAACCACACTAACACATCAGTATTACTGCAGTCAACAACACAGTATAATCAGATCAGAGTGGCGACAGTCTACCACAACATGTAATCACATCAGACTAGCTGTTTAATCATTATAATCACATCAGCGTGGCTTCAGTCAACACCACACTTTATCACACGAAAGTGGCTACAGTCTACCCCACAGTGGATCTCATCAGAGTCGCTGCAGTCTGCCCACATTGTATCACATCAGAGTGGCTGCAGTCTGCTCCACAGTGTAATCACATCAGAGTGGCTTCAATCTACCCCACATTTAATCAGAACTAAGTGGCTCCAGACTACTCCACACCGTATCACATTAGAGTGGCTGCAGTCTGCCCCACACTGAATAACTTCAGAGTGGCTGCAGTCTGATCCACAGTGTAATCACGTCAGAGTAGCTGCAATCTACACCACAGTGTAATCTCATCAGAGTGGTTGTAGTCTACCAGACATCACACCTTGCTCTAGTTCACTAACAACCGTTTCATAATTTCAAGTCTACTATTCAAAACTGGTCGGTCACTAGAATTGTCTTTTCATATAAATATCAGCCTTTGGTCCTGAACGTGGAATTAAGTTTCAACCACGTGTACATATCGTTCATTTTTATTTGTGTCCTTTAAGGCTATATATTCAGAGAAAGGTGTCTTCTTTATAAATGGCAAACATTACCATAATTATGATCCAAATACCTATCCTGGACGTTTTTGTGTGAATACTCGCTTGATTTCCTTTGTTTACCGTAAAATCGACCAGAGGCAACTTGTGTTTCACGAGCCATTTCCAGCTTCTTACTTTCCCACACAAACCCATTTAACACCTGTAAGTTTCAGCAGGTGGAGGGTCACATAACTTCAGTACAGAGCAATCATGTTTCCTTGTTTTGCTACGTCAGCTGGTATAATATTCTTGCAAAATACTTTCTGTAGATCGGGCCAAGGTGGCATAATTCCAGAATGCTATATTATACTTGCTTGTAAACTCCTGGACAATGTTTGACCAGAGGTCTTATGTGCTGATCGACCTGGACAGAATTGACAGTGAGAGGAAAGGATCTACATAAGAATATTGAGTTGTTTTGGTGCTTTACAATACAATTACATGATTAAGGCATTTAGTTTCGCCGCAGTTTGAGTGAAATGCCTTGCTCATATAAAAATTACGGTGGGCGACTGTGGTTCATCCTTTGAAAGGTTTCGACACCCTATTTCGAAGCCCGGCTTACAAGATACAAAGCTTTTACGCATCGTGATGATGATAAGGAGGAGGAAAAAGGCGAGGATGATGTGACGATGACGACGATGAGGATCAAAAGTAGAAAGAGAAGATGAAGAATTTGTTTGAAAATTATCAACGTTAGACCAAATTATTTATTCAACGTCCGCTTCTTTTTTTAAAAAAATATGTTTTGAACTCGTTCTGTATTTTAGAGATTCCTCTCCTAGACATTTTAATCTGAAAGGTATAAAAATTGAATGCAAAAATCAGTAGGAAATATCAACTAGACATTGATTAAGGTTTTAAATAAAACAATTTAAAGCGAAGATAAAATTGCGAATAAAAATAATACAAATGAAAACGAATAAAACTAAAATGTTAAATTATAATAATAATGAGGACTTTGTATAGCGCATAATCTATAGAAGCTCGCAGCACTATGTTACATTAGAAAACACCCATACCATTAAACACATATAATGATATGATTACAAAATACACCACCATGAAATTAGAAAACATAAAATATGCTGGAAATATTTAAGGGAGGAAACATTATTAGGTCTTTAAGTTTGTTCATGCAGTCGAAACAGGTGAGTTTTAAGAGCACTCTTGAATGGGATCACTGTGTCTTTGATATGTCTGATTTCAATGGGCAATTCATTGCACGTTGCTGGGCCCAGGTATGCAAAAGAATGTTGTCCTTATGACTTCGTCTTTATACTGGAAATAATGATTATACGATTGTTAGAAGAGAAGCGTAAGTATCTTGCTGGTGTGTACACATGGGTGAGCTTGGATAAGTATGTTGGACTAGAGTCCGTCAGAGAAAAGTAGGACAGAGAATACATTTTGATTCTGGATTGAATGGATACCCAGTTTAGGGTACAGAGCAGCGGAAAGGTGTGCTCTGGTCGTGGTACTCTAAGGATGATCCGAGCAGCTGTGTTTTGAACGTTTGAGGTTTCTGGAGCAGATTTTGAGACGAAACAGACATAATTAAATTACAATTGTCCAGTCTTGAAGCTACTCATGAGCACACAAGTTTATTAGTGGCACCAACTGAAAGATATTTGCGAATGGAGCTGATGCGTCTCAGCTCAATATGCAGCCTTGCATATGTTCATGACATGATGGCGTAATGTGGAGTACTTTCTAGAGTAACGCCTAGGTTTCGTACTGAATTTAATGTTGGTGTTGCTGATATTTATTGTTTGAGGTAAAGGATGATGTGAATGAGAACGTTTTTGTGGTGTGATCAGAATGTTTTTAGTTTTAGCATCATTCATCTGCATCTTGTAACACGTCATCCATGATTCCACTTTAGAAATGCATCGCTTTACACCTTGGATGATAGCATCAACTTCAGTTGGGTGCATAGATTGGCATATTTGGGTGTCATTCGCGTACAATTGGTGAGACACTGGATGATGATATGTGACACTTGAGAGCGGCTGCGTGTATGCAATGAAAAGAACAGGTCAAAGAAGAGACCCCTGTTGAACATCACAACATAGATCAACTGGGCTGGAGTGTATTCCATTTGCGAACACGATTTCTGTCCTGTCGACCAAGTAGAACTTGAATCACAGTAGGGCGGTATGATGAATGTCAAATACATGCTGGAGACAGTCAGGCAATATATCGAGGTCTATTGTATCAAATGCTGCAGACAAATCAAGGAGGGTGAAGACTGTAATCTTACCACTATACAAAGCAGTGAGAATGTCATCAACTACATTTATAACACTGGTTTTAGTACTATGGCAAGGGCGATATGAAGAGTGTACATTTCTAAACATAACTGTTTAAATTCAGATGAGATACAATCTGGTTTATAGCAACTTTTTCTAAGATTTTGTTATATTAATGGGAGAACAGAACATGGGTAGTAGTTCTTTAAATCATTATGGCCGAGTGTTGGTTCCTTCAGCAGAGGCATTACAATGGCAGTTTGTGTGTGTGTGTGTGTGTGTGTGTGAGAGAGAGAGAGAGAGAGAGAGAGAGAGAGAGAGAGAGAGAGAGAGAGAGAGAGAGAGAGAGAGAGAGAGAGAGAGAGAGAGATGTATTAATAACATCGGTTAGTGAAGGCATTCAAGCAGCAGTTATGTTGGAATTTGATCAAGTTTAATGGCTTTTGTGTACTCTGCATCACTGTTGTACTTACTAAATCCATAGAGACAGGTTTAAATGCTGTAAATGGTTGCCACTGAAATTCTGTATCGCAACTGTATGGTGACAGTGAGTCAATTGAAATTGTGTTTGTCAAGCTTATCTCTAATGGTTTGTACTTTGTCACGGAAGAAATTTGCAAACAGGTCTGGAAGGTCGACTGGAGAGAAAGTAGTTGCAAGTGGTGTACATTAAATCCTTACATTAGCTGTTTAGTAATATCGAAACTTTCTTGCAGCTAGAACTTTCCGCAATCTTAATACTGTAGTGGGCTGATTTCCCTGTATGGACTATATTTGTGACGTTCTTAACAGCTTCATAGATTTGTTTATGAATAGTTAGTCTTGATGAAAGCCAAAACCTCTCAGCTTTATGTCGGTCTCTTTTAGCGGTGCGAAGCTGGGACCTAACACTGCTATACCACGGAGAACACATTTGAATTGATACTCTTTGTGCGAGGTGTATTGGGCATATGAACGCAGGCAGTTATCGAGTTGTTCTGCTGTAGGAGGTAACCAGGTTGTTAGGGTTGCTTGGATGTCATGCATTAAATTGGTTCTATTTATCATACGGAGGTTTCTCTTTGTAGCAAATAAAGGTGTAGGGTTAGAGATTGATACGTGAAGATGGCATATAATGCAGAGGTGATCTGATGCATGTTCTAGGGATCCCAGGGAGGACCGTAGAACATTATCATCGGGTCTATGAAGAATCCAGTCTAAAATGTGGCCATGTTTATGTGTTTGTTGGTTAACTGACAGAGGTTGAAACCATTAATGGAATCTAGGAGTTTTTATGTGTATGGGTTTCCAATACAGTCAAAGGGAAAGTTGAAATCTTCAAGGATAATCAGGATGCCACCTTTCGAATTTCCATACTCCAGGAGATTCGAAAACTGCTTCAAAAAGAGAGATTCAGTCCGTGTGTTTGTTTACTAGGAGGATGGCGGTAGAGTCAGGACATCCCTTTATTCCAATATGAGTGTGGTTTGGACTAGTTCAAATGTTGTGGCAGAAATTGAAGATTGTTGTGTGGTTAATACGTTTGATCATGGAGTTCTATGTCATGACAGCAATTCCACCTCCGCGAGAATGGTGGGGGAACGGCTTGATTGAGTAACCGGTGATGTTTCAGCCATGTTTCTGTCAGGGAAAAGACCTCGATATTCTGATCGTTGATAAGTTAGCTATTTATTTGCCCTTTTCCGGTGGTCCTACTGACTAGGCATTGAATAATGCAATACACAGTGGTATCGTTCGGATACTTGACACAAAGGTTGTCTATTTAATAGAGATTTGAATCAGGTTATCTAAATTAAATTGCCGAATTATAAAGACCATAAAATCTTCGCAGTTTTGTGTCGATAATTGTTTGTTTGTTTAACTTCTGGGTTTTCATAATTTTTAAAGGTCTGAAAGAGGAGAGAACTTAGTGATATTCTGGACAAGCTATCGAAGTTATGACTAATATACAGTTTGTTGATGTTTGGGATATCAAAGGTTAGTTATATATGCTGTCAAATATAAATCCTTAAGAATATATTTAAAAACTTATACATTTTAAATTATTTAGCAGGTATTTAATACTTTTATGATCAGTTGAGACGTGTGTTTGTCTCCGTGTATCAGCGAGATTGTATTCTTTCTTTCAGCTCCAAACAAATCAATACACGTCAAGGGTATGGTCTACACTACCGTTTATACTCGCCTATAAGTCGAGTTAAACTGCAAACTGCACCGACCAAGAACTGTTGTCATATACAACACCGGCAGATCTGGGCCCGGTTTCACCAAACATCTAAGTGTGTTTTTTAAATCAGATTTTGATATTTTCCTCAAGATTTGAGATTTCTCTTAAATCCGGTTTCACAAAGAACAAATGATAAAAATCTTAACTCAAATTTGAGAACCGTCCTCAATTATCTGAGATTAGGGTAATGCTCCCTCAAGTGGAGACGCTCAAATATGACGCTTGAACGACGTTATCGTCGACGTCATTAAAGGATTCGATTAGAAAGGAGAATTATAACGGACAGAGATAACCCAATGGACGTCGATGACACTGTTTTGTTCGCTCGCTATAGATGTACCAGACTTACCATTTTATTCATCGTAAACACTGTTAATGAAAAACTTGATTCGGCTTTTACGAAGCGGAGCATGGTGTTACTGCCCCAGTAGTATATGGGGATTACTCTAGCGACAATGGGAAATCCGGTCAAAAAGGTCGTTGGAACATCTAGCAACAAGGGGAATTTAACATGGGGAAATGTAACATGGAGCGAATGGGAAATTGAACATAGCGACAAGGTTTATGTCACTTTAGTGTCATTGGGACCTTAACGTTAAAAATGGGTATATCAAAATTAGTGTTAATGGGAATTTAACATGGGAATGTCACCTGGAGTTCTAAGGGAATTGAAAATTGGTGACTCCATTGTGTTTATAGGGTCAAATGTACGTGTAGGGACAAAGGGCTGATAGGGAGAAATATAGATATACAGAAAGAAACAAATACACATTGAAACACACAGAAAAGAGGGCAGAGATGTTCTAAAGAAAGACCCACATATAATAAAAGTCTACGATATTGGTTCAAAACATTTATTCAAGTATATACATGGGCTCTCTGGCCTGTGCTTTAGTCTAAGCAATATCCATTTAAAACATTCAAATCTGGACATGGAACAAATCTATTTACATGTTATCTATTTCTTGGATCTAGAAAAAATACTTTAAAATTAAAGTTTATGCCTTCAAAAAAAGACCCTACTTTACATACAACGCATAAGCATTTCATATAAGAATGACACTTTTCATACAACAATTAATATCCATTTTTAAGAAAAAAAGCTAAACCAAAACAAGTAAGAAACAATCAAATAGGTGAAAGTTCATGTTGCTTTCCATATCCGCCACACACATTGTTTGAAATCTGGTCAGCTATCGCTTGTATCCCAGCGTAGATGTTTCCCATTACGTACCCCTTTCATTCGTAAATCTGCTTGAGTCTTATGCTCGATACTTGGTGTGTGAAATGATTCATCTTTCTCGTTTGGCAGTGTTTGTCACAATGAACTATTTACCTTTTTTATATCCCGACCAACATCGGCGTGACCGTACTGTAAAGTGAAGTGATTGGGAAGCCTGACTCTCTTCTGGTACACGATTTGATAGACTTTTTCCAAAGACCTACTGACGATTTGGTGTGTGGGTAAACGTACGATCTTGTGCGGTTCGTGGGTGGTCACTTTAAAAGTTTCATCCTGTCCAGACTTCAAGGCTTCTTTTAGCACGTCAAAGTTCACCACTCGACTGGTGCGATAATTGAGAGTCAATCCTTTCACTTTACATTCGGTGTGCATTTCTCCTTGACGGTTTCGGTATTCGCAGCCGTAATTTTTAGGACCGCCACTTGCAAAACTTAGAATCTTGTCGTCGGGATGTTCATCTGTCCAGGCTTCTAAACGGTCTCCTTCGATGTCAGGGTGACGTTGACCGAGGCGATCGATGTAGACGCTACTGTCCGTGTCAAAATTCAGGACGCGATCTCCTAGGAGTTCTAACACTTCGTACAATTTTAAGCGAGCATGGGCTTTCACGTAAGCCGCAATGATGCCATTTCCAAATTTGTCGGCTTCTGCAAAGTCTAGTTCTTCTTCGTAATTGACTAAGATCAAGTCTTCACGAATGACGTCCACGTGTTTGATGTATTTGGTTTTGTCGTGAATCATCTGGAAGTAGCGGGAAGGTTCGGACAAATACTCCGTCTTTGGTAAAGACGGTCGTTGTGCCATTTTACCCCGCAAGCAATTTAACATCACTTTGGCAAACGATCGCCTTCGTTCGTTTTTCTCGATGTGGTCTAAAGTGATACCTTCCTGCTCCATATATTTTTCTTTGAATTTCTTTTGGTCTTCGGGAGTGTGGCACGAGAAAGGATAGCCGCTAGCTTCTTGTTTAGTTTCGAAAAGGCATCTACGTAGTCTGCAAAAATACATTTCCGTGTCTCGTCGCCCTTGCGGTATTGTTGTGTCTTGGGAAAGTGGTAAATTTCTTGGACTTCTAACAGTCGGTATCCCAGGTCCAGAGCTTTAAACAATTCCACGCTAACCCACGTTCCTGTCAAGGCGCGTTCTTATTGACTGTGTTGACAAAGTTGGTCTTGGCTGCACGTTTCGGCACAAGTTCGATACAAAGGAAACATCAGTTTCCCTTGGCAATGGTGAGGTAAAACGGGATGGTACAAGTCCGTAGGAGGCAAGACTTTGCACTTGATCAATCGAATGTGGTCCAGGTCAGTGTGTTCTGTCATCAATTGTGGATGCCCTACGGGAAAGTGACAATATTTGCACACGTAAGAATACAGCGAACACACGTCCAAATATTTGATTTCTTCTCCCTTCTCCTCGTCCGCCTGGTACAGCAAACAGGTGCATTCGTTCGTCCTCCGTACAAACTATCCCGGGGGTTCAGTGGGTCCACCAACTTGTAACTTTCCTCAATGCGTTTAAACTCGGGATCGGTTTTCAAACGGTGATCGTACCCATGTCCCAACATTTTCACCACTTGGTATCCTTGCTGTTCCAACTTCAAACGCCGCTGACAAGTAGTCTGGTACAAGTCTTCCATGGTCCGTTGTAAAAACTGATTTTTGGTGTCACGTTGAGGGTAACACATGGGACATCCGTGAAATAAGCATCCGTTAAACTCGTACACGATCTGATGGTTTTCTAAGTCTCAGCCATCCACCGAATACGTTTCGATGGTCTTTTCGCCTCCTCCTTTGCGGGCGTGTTTGATACATTTGTTGTCCTTGTCACACAAATAATGTAGCCAGCGTAGGGCTTTGACCGAAAATTGACGTTTGACAAAGTTCGTCGTTTGAGGGCTTCTGCCAGCCAGGGTGTTTGGCATGAATCGATGGCGGTACACTAAAGAACACTTGCTCCATAAAGAATTCTCGAAATTTTCCACAACAACGTCGTAAAATGTCCACGTCAGATCGAAAGTACGTTAACATTTCTTTCTGAAAGTCAAAGGGGTCCGAGGCGTGAGTCTGGTACCAAGCGAAGAAAACGTTTCGTTGTTCGGTACGCATGTTGTCGGGGTCGTAATAGTGATCCTCAGGCAAATGTGGTAGAACGGCACGTTGATTGGCTTCGGTATTGAAAAAGTACGGGAAATAACCTTTGGCCATTTCTGGCATTCCAAACGTTTTAGGCATGCGACTCAATGGCATGGCCAAGTAACTCATCGAACCTTTAAACTGCACTTGTCCCACTTGCATGTAAATGATTTTAGCTCCGTTCTAAGTCACTTTAGGACGTTCGGTACTATGTTCCGTATAGTATCTGAGCAGAAATTGCCCATCGTATCCCGAGAAATTGTGAGCCATTACCGTGGCATGGCGATGTCTTCTTGACTCCACTTTTCGTCGACGGGGTTTAAGATCCATTGGGCAAAATCGACCAAGGTGTTTGACCCTCAAAATATTTTTTTCACATGCTCCAGGAGTCTTGCTACAGTGAGGGCAATGATTAAAGACAGGCTCTTGGATGCACTTCTCGCACGCTCGGTGAGTCAGGCATAAATTAGGAATGTGAATACCGGTGTCTTGCATGCCTTCGAAATAAAAAAAGATAAAATTTCCTTTCTTCTGGTCATCTTCTTGTTGGGCTTGGTATTTTTGAATGAAGCATTCGTGTTCCAAATCCACGATTTGGCGACAAATGTAACATCGTTTCTTACCTCGACAAACGTGAAACTTGGCATTATTGGTACGTATGCCTTGTCCACAAGAAAGGCACAATATCAGCAGTTGACAAGCACTTTTCTGCTGTGAACCTTGCATCTTCAAATGTTCTGCTTCACTTCTTTGTTTGGCTCGGTCCGATCGTTGAATAGTTTTCCAGGCTCTTTCCATTCTGCCGTGTCGTTCTTGTTGGCATACGTTCGTCCCACGACGATAGCACGGGCTAAACACATCTGGTCTTGAGGTTTGTTAATTCGGACGAGGCTTAGTTTGGTGTTGCGAAGGTTGTCGACCAATAATACTTTTTTGCGTCCTGTCCCATGGGGAAGAGACACGTGGGTCATGACCAGTGTTGCTTTTCCGTCGGCGATGTGAAACTTATCGTTGGATTGTTGCACATGTTGAATCTTGTCGATGACTTTGGAAGGTGTCAATTCTGATGGACTGCCCTGGATGACTTATGCAAACGACAATAGTGCGTCTTAAACACCTCGTACATCTTGATGACCCTTCGATTCAAATCCTACCACGAAAAGAAAAAAGTTGCAAGAAAAGGAAAAAAAAAACTCGATAGTTGGTGTCATCAGGAGCTCCAGAAACTGTACTGTGCTGTTAGAACACGTACGTATTCCATCTAGAAACAACGCTACTTGACTACGATGTCTCATTCTCTTTGTCACTTCTACTTTACTGTTGACCGCGATATCTACTAACCCTCATTGAACACACGTCTTTCTTCATTTGATATTTTAAAAAAATAATAAACCCATTTTTAAAAGAACTACCCCTTTTCTGACAACAGCGACGATGTCTCCTCCTGCTCTTACTACTGTTGCTGCACATACAACGGCGATCTTTCATAAGACCAAAGCATGAGTCAGAGCAAGTTAAGTTGTGAAGTAGAGCGGAGGTGTTTAAACAACAACTGTCAATACCCTATGTTCCAGTTCTGTTTGTGATAATAACTTGCGATACTTCACATTTTCTAAATTGTAAATGTTGGCAATCCGTACAAAAGTTATGTGACTATAGCTTTTGACACTTGCACAGGTACTTCACTTCATAAGTGTCAAGAAAAAATTACTTTCAGAATTTTACCATTGTCAAAAACACGCACACAATCACAACGTAACCAGAATCTGCACTTCTATATTTGTGGATATCTCACAGACCCATCCCAGCATACAGAGCTGGCTAAGAACTGTAGGAATATCACATCAATGTTTCAGAAATATCAACAACAAAAATTATGTGTATCTTCCCCGTTCCACCCTTTATTAGTATTTGGGTATGTTCTCTAAAAACAAAAACAATTTGGAACAAAATTGAATTTTGAATTAAATATTCTCTCTTTATAATTTTTTTCAAGGTGTTGGTACATGTTAGATTACATCCAATGCCTTCTCCAAGTGAAAGACATTTCTACTCGTCATTGCGTTTGTTAAATTCGGTTGTTTGTTTCTTGGGGGTTAGTCATCGTTTATCTTTAATTTTATTCTTGTATGTATTTATTATTTTATAGAAGATGTAAGATTGTTTATTGCTGTAACGGTATATATGCTGTTCATTCTATTGCTGCAAAGAAAATGTATATAGCAAAGGGCTTAAGTTTGTTCATATTTTTATTATTTCAAGCTCTATAAAACGTACCGAGTCTATTTTGCAAGAGGATTGAAACTTAAAGTTGCGCAGGCGTGAAGGAAAACATACCTTTGTTACAAAAGATTGCACTCTGTCTTCATTCTAATCATGCTTGCCTTATATCTTTGTGTTTTAGATAACAAATTTCTTCTGATCTAAATACATGCATCTATGGACAGACAGATTGGGTTATCATCCCTGAGGTTCACTGTACTTTAGTTTATTTACTTTATACAAACCTTAAATTCACTAGTTTGACTAAAGTTACCACTCAGTACTATATTATTTCTCTCTACCTAGAGGAATGTGTTTATGTCAAAGTGTCAAAGTGAGAAAATATTTTTTTGGTCAGTTTTAAAACTCTAACAATAATTGCAGTTAAGTAGTTGATGTGTCATGAAGAATTGGTACAATGCGCAACAAAGGGATTGTAAGTTCACACTCCAGTCTGTCTGCGCTGCAATTGAATCAGTGCATGAGCCTAGGCAAAACAATGTGCCAGTCGTTAGAAGCAATTTATTGGCTACACATTTTTAGAAATAGAAAGTCTCAAGCGATCGTCTTCTTTGGCTTGACATTGCAGTTGCAGTGTAGTTAACACAGAATCCCACATCTCGGTAATGAACCCTTCTGTATTCTCCAAAGGTACATTGGACTTGAAATCTTTAAACTTTACAGCGTACGTGTAAGCCGTAGTTCTAAATTTTCGAGAGGAACGCTTCCGTCTCTCGAATGTGATAGTAATTTTCAGGGTTTATTAAGGGTGGTGAACTTTGCTTGGACGTCAATTGTTTGGGTCTGGATTTGGGCTCACTCATGTCATCTTCAAAATCACTGGCATGAATTTGAGCCAAGACTTCAGCTACTGTGCTAGGCGATACATTACGTTTCTGTCTCTTACTGTCTTCTCCTTTCTCCACAACATGATGCGGTCTTTTCATTTTGTCTGCAAAAAGTCAAATGACTACATTTGAAAGACCATGACCCATATATATTCACGTCCGAGCCGTTTATATATAAAGGGTCAGTGTCTAACCTTTCAGTATTCATTTTACTCTCACATTCACCAGAACGATGGAAGAGCCTACACAAGTTGAACTTCCCATCAGAGCTTTGCGAGGTGTCATACGAAAGTTTTCTTCAGACAAGCCTACGGACTACTCTCCCTCATATCGAGATAAAAGTCAAGATACTTTCTATATCTGTCAGAAGAAAGGACATTGGGCTACAGAATGTTCAGATCGTGAAAAAAACAAAAAAGGTACCAACAGAGACAAAAGTCAAGATACTTGTTATCATTGTAAAGAGAAAGGACATTGGTCTCCAAACTGCCCTAAGAAACAACAGGAGCAGGAGGAGGAGGGGGAGAGGAATTCTGAACAAGAGGAAGAGGAAGAGGTACCCTTCCACAAGAAAGAACCCCGACACGTTCACAAAGACAAGAAAAGAAGACGAAACGAAATTGAGGAAGAAGAAGAAGAAGAAAAACCTGTGACAGTAAATAAATTAAAGAAACAGAAAGAGTGAACAGAAAAAGCCTATGAACTTTTTAAAGTGGTATTGTGTTATGTTATGTTGTGATATTGGATTGTAACATTTGTACCAGAATACACCAGAGAGAAAAAAACGTAAGTGTCTCTTGGTTTTGATTTTATAGAATAAGAACCTACATTCACACACTCCTACACTCACACGTACATCATGGGTTAAAAAAGGACTTTTGAGTTTTCATTGAATTGGGCAATTGAAATAATATTTCTTTTCGAAATAATTTGAGTGGCCCTGACGACATAGTGTTACAAGCCCTTTTTGACTGGATTTTCCCTTGACGCTACGGTATCCCACCTTACTACTCGCCCCTCCACAAGCTGCTTGTGGCCTTACGCTTTTTCGCTACTGGCGCTCACTTCAGGCTCATCGGAGAGTCCTTGGGTGTGAGTGTAGCCACTGTAAGCAGATGCATATTTGAAGTGGCGAGAGCCTTAGTGAGACAGGCAAAGAAGTTCATACAATTTCCCAGAGAAGAGGCAACATCATTTGTCAAGCAGGGGTTTTACAGGATTTCTGGTAAGGTATTTTGCATTTATTTTATTTTACCCAACGTATTTTTCTTCTATTCAAAAATATTCGTGTTCATTATAAGCAGCGTCCGCTCCTTACACGTCATACGGCCATGACCCCTTATAAAAACAGCTGATGTGCAATAAATTATCTCAAACTTCGTACTTAGTTGAGGATCTAGACCAGCTGGTCTCTTGAGGATCCTCAAGTGTTGATTTGAGGAAGCATAGTGAAACGGTACCTGAGAGAAATCTCAGCTCGACCAAAAACGGATCTGAGGTTGAGAATGTCCTCATACTTAAGATGTTTAGTGAAGCTGGGCCCTGGGTCTGTGCAGTTTGCAAGGAGTAATCATTAAAACAAACAACATAGACCCGGATATACATGCGCATTTTGCTACGGCAGATCAGGATAGTTTTTTGTGCAATTTAACTCGACATATAAGCAAGTATATACGGTGTCTATCTCATGCGGTACAGAGTAGCGTATCTGTGCTTTCTATTCAATTATCCCTCCAAAAAAAGCCCATGCTTACACTGTTCTTTGTCGCACATTACCTTTAGGCTAAACGATTAGCCCCTCTCGATAAGCTACAATAATCTCACGTGAAATCGAAACAAATTAACGATATTCCATCTCAAATTACAGGGGATAGAAATCGCTGGATAATAGGTAGAGATGACAGTCTTTAGGTGGAATGTTTCCCAATTTATCACGCATGATTGATCCTTCTGCAGCAAACGAACGCAACTTGTGCTTAACAACCTAATTAACATCAAAACCGTTTTTAACATTTATATTTCAATGTCTTTCCAGCTTCATTTTCCACCATTTCATCTCTCTTATTTTGTTTGACGTGTATAAAATAGAAGAAAAAGACCAGGCCCGATATTCATGGCAATAGCATCAGATCCGATATTCTTGACAAAGAAGGTCAGGTATTCTTGGAAGTAATAGTTAGCCCGATATTCTTGGCAATGGCATCATTTCCAGAATCCATGACAATAACAACTTGACCGGTATTCAATAAACTTTATCAACTTGAAACTCATACTTAACTCCAACCCAGACTCAGATCGTGAATTACATTCGAAGTAAGGGTTAAAGTTAAAATAGAAAAAGAAAAAAAAATATTTATGACTCTGGCTTTATTTTAATTGAAATCAGAAACTTCAGGTTTTCGGTGCTGTGATCATGACTCTTGCTTGCATAAAATGTGCGAAAAAATGTTCATGGATTTTTAAGACCACGCCCAGGCTGTGATTTATCTGCAGCCAAGTGTTAAAATGTATTTTTCTACGCTTTAACAATTTAAATTCAAACCAACTCTTTCTCTGTCAAAGTAATTAATTGTGACTTCTTAGAATATGAATGCAGAAAGCATTTTGAAAGGATGAAAATATTTTGGATTTATACATACGTGTTTGCTTCCAAGTGTTTGACGACAAAAAGTATTACCTTTTTGTCCTTCGAATCAATTAAACTTTATACTTTAAAAAATCAATTTTTGTTTCTTCTATTTTTTCATTCTAGCTTGAATATTAACAAAAAAGTAATATCGGCATCCAGTCTAATTCTAACTGGGTGGTCTACTTTGTCAGATTCGCGATGCGATTTTTGACACAATGCTTTTCGTTTTGACATATCCCGTATATTGACGCAAAACATCAACGGTGAAGAGACATCTGTATAAGGGCCATATAATAGCAGAAATAAAAAAAATAATAAGCTCTTCGTATTACATTTATGACTGTAATCATCAAGACCAACTATCAATGCCACAATACCATGGAATCAGTACTTGAACGCTGGAGTAACCAATTGAAACAAAAGGCGTCAGTAACCAATGGAAACACAAGGCGTCAGTAGATGCACTCTTTTTTTAAAGAACATACATTATATATTGAAAACAGATTGATTTAACATCCGGTACCAAAACATATAAAAACAGTATTATATAATGAATGCGTTCTCATAAAGTTGACGAATCAGTCTTAAATATTTGCTTTACAAGTTATTTGAGAATAGGCGTATTTATCAAATGCATACCAGACTGCTCCTGTGTCCTAGTGGTTAGAGCATCCGCCACGGATGCGGGAGTTCGTGGGTTCGATCTTCGGCCGAGTCATACCAAAGAGATATAAAAATGGTACTAACAGATGTCTTGCTTGGCGATCGGGATTAAAAGGTTAATGTTAAGACTGGTAAACTTGGTGTCAGGATAGTATGACTGGGTGGGAGGAAAATCATGCTACATGTTTGCGGCACAGAGGCGATCTTGTGACAGATTTATTACCCTTGTTTTCTTATTATAATGTAACGTTGCAAGCCTCGTTTTGGCGCCCCTGTACCTTGGCGCCCGGGGACATATGTACCCCCCTGTCCCCCCCCCCCCCAATCGCTACGCCTCTGCTGCAGCATGATGCTCCGGTGTTGACATCACTATAAACTGCCACACTGCAGACATCGTAGCAATATCACTGAAAAATTGTTAAAGCTACGTGATAATTGCAAATCACACACACACACACACACACACACACACACACACACACACACACACACACACACACACACACACACACACTCGAATGCATACTCAATATTTTATCAAAGGTCCGTAAAACATTTTATATGCGTTACAACAATATTGACGTTTCTTGTTTTGTTACTTATATCGTCACTTTCAATTATATCAGGTTATATCAGGCTAACGAATTAGTAATTAAATGCCTTCTACAACGGGCACTCTGATGCAACCTAACCTTGTTGTTCTGGATAACGATGTATAAATAGAACAGTCTGTGTCAGTCCATCAATAAATATATTTAATATTGATATTTAAACACATACATACTTAAGACAACGTAAATACGCTCAAGCCACTGGCCGATTACCCGTATTACCAGGTATCAACAGTACGCATGTGTGTCCTGCTCTCCAGGGTATGTTATCTTGTCAGCGGCACTGCTATTTTGTATTGCCATTCGACACTCTTTGAGTGTTATTGTAACACATACCGCGGCCTCTCTTCATTGGTAAAATTGTTTCTCATTTTTGGACAATAATGGGTGCTCTCGTGCGTATTCAAATTATATGTTGTGTTTGCAAACTCCCTTATACATTGTGACAGCCTTGTTGTATCGTAGCACCTCGTTTACTGGCTCTCTAGCATCGGTGCTCCAAAATTCTGGAGACCGTCATTATATCATTTTCAAGAACGTTCTTCACTGTGTCATCAACGTTATGTTTCACATTTAAATGTTACGTTATCGACTATGACTGTTTTATAAAGATCATTTGACTCACTTTATTTTTACTTTAAAATTATTATATGGTAAGATACAGCCGCTGTGACTTAGTGGAAGCTAGGCATCTAGTTAATGTCAGTTTAAATAACACGGTTTTATGATTCTTTTGAAAATCAAACGTTTGGTCTAAACATTAGCAACTTTATGACCCTCAGAGGTATCAATCACCCAAACAATAACAAATGTGAGATGCAATTCTCCACACCACCTGAGGGTTAACAGAAGTGCTCCGTTCAATTTAGGTTGACAATCACAGTTTAGCAGAATGGTGGCTTTTAACAAGAAATTTAATAAATCTGCTTCATTTAATATATGCTTTTTGCAATGATATCAATAATTATCAGAAAATAATCACAAATTTTGTAATTTTTCAAATCCATGTACTGACTTGGATCCTCATATATATATATATATATATATATATATATATATATATATATATATATATATATATATATATATTAAAATATGCAATATAATAATCAAAATGTGGGCGTTTACGAGCCTTTTTATTTAATATTTCTCCACTTGCTATTTAAATTGAAAATTATATGAAATTGTTCAAAATTGGAATCTTGCAAATTTGTTCTGTCGTTACAAATGACAAGACTTTTAAATCGTGTATCAAAACAAGGTTTTGCATACGTGTTTATTTAAGGATAGTCTTCATATCTTTCATCGTCAAATTCATTCCACATATTGCGTGATAACAAACTAAAACTATTTTTAAAAAACATACATCAATAGTTAAGATAGTATAGCAATGGATTTCAATGTAAAGTGTTAAAAATAAGATTTAAACATTTTCTCATTTTCAAAAGAGATTCGGTTAGTTATTACACCAGACTCCAAAAAAAAAATTTGGAGAAGAATCAAGAAAAAGTACAAATGAACAGATTTATTTTCTTGATTTAATCCTGAAAATTAAAGAATCAGTTTCAAGTTAGGCATGACAAGCCCGTGTTAGCCATGAATCAAAAAACTCAGGACCGATACTGTTTAAGCAGTACAACTAATTGTCAACTAATAAAACAATTAAGCGGAAAATATTTACTCACTAATGAGACGGACGATGTCAAATTTCTAGAATGCTTTCAGGAAGCATTCATGGTGGTTGTGCATGTCAAGACCACTGCTATTATGTTGTCATCTGCTCCGGTACCAATCAAGACTTAATTTGTCACATACAATATGAACTTCACTACTACGGTCGTTGGGAAGTCCCACTTTTTCTGCATTTGAGTCGGGCTAAGCTGTCGACAGTTTCGTTACATCCTTCTCATGGCGACCTTGCTAGAACAACAGGGAAATAGTTGCTCATCTACTGTTTCAAATGAGCCTGGTTCGATACACTTTGAAAACGGACCAAAGTGATAACAGGCAGTAGTGCCTGTTTTGGTTGTCTGAGCCAATAACCGTAAATTATACTGCAAATAAATATTAAACTATGGTCGTCTGCGGGGATTAAAATTAAGGTCAGTTTTTTGTACGACCAATGGATCTTGTTTCATGCATTGTAAATATATTTATTCTCAAAGATTGATGGGATAAAATTCGACATCAGTTAAAATAAATATATTAATATCATACGGGCAAAACTTGAAAATACTCGACTGCAATTATATTACATGTTGGTCATTCTTACACAGACATGTCAGGTTCAAACCAGTCAAACACACCCTGGTTTAACCCATTATACCATGTCAGGTTCCAGTAGAGTTTTAGAAATCTCAGCCACCATGTTGATCAATCCATCGGCTCATTATGGCAGAATAATGCTTCTTCTCGATTAATTATAGCTTTGTAAGCCTCCATTATTTGTAAACACTAAATATCTACAATCAAACACGTGTCGTACGTGTGCTGGACATTCTCATGACAAGCTAGAAAAGGGCAAGGCGCGAGACATTATTATTTTATACTAATACGACACTAATCTTTCATAAAGGGCAGACTGTTGACGGTATGACAGATATTTAATCACCGTGAGCATCCAGGGGTGCGCAGATGCTGTCAGCTGTCATCCGGGTTTTATTGTTTTCGGAGGCTGTTTGGTCATAGTTGTCTATCCTTGAAACAGTTTCTGCTAAAATAAAGCCCTGGGCAATGGTTTTATCGAAACTTTAGACAAAGAAATTATACTTATATGTCAGATTGATATTTGCTAATCAAATCTAATGCTTTATTGCAAACCGGAATGGTCCTATTGACACCATGTTCAGAAAATAATATTTTATGTAATCGTTATGTGCTTTAAAGTTGACATCATATTTGCTTTGATGGAATTTAAATTGTACTGGATTTGCCGTGTTGATAATCAAATTCGGAACACTTTCCAATCAGGAATGAAATTTGCAGATCTAAAATATTTGAACATACTCATTTTTAGAACTAACAAGTAATTAAATAACAAACAGGTTGGATTTTAAAATGAGAGCGTATTGATAAGAGTTGGGACGTAGAGAAAGCTTTGAATTTGAATAGTTCATGAATAAGAACTCTCTCTCTCTCTCTCTCTCTCTCTCTCTCTCTCTCTCTCTATATATATATATATATATATATATATATATATATATATTTATATATATATATATACACACACACACACACACACACACACACACACACACACACACACACACACACACAGGTATGATTCGGTTAAAGATATGGACAGTTGAATGCAAATGACGTACCAAAGTGAATTATATAAGTTTTGGTACTCGATGTTAATGTTTACTACATTCAGTTTTAAAAAGTTTCAAAGGAATGTATCTTAACGTAATTCCCTTACACATGAGAATATAACATAGTCATCTTTATCACTATGAAATAACGCTTCAGCTTCTCAGTGTCTATTCCAAGCTGAATTTTACATCTCGCTGCATTCCTGTTGGACGAATGTGCAAGCTTTGTATGATTTCGGTGTCCAGAGGAGATGTAAATTTAACTTTCATATTCGATTAAAACAGGTTCTTGTACTATATTAAATGTTTCAATTGGGTTTTCTTTTTTTCCAGCGCATATAAATTGAAAACATAAAATGAAAACAAAATGTTGGAATCAAAACCAGAGGAGTAGCGATGATATTTTGCGCCCGGGGACGAACTATAAAATTGGCACCCCAGCGATCTTGTGACTGATTTATTACCCTTGTTTACTTATTATAATGTAACGTTGTAAGCCTCATTTTGGCGCCCCTGTACCTTGGCGCCCGAGGACAGATGTACCCCCTGCCCCCCCAGCTACGCCTCTGATCAAAACGATACACCAAATCAACGTTACCTCTAAGCGCGCTGCGCGCGCGCAGCTGCTCAGACATCCCTGCTCTCCTGAACAGTCAATCCAACATTAAAGTTTGCACGTCTCCGTAATGCTTGCACAATGGAGCGAGCATTGCACGCACATATACCATTCGCTTAGAGGGAACGTCGTTGCACCAAATGAAAGATAATATGATGCAAAGGTGCTTGACATGTGAAATTAACAAAGACAAGAAGGAACAAAAGCTTCACAGATGCAAGTAATATATTGTTTTGTAAAACAAATTTGAAAGAATTGACAAAATCATTAAAAAGCCATCAAAATGACCGAAAAATGCATTAAAAACTATATGTAATTCGATAAATCACCCCACTAATTTTGAGAATAATATTCCGCTCTTTCAATTTAAACACGCAGGCATTTTAGAAGACAGAAAAAGGAGTTATCTTCCAAACATTTTTATTTTTTTTTTATCTCGACTCATATCTCAGCAAGTATTACAGTCCGTCGGTGTTAAAATCGTTTACTATTATTCAGCCGCGTTGGCATGGACACATCTAACATCAACAGTATTGCCGAAAAGGGCTAGGTTTGCTATCCACTAACGAAAGCCAAAAGCACGGATATTGAAGTCAAATGTTGGGTACCATTCTTTACAGTAAGAGGAGGGGGACGGTAAAAGTACCCACTGTAAATATTTAAAGCTAAATTTGAAACGGTATGGATGCCTACATAAATCTCACATTCATCAAAATGTTGTATGGTGGGAGTGGTGGATGGTTGTATTGGTGGGTCTCTAGGAAAGTTACATTGCGACAAGATTTGGTACTATATAAAGACGTATGATTATTTAGTATTAGAACAACATGCACGAAATAAGGATTTAGGAGGTCACTATCCTATGGAACCTATTAGAATCGACCATTGGATAGCCTATATACTTATATTTCCAACCCATGGTCCATCACACATGTTGAATGATCGCTCCGGTGGCCAAGTGGTTAGAGCTTTCGCCTCGGATACGGGAGGTCGTGGATTCGATTCTTAGCCGAGTCGTACCAAATACTTATTAAAATGGCACTCAGTATTAAAAGGTTAGTGTTAGGACTGGTCGGCCTGGTGTCAGTATAATGTGACTAGGTGGAACATCATGCTACATGAATGATGCCCCAACGCTGGTCATCACTAAAGACCGCCACACTGTAGACAACGTAACGATATGACTGATAAATTGTTTAAGGTACGTTAAAATCTTTAATGGATTGAACAGAATTGTTATAAACTAAAATGATACAGCTGTACGAGTACGAACAATTACTGCAAACATTTCACCAGAAAGCTGTACACAAGACATCAGCACAAACTGTAATTGACCTCAAGTAGTTGATAATGACCGAAGAAAACCAGCCTAAACGGCGGAGATTACTGCCATGCATTCGTATTTAAGAGACGAATCATACAGAAGGCAAGTAGAAAAGAACGTTCACATAGGACTGCTAAGTAGAGCACGTTTGCTTCATGATCCAGAATGCAAACAACAACGCTGGCGATGGGTTCAATGTCATATATTACAAACTACACCCCTGAACATACCCATGACATCGAGTCTTTCCGCTGTGTTGACTCTACAAGAAATAATATGCGGAGTTAAAATGAATTATATCAATACGATCATAATCAAATATAGTAAACAAACGAAGAAAACATTGACAAAAACGGTTATACCTGTTTTAAGCATTATCTTCCACTCGTACAAGCAAAGCTAGTACTACCACAAGAACAGAAGAGCATAGGAAGTTGGTTGACGTATTGAGCAGTATGATCACAACTCTGACCAGCATGTACTACAAACTTTCCCGTGCTGCTGGCTTCGAAGGAATTAAACGACTGTACCGTGCTGCCAGTGCCAAACTCAAAGGCCTACGTCTAATGACATACGACAATGGTGATTGCAAAAGCAATTGAAGTTGCACAAACCGATTCGACGGAAAGCTTCTAAACGTCAAGCAGTACTACGTGGTATTACTAGCAGGTTAATTTGGATCATCCTTTTTACTTGAATTGCTACAAAATATGTTGCAAGTATTTGTTTAATGTGATTGATGTGGTTTCACAAAATGATCGGTTTATATCTCTTGACTAAAATATATCGTCAGAGTTAGTTCCAGCTTTGAACATCTTGTTGAAACAAAGTATTCGTCACTCTCTGTGACGGATCCATACACGCAGATTTGCAATCAACACAGTTTCAAATCAAATTAAAGAAACTACACATTAATGTGTATATAGCTTAATATCCTGAAACTAGAGCGATGTGTGAAGCATCATTTGTGTAAGTGTTCTGCACATCAGCAAACTCTCAAGTAGATTAACATATTGCCACGTTATGTAAACGCATACAATCAACCGTACCATCGTAGTTTTTGATGTACACCAGAACAAATGACAACCCGAAAAAGTGGATTTTATTGATTGCTTGGAACCTCTGAGAAGCTCGAAAAGAAAGTATTTTATCGCAGCGGCATATAGTATCGTCATTCTCATCGTATTGTGGTTGCAAACAGAGAAAATGGGTTTGCATCCGACAAATGAAACGTACTTATTATAAAAGATGTAAACACAACTGGAAAACAGGGTTGTTTTATGTGACGATATACGTCCAAAAGACGTCACCAAACCACTTAAAAATGAGCACGTTTGAATGGATAGATTTCAAGTGGAGCATTTTACTTGCACTAGTTTTGAAGAGTGATCAAGAAAGACAACCAAATCAACAATATTGAACTAATTGTTGGCCACAGATCAACACAAAATGGATAAAGTGGGATCCTAAAAAAGTTGGAAAGGTTATCCACCTAATTTGTATAATTATTGTAACGGCTGTTCGGTTATCAAGGGTTATTAGTACAATATCGCACAAGGCCTGGTCAGAGGTATTGCGCAACTTGGAAAACAACACTCGAAAACCGCCTCCCGCTAATTCTCGTTATCTAAAGGAATGACCTCTACGGTGTAATTTGCCCGGTCATAGAGTGGATATGGTAATCTGAGATGGTATCTTGAACAAGACAACACACGAGCCCCCGTAAAGATAAACTGAGAATTTAATTAAAATACAATTAAGAGAAAAATGACACCATAAATTACAATTTTCTTTCCTTCTGACTATTCTTCGTTCAGAAGCACTTAAAAAACCGAAGATTTAAAATAGCAGATACGTTAATTAAAATTCAAACACTAATAAAATAAATGAATTTAACCGTTAATAACTGATAGTAACTTTCATCATGAATTCGAATGTTCATTAACATTGGACTGTTGGGTGATTCACAATGACCTTATTCGTCGACTCTTTTTTTCCTTCTGCGTGCGTCACGACTTTAGCTTGCCCTTTGCTTGAACGGGGATTTCCACAACTCTGACTTCTGGCTTCTTTTCCATCCTTTTCTTGACTTCTCGCTAATTCTCACTCTTTCCAAACAAACTATTTTCCTTTGAAAAGAAAAGGGTAAAACGCCCTAAGTATCTTGTTATGCTTTAAGAGTTGAGATTGTTCCTCCGTCTTTCTGGTTCGAACAATCAGATCTTACTATCAGTGTTAACTTTTATACGGCTAACAAATACTATACAAGTCTTCAGATCAATAGAGCTATACTGCTAATTATCAACATCAGAATTTGGGAAAGTCACATATATTCCCGTAAATCATTACGTAAAGTGAGGCAATATATCATAGCACACAATCCATATTCACTAATATGATAAATTCAAATTAATGTAACACTTTCCAATCACAAATGGACACGGCGGGTTTCTACACCACCCATTAACCTACCAAAGTATATAATTTGAAAATTCTAACTCACGATTCAGAAGTACATTATTAAATCATTGTAATACCGACTATCCATACAAAAATATGAACACATCATGCATCTATAACGAAGAAACATCATATCAAAGTGCGTTATTAAATCAATGTAATACCGAACTATTCGCGTCATAGTATCAATACATCATGCATCTATAACAAAGAAAACATCACATAAATTACATCATGATAAATGTGAATTTGAGTTAAATACCTTGTGTTTTTGGCGTCTTACAATCGTTCCACATTCAGTTTAAGCCCTGGAACCACAATTTTTGCGAACGTCTTTCTTGCAAAGAACGATCGGAGTCCTGGTAACGGTTCTTTCTTGCAGAGAAATTTTCAGACTAATTCAAACTCATCAGCTCAGAGAATATATATTTCCCAGATTCTAGGGTTCGACACACACCCCTCCTTCTACATTTGACCAATCAGAATAAACGCTATTCCTACGGACATTTTGAAAAACCGTTTATCAAGATACCAAAATGCCACTTGGGGTCGAAATATCACCCTACCATTTTTTTCAAATCACTTTCACATCTATGCGTGAGAAATTCTTTCTCTTAAGCGTGTCAAACACCAAGTTCGGTTCTACTATCAATATTCTAACAGCATGACCAAGTTAAGTAAACATTCTTTCGTCCAAACTCCTACTCCAAGGCAGTTAATTATCGGCTAGACTAAGGATTAATTAATGAATTTCACTGGCGAAAAATTTGGCACTTGACACTTATAGTACTGTCACATAAGTGCCCGATTGTGAAACAAATATGAAAATGATGATCCATAAAATTCACCGGCATCCGCAACAATACAGCAACATCCACACACAAAACCAACAAGAAATGCAACGATGTTGGGTGTACTGAAGAAAATGTGTTCAAAGAAATTAGATTTACATTTTGTATCAGATGCCTTTGATGTATTTTTTGCCAAGAGATGACATCAAAAGAATAAGAGAATAAAACGTCTGTGAAGGGACAAATTTCAGGCGATCTATTAATTAAACATTAGATGGGGCCAGCTAACCATTAGTTAGATTTATGAAGACACGCCGGGTCAAATGGGGGGCTGTATAGTAGAGTGCAACCGTTGTAATAATTAAAACATGCTTACTCAGCAATCAGACTGACTGTTGGCGACATTTTAGCGTTTAATGTTTTCACGAAAAGTGTCAGACTTGCGAAAATGGAGAGATTCTGTTACTTAATACAAGCATGTCATACTGACCAGACGTAAGCGACTCTTAGAGAAAAGCGGGGGAAAATACATTTGATTCTGATTGGTCACGGTTGAATAAGGGGTGTGCTTTCACACGAAGTTTCGTACTATTTAATATCTCCTTATTGAAAAATTTTAGTTAGTCTGAAAATTTCTCTGCAAGAGAGAAACCAGAGGTAGAATTATTTACTAGGACTCCGGATGTTTTTTGAGAGAAATACGTCCGTTAAGAAATCGTGGTCCAGAAAAAAAACCCGCCAAACTAAAGGAGGGACAAAGCGAGAACACAAAGGGAGAAAATAACTTTTTTGGAAGATCATGAAGTTACGTAACATGCGACTTACACTTTGGAAAAGGATTTGGGGAACGGGAATTGCAGTGAACGCATGATACAGTGGACATGTCCGGAATCGAGCGGAAACATCCACGGGTGCAGATTATGTAGAGAATGGACGAGACAGTGTCTTCTAGAGCCAACATTGAATTGAACAGTGAACGGGATCGAGGAATAGCAGGTTATGAAAATCGAACATGGCATTGACTTCGATTGTACCACTCGATCCTATGATGATTTAAAGCTATCAGTATTAGATCGGCTAATTTGTTTACATCTTTCAAATGTTATTGTAATTCGGTGAAAGTTTTATTTCTATACAGCGTGTATTCCTAATAAAAGGAAGTTTCATAATTGTGTATGTATATGATTAAATTGTTTGTTTATCTTTACGGGTGCTCGTAGTTGTTTGTTCAATGTACCGGCTCAGTTTACTCTATCTATTCTCTTACTCGAACCGGGCAATTATATCGAGGGCGGTCATCTCTTAGATAACGAGTACCAAAAGGAAGTGGGTTATAGTTGTTGTTATTATTATTATATATTGTACAATACCCCGTGACAAAGTGGGACTTAACACTTACTTTTTGACAGGTGGGGCTTGTACAATACTATAAACGGATAACGCACCAAACCCGCCCGCAACTTGACGCAGTCGTAGACCATTTTAATGAACTGTTGCATATACTTTCGTCTTCCCAATCCATAGTTGTAATATCCTAACGGTTGCAGTAGGAGCTGCGACATATCAGTTGAAGTAATCATTGTGCAACTATCACAATCAGAGTAACGTATTGGACCTATTGGAAAGTAATCCTTTAAAGTATCTGGACTCCTCAGAGACAAAAATTGTTGCAATATGAATATTCACTTTCATCTGACTTTACTAAGAACGTTTTGTATACGTTGTTTTGTTTCCAACAGGGTAAGTAGGAAGCAGTCCTTGATGAATAAAAGGTTTCGCGATCGATGCCACGGTTTGAACGGTTTCCCAAAACTATGTCCTCGTTTTCGAGTTTCTTATTGGTACACGTGATGCTGAGAAATAAGTCAACTAAGTTTCATTTGTAAAAAGAGGTTAAGGTATTTGCCTTTAAAAGGTATAATGTTTTGTCATGTTCATCTTTGTAACAATTTAAGCTATCACAAAACAAATTACTTACGGGAAAAGCAAACAGATTCTCAAGGAACCAGAAACTTGTTTTTTCCTTCTTGGTCATCAGTGTTGAAAGAGACATAATCTAATTCAAGGTAATCACTTCCAGCAATGGAGCGGATGTTTTCCACTATATTAGTATTAAACGTAAACTGGAGTACAACAACAGAGTCCTTCGGGCAAATTGATGAGGTATCGAAAATATTTGACGAACCCGTTGGTATTGATATATTTGAAGTAACCAGCTATGTTGGTGTATTCAATCAGAATAGAAAATTTTTGGTCATTAGTCATTATATTTAGTTCTGTATTTTTCAGCAATACCATGCAGGAAATGTACTCGTCATGCTGAAATTAATCTTAGTGCGAGTCAGCACTTGACATAACAAATAATTCTGGCCACCAATTACCCTGCTGTAATATAAAGGTTTAACATTATAAAGGATATTGGCTGTTAAAAAATCATATTTGGTTCGTCTAGATCTCAACCAATAACTACATTGAAACTGCAGCATTATGACGTCACTTGCTAATGAAATAAACGTAGCAAACAAAGTGAACTCTGGTAGAGGCTAGACGTGAGGCAGTAACACCTTCTGTAACAAGTCATCCATTTAGGCGTGTACTTTATCCTTAATAATTTCGTGACTATATTACCAGTATCGATGATATAGAATATTTAACACTCTCTGCAATAGTTTATGATGCAACCAAAGGCAAACATATAATTGTAGAATTTGTCCATTTGATTTCTGTAGTGTTGCATGAAGTATTATCCTAATTAACTATTGCTTTAAACTCATAGTGTGATATTTGCTTCAAGATTATATTCATCAACCCATTTCAAAGATATATATTGAATTAACACCAGCGAAGGTACCTACATGAAGAAAAGAAGAGTTCTTTTCCTAAAGGTCATTCGTTAGAAATTGTATTTTTAGGGAAGTTCCACTGGCCTAAAATGGTATCTCATGAATGTATATGAAATATCCGTTAAGATCCGTTATGAAAGACACTCTTTTTCTGTCTGGAGCGCAAAGATATTCCCACGTCATGAAAAAATAATATCCAGACATCATTCGGGTACGCTCTGATCTTATCCTTTTAACTTATAACAGATGAATAATGTTTGATGGATCGCGTCTATCTTATAGCTTTCCCACACAATTTGCGTGAACACCTGTAAAAAGCAACATGTGGAAGGTCACATATCTTTAACACAGACAAAACATATTTCTAGTTTGTGCTTCGCCAGCTGGTACGATATTATTAAGCTATAAACATCTGTATAATTTCGGAATGCAACGAGAACATATGTACAAACTACTGGACAATGTTTGGACACAGGTTCGAGGTGTGGACTGAATGGGTCAAAATGGGCGAAGGGGAGATAATTTACAACAGTACTTCATCTATCCATAACCTTTAGTACATCGTTATAGGGAAGATAATCCAGAGCTGAATTATTTCTAAATTCGACTCCTTATATATTGTGTTAATAGTATTTTAGAAAAAAATAACGACTAATGTTATCCAGAAAACAACGATTTCTAAAAATGAATGTATGAGATCGTCATGTAAACACTAATGTCAAACACCAATAGAAAGTAAAAATCAAACATTGAACTTAATAATAATAATAATTACTGTGTAACTGTGGAAGGGAAGTGCAAATGACTGACAAGAAACGAACGTGGAGAATTTCATGTTGAGTAAGATTTTGAAACAAAATTATATTTTAAGTTCATGAGTAATATATATATATATATATATATATATATATATATATATATATATATATATATATATACCTATATATCTATATCTATATCTATATATATATATATATATATATATATATATATATATATATATATATATATACCTATATATATATATGCATGCATGCATGCATGCACACACACACACACACACACTACATACATACATACATACATACATACATACATACATACATACATACTTACATACATTCTTATTCTATTGTTCCCTGTCATTAATGTATATGATCAAGAAGTCATACTTTGGCAATTTAATGCCATTGTCATGGATGAGTCTAAATTTCATCATTAATTACAAATTTGTCATTGTTTGTCTAAAGAGTTTTGAAGCAAATTCTATGTTACATAATAAAATCTGATTTGTATCATTAGTATCAGTATTAAAAATATTAATACATTAAAAAAATATATCTAAATATTTCAAAGAAACACTTGTTTCGTTTTCTTGTCGTCGTTTTAATACCTAAATCAGTAAATTACAATCGCAAGGAAACTCTCTCTCAAACATAATGAATATTATTCTCTCTCTCTCTCTCTCTCTCTCTCTCTCTCTCTCTCTCTCTCTCTCTCTCTCTCTCTCTCTCCCTCTGTCTCTCTCTCTCTCTCTCTCTCTCTCTCTCTCTCTCTCTCTCTCTCTCTCTCTCTCTCTCTCTCTCTCTCTCTCTCTCTCTTCATTTCAGAAATTATAATTTGAAAGCTCGGGAAACAGAACCGCTCGACCGAAGCTCATCACTGATGATGAAGGTGTCTATTGGGGTAGATTAACTTGTCGGTGCTATTTTGTTTACTATTGTCCCTAACTCAGAGAAATATCTTGTTTACTATTGTCCCTAACTCAGAGAAATATCATGTTTACTATTGTCCCTAACTCAGAGAAATATCTTGTTTACTATTGTCCCTAACTCAGATAAATATCTTGTTTACTATTGTCCCTAACTCAGAGAAATATCTTGTTGCACGGATCGTCGCATCGTCAACTTGTATATAATTGTTTCCCATCTTCGATCAAAGACCAACACTCTTTTATGCTAACAGGTATCATGTTATCGTTACTGTTCGCAGACTCTCATACGCTTCAATTGCAACTGTTGTAGCGCTTTTCATACTGGTCACGAGAAACTAGACATTCTTCTTCTTCTTCTTCTTCTTCTTCTTCTTCTTCTTCTTCTTCTTCTTCTTCTTCTTCTTCTTCTAATTATTATTATTAGTAGTAGTAGTAGTACTTTTTATTATTATTAATATTATTGTTATTATTATAATTATTAGTTTTATTGCTATTTTTATTATTATTATTATTATTATTATTATTATTATTATTATTATTATTATTATTATTATTATCATTATTATTATTATTGTTGTTGTTGTTATAATTATTGTCCTTGATATTTTTAGAATCATGACATGTTAGCTGAACACTGTTTTTTATATACAAATAAACGATGTTTTTGAAAGCCAAAGTCGTGCAAAAGTTATTATACATGCATTTTTAAAGTAAGGCATCTTGTAAGTAATGTCATTTTAAATTGCATTTATGACTTAAACATTTAATGTCAACTTTAACAACTTTATAACCCTGTGAAATAGCAAACAACTACAAACTGGTACTAAATTCCACTCAACCAGGAGACCTTCTGATTCAAACGAACGCACTCTTAATAATACAACCATTTTTTGAATGTCATATTTCATTCATTGGTAATATTTAGCTCCTTCATTAGATAAAATTATTATATTGGAGGAATGTAAGATTTATTAGATTTCACCCATGCGAATGAACACTACATGGTGGTCTCGTGTCAAGCCAGGTTGCCGACCTAGGTCGACAAATCTTGTTAAAGTGCGTTAAGAATGTAATATTTATTTCACATTCGTGAAACATTATGATGGGACTCCTCCAGTAACTGTGCAATAATTAAAAACAAAAATCTTCGGAGCCGAGTCAGCAAATCTACCAGTTCCAAGAAAGGCTCTTTCACTGTATCAATCCGAATTCCAAATGTACAAAGAGAAAATAACGCAGACCAACCAGACGCAAAGGTAATGTTGTGGGACCATCAGTTAAAGGAATTCAAAATGCATCTTCAAACTAAACTTTTTAACAATCATAAACGTCCCACTGAGGACGTACACAAATTAGTATTCGAAATAAGGATTAAATCCGCAAGTTAGAACAGGAAAATAATGTAGGGTCTCAGTAAACAGAAAGTGAAAGACTGTCACGTTGCACTCCCTGCGATTGCATAATTCATGGAAACATATAAATAGTTAGAAACTATGTATATATGTTAGACACCGCGGCTATAGCGGGTACTTTTCGTAAGGGTACGAGAACGCATCTTTGTCTGGTGTGAAAAGTCGCACGTGGACGTTGAAAGCTTTGTTCAACAACAAAGGAACCTTATAGGCATCGTAATCTCACTACGTTGACAGACGGCCTGGAGTACTAAGTTGAATAGAACAGGGTAGGATCGACATCCAATCAGACTTGAATGAGAGTGTGGTCACCATTTCAATCCGAGTTTTATTCAGTATTTTCGAGCTAGGATCTTAATAATTGCCGAAACATCGTGCTGGAAGGTTATAAGGTGATGCTTAGGGAAAGCTACTCGTAATTGGGCGGGAAAACGTAGGAAATTCTAAGAAAGACAAGCTTCGTAAAGGTCAGTAGGTTATTTGTTCGATTGTTGTAGAATATTACTGCATTGTAATTGTAATTATGTGCCGTATGTATACGTAATTACTACAATCGTTAGTACGTAGAATTACATTTGTAATGTTTAATTTCTGCGTATTTGAGAAATTAGCTATGATTATGTTAAGAATTATGTATATTGCTAGCTCTTGGTCATAATTAATATTGTAATTCGCTATTTGGTTACTTCGTAGTAACTAGTGCATGTATTCATGTGATATTGTAGATTACGAAATTTTTTAATTGAATAGTAACTTTGGAAAATGGCTGAAGTGTGTAAAATTAGTGAATATGGATGAAAGGATATATCAAAGCATGGGTATTTGAATATGTGTGTACACTTGGTAGGAATGTAATATACAGAAATGCGTCTGATTGTTGAATATTGTTCAGTATAATGAGATTAAGAATACGCATTTTATTGATGTCTGATGTTGATACCGTACTTTTATTACGACGTTGTTTACCATACAAGAACGTATGGGTATTTCGATGTGCACGAATGCGTGACCGAAAAATATAATAATCTTTATTTGATGATTGATTATTGTTAGTGTGAGACGAGATGGCTAATGAAATATGCTAACGTCCTTGTGTTTGTTAGTGGATAGACTTCCGGAATAATTTAGGAGGAGACGCAATACAGACGTATGGAAAAGGGGCAGTCCAGGAGGAGAGGGCGGTAGGATGGAAGTCAGAAGGAGAGAATGATTTAGCGAAATAAGAGAGATACAGATGGGTAAAAACAAGAACAGGTGGGAAAGCTATCTCGCACTATAAATGAAATGATGCAATAGACTATCACTTGGTCGAGAAGAAAAAGAATCTTTGGGAAATTATTATCATTTGCTTATTGAATTGTATTAAATTTTATTCATTTGAATTTCATCTTTTTGTGTATCAAGCATTATTAGTTCTGAAAACATATATATATATATAGAAACACTTATATGTTCTCAGTGTCTTTTGTTATTAATTGTGATATTCCAGTGTTTACAAATGCAATGCCTTACGCCATAAGTAGCGAAATACCCAACAACAGCTAACATCGTTGGCATGCCATTGTAAAATGGACATATACAACGAGTTATGTATGTCTCTCTTGCAAGACAAATGGTGATTACAATATCTATGAAGGGTTATAAGGTGATTTTAGGTTGTTCAGTTACATAGAGAACCAGAAGGTAAGCGAAGTGGCATAATTGCCTCTCTGTGGTCTGTCAGTCCTTGTGGGTAGCTATAACCGAAGGTTCCCCCGCCCCCCCCCCCCCCCCAGTGACAGGATTCAAAGAATTATTTCGATGGCTCTTAAAGGCTATACTAGTGTACTCACAGGTCTTTCGTTTATGTCAGACATTTAATCTTCTGGATGTAATTTGTAAAGATAGTATATGAAATACCTCATCATTAATGACAATAATGGCTACAAAATATCGTTTTTTTTATATCGCTGGTGCCAGCAAAGTCATGGCCGATTTCGCGGTCGGCAATTTCCGTATCACAGACCGAAAGTGACGTGCGGTAGAAAACTGCAATTCTACTTTCGTTGTTAGTTTAATTTTAGTAGATGTTACCGTGCGTTATCCGACCAGTGACATGCGAAATAGTCTGCAAAGACCATTTGAGAGACGACGATTATGATACCATCTAAAAATGAAGGTCGTACTTGGTGCAACACCGTAATGACCATCAGAAGACTCTTGCCAAATGACCATCAGAAGACTCTTGCCAAATGACCATCAGAAGACTCTTGCCAAATGCAGTACCAAGTGTTTTTTCTCGCCAGGTAACTGAGTTAGTGAATGGCACATCAAACTATGATTACGACAGGGCTAGCAATATGTAGTTTGAGAGAAACGTCTACAGAAGCGAGAGCTAGCGAGGCTAAACTATTTATACATCTTTTTTATCTTGATATATTATTTGTCATCAGTCCCTACCCTTTGCCACAAATATACATAGCAAAAGAACTCTCAACTGGAGAAGGCTATTTTAGTGACAGTGTTTGCAAATCATAATAACCCCACCCCTATCCCCCAAAATGAATCCTGCTTTACCATGACGAGTGTGTGTGTGTGTGTGTGTGTGTGTGTGTGTGTGTGTGTGATTTGGATTTTTCCTACTCCCCCATTATTATTTGTCCCTCCCAAAAAAGTCATGTGCGTGCCCATGTTTATTTAATTCCTGTTCAACAATAATAATAATGACAAAATAAGTTTTCTGCTAAAAACGATTTCTTTTTAATACTTGATGTATTGTTTGTGTTGCATTGTAAAGGCTAATTACCACTAAGTGTTGAGGCACTGGGAGTATATTACCTTGTCTGCCAGAATATACACCATGGATGTCGGGCTAGGTCAGAGTCAAACCCATTGCTTACAAGTGTTAATAGTAATGTCCGTTCAATGTAGAATATAATGTATGATTATTAACAATATGTACAGAACCATACAAGGAATTGTATAAAATACTGTACTGCTGTAAAGATTTTACCTTCTAAAGCTGATATATACACGAAGCAACGGATAAACTTTTCGCAAAATCGGCCCTTCAGAATCAGTACGATTACATAAATGGTAATGGATGAAATATATGGAGTGTCTTCTTTACAGTGGTGTACATCATGAGTGGTTGAATGCACAGATAGATTCACAAAATTAAATCGGAATCATCGAGGGGTCAGATTGTGACGGGCGAGAGTTAGGTACCTTGTGTTATATGGTGAGTGTATACATTAATTTACCCGGAATCAAGTGCCTTTGTGTTATCATTATTATTAATATTATTATTTACTATTATTATTATTATTATTATTATTATTATTATTATTATTATTATTATTATTATTATTATTATTATTATTGTTGTTGTTGTTGTAGCTGTTGTTGTTGTTCTTAATAATCTATAATACTACGATTTATATGCATGTTAACTGAATACTATTTTAGTCTTATTTTTTTTTTTCATTTCCATTAATTCTCTTTGGTAAATTGTCATTGTAAATATAGGCAGTAGATGACATTTTTCCGTTTCTTCAATTACTTGGGGAACAATTTCATTTCCACATTATGTCCATGAATTGATGGCATTACTGGAGGAAGTTGTCAGGAAGCCTCAACTCAGTTGATAGAGTTATTGCCACTTTTATGTATATATGTACTGGGCAATGGGCAAGGCCTCAAACCCAGGGCGATCCACCTAGTTGGAGGAAATATGCTGTGGTAAGGCCTGGAGATGGTTGGGCTCCGGCATGTGGCCGCTGAACTTGACACATCACATGGAAAATGACAACCATTACTTAAGCCATACCGGCTAGGTCGTCGCCCCGTTCAACAAGACCCGCCCCTTTCGCCCTGCACCATGGCGGAGCTGCAAAGTATGTTGGTACTCAGAGCAGCAAGATTAGTGTCAGGAACTATGTCACCATTGGCACCTGAAATGTGAAAACTCTGAGAGCAGCAGGAAAGCTTGAGGAGCTTACTTATGAATGAACATATACCATTGGAACATCCTAGCACTCTTCGAGATACGATGGAAGAACATTGGAGAAACAACTAGTTTGGAAAGCCACAAAATGTGTTTCAGTGGCAGAAAAGACAAGAATGAACAGGGATTTGGGCTTCTTGTCATCAAGGACAGCATGAGTATTGTCATGGAATGTCGGCCATTCGCCAGCCGGATCATCACCATGCGCCTCAGGGCAATTCTATTAAATACCACTATAGTACAAGCATATGTCCCAACATCAGACTATGATGACACAGATGTGCTAGACTTCTATTATATATATATATATATATATATATATATATATATATATATATATATATATATATATATATATATATATATATATATATATATATATATATATATATATATATATATATATATATATATATATATATATATATATGTAAGTTTTGATTTAAATCAACATTTACAAATCTAGAGTATCACATGAATAAATGCACGAGGTTACTACAAATTAGCTAAATAGCGAATTACAATATTAATTCTTTACATAAACATTGCTCATATCTCAAAATATGCATTTAGATCAAACACTTCAAAGAAATCAAACGCTACAAATAGTAATTATGCCAACTAATAATTCTAGTAATGAAGTCTACATACTGCACATAATCAAATTACAATTATATTGCCGTAATAGATTGCAACAATCGAACAAATAAGTCACTGACCTGTCTGAAGCTACTTTGTAATTTCCAGAGTAACAACGATTCCTACCAATTTAGAATGACGTCGAAGTAGCTTATAACTTCCCTTATATGGTCTAACGACTACTGTTGTTTAGTTTTGAAGATTCTAGACTTAAGCTTGCGATTCCAATAATGGCCACACCTTGCTCGACTCCGAGTGAATGTCGATTCACACATGGTTTACATAATTAGCAGACACCGCTCCCTCTCTGGCAGTCTGTCAATGTTTGATTTACGACCACACACTTGATGTTCCTTTGAATCCAACGCAGGCAATTCATCACTTACCTGTGAAGCGCCATCCGCCAAATAAGGCGCCGGTAGTAAGTTCCTATGGCCATGTTATACACAAGTGGCTTTGACACCTCATCGTTCACAAGGCTGCCGCTCGTACCATTTATGAAGCAGAATAATAAGCATCAGGGTCTTACATATACATGATGCAGTAGGGCTATTTTTCCTTACTTACAACGTAACACAAAGGATGGATTTGAATTCCACTCTGAAGTAAAGTGAAACAGTTGTCAATGATAGATGGATTTTACGAAAAAGAATTTAAGGCATAATTTTCACATGTGTATAAAGCAATCACCTATCACAAAATTGACCCTGATAGTGTCACGATAACTATTGTAAAAATATTTTGCCTACAAATGTTCATGTCCTCGGACATAATTTCCCTGCAATTTCCATATTCCTGTCTGTATGCACAGTACGCTGCTCCAACGGCATATTCATGCATGCAAAATGTCTGAAATCTTTGATGATCTGTGATACAATCCACCTTGACCTACTCAGTCGTTTCCAAAATCATGTTGATCTCTTCACAGCATCTATACTTATATACAGTTTATTTACTGCTGCAATTTCCACAGGTACACCAATATACATGGTAAAATACACTAAATTATTCTTTATTGTATTGGTTAGCAAACATGTGAGTAAAATGTATGCGGCGTTCATGCATGTCAAAGTATGAAATATATCTATATGTGATGCATGGTTAGACTTCTGTTCCACTTTTTGTATCGCAATAATGAACATCTAATCAGCGATGTCTTATTCTCAAGATTTGTTTCCCAATAAATATGTATACTTTCTTTGCCGCTAGTATTTTACACCTAGCCCCACAGCGAGATTGCATGCTTGCTAAGTTACTGGATACACCATGTCAATGATTACTTTTTCTTTTTAATAACATTCATCAATTCTACTATCTGTTCAGGGTAGTAAACAATCACACATCCAAAATACATTCGGGGTTTGCATTTAATTGCAGTTTAAAAGAACAAGCTTGAGTCATAAATCTATTTACTGATGAACGAAGCCAACGTGAAAATTTGCTCTGAAAACATCCATGTTTTGACTAAATTCGTGCCGTTCTCTTTTCATTAAGAAAAGAAACATTAATAATAATACAAATGAGGACTTTGTTTAGCGCATAATCTTTAGAAGCTCTAAGCGCTTTACAACATATATTATGATATGACTACCAAACAAACACACCATGAAATTGGAAAACATAAAAACATGCTGAAAATATTTAAGGTAGGAATATCTCTTAATAGGTCTTTAAGTTTGGTCTTGCAGTCGAAAAAGGTGAGTCTTAAGAGCTTTCTTCAATGGGATCACTTTTTCTTTGTGTCTAATTTAAATGGGCAATTCATTCCACGTTGCTGGGCCTTTATATACAAAAGAACGCTGTTCATATGACTTCGTTTTCATAGTGGGATGTGAATGGGAAAATCTTTGTGGTGTGATCAGAATGTCCTCAGTTTTATCATCATTCGTCTGCAGCTTGTTACATGTCATCCATGATTTCTCATAACAAATGCAGTTCTCTACACCTTGGATGGTAGCATCAACTTCCTTTGGGTAGCTAGATCTTTATATTTTAGTGTCATCTGCGTACAATTGGTGAGACACTGGATGATGATCTATGACACTTGAGGGCAGCTGAGTACATAAATTGAAGAGAACTGGTCCAAGAACAGACCAGTTGCGAACACCACAACATAGAGATTAAAAACTGGGCGGTAGTTCTTTAAATCATTATGGTCGAGTGTTTGTTTCTTAGGCATAGGCTTTACAATGGTAGTTTTGAAAATAATGGGAAATACCGGATGAGAGAGAGGGATTAATAACATCAGTTAGTGAAGGCAGTAATGGATATCAGTTAGTGAAGGCAGTAATGGATATTAGCACTGAAGCAGCAGTGATGATGAGTTGGATCAAGTGAATAAGACTTTGCAGTACTCTTCATCACCGTTGTACGTACTAAATCCATAGAAACAGGTTAAAAAGATGCTAATGGTTTCCGCTGAAATTCTGTATCGTAACTGTATGGCGACGACGAGTCAATTGAAATTGTGTTGTCAATCTATCTCTAATGTTTTGTACATTGTCAAGGAAGAAATTTGCCAACAGGTCTGTAAGGTTGTCTGGAAACAAGGTATTTGGAATTGGTATACATTTGTTCCTTGACAACAGATTGTTCGTACTCTCGATGAACTCTTTGCAGCTACAAATTTCCGTGCTCTTAGCACTGTAATGGGACGATTTCGCTGCATGGACTATGTTTGTGACGTTCTTAGTGGGTTCATATATTTACTTATGAATAGTGAGTCTGTTGGAAAGCCAAAGCCTCCATTTCATCAAGTAACGCTATCCAGTCCAAGTGTCGTCAATAAAGACTTTGCGTTCCAAGTGCGAACTGCTAAATTTCCAATCACCTATGTCCATGACTTGCGCATGTAATTTAAATTTTAAACATTTCCCGAATTACCCTTTCTACATTCAGTTACAATTAAATGTTCCAGAAGCAACGGATAAAGTTGCCGTATATAAAATTAAGCCTAATATTGCCTGCTGTTTAGTATCTTATCTTGAGCGAAAGTCGTCTCTGTATTAATGTTTGAAGATAAACTTTAATTTCTATGCTAGTCATGTTATATGTTGATATCGCTGTGGCAATTGCGACAGCTGTTCTTTATTCTTTGACTCTAAGTGTCAAGCAATGTTTTCTTCAAACAAGTATTGATATTTTACTTATGTTATGTGTTTGTCATTACGACTATGAAAGAAAATAACACGTATGATGTTGCCATGGTAATTAACTTTGCCCCAAAAATGCTATGTTTCATCTTTTTCTCAACGTGATTCGCTGATATCATTTTACATAAAGAATAAAGCAAATGAAGTATTGAAATTATTGTAGCACTGATGTATACCACAGCTTGCTAATTTATGAACAAGTATGTATCAACTTTAAAGGTATATTTTCTCTACCACCTGCGTATAGATGGAACGTTGCCCGCAAGTAAAGGCTTTCGATTAGAAAAGATTGCAAGATTCGTGTGTTTATTTCACGATATCACTGTTACGTACAAAACCATTGAACTGTAAAAGAACAAATGTAACCATCTAAATCCCAACATTATGTTCATATTTACATTCTAAATATTAATGGTGTCAGTGAGTCACTGGTTTCTAATCAACTAATTTTCACAATAAATACAATAATTCCAAAACATTTTCAGAACAATTATTCCACAAGAGTTCCACACGTTTGTAAACTTTTGTCCACGATAAACGCAATTGTAACACATAAATGTGTAAACCTTTTTCAACATTATGCATAATCGTACCACAAACGTATCTAAACTACTTCCCACAATAAATTAAAATCACCCTACACAAAGGTCAAAACATCGTTTCATAGTAATCATAACCAGAGCATGCCTGTCTGTAAACCTCAATCCATAATACCAATATTCCCACTGCGATATGATATGTGTTGTTGTAGGGTTTAACGCCAGTTTTCAGCACACGATAGGCTATACATGGCGGCCAGTATTAATAGTGGAGGAAGAACCCGAGGAAAACCCCTGGAAAGAACCACTGACCCACGAGAAGCTACTGGTAATCTTTCTCACATACTCACATTGACCGAATCTGAGACTCGAACACAAGCACACAGATGGCCACTCGGGGCCCCTGCAATATGATAGAAACGTCTTTATAAAATAACCATAATAACATCACACTAGTGTGTAAATTCTCTTTCCATAACAAACATAACCACACGAGACCTATATATAAACTTTTTCCAAAACAACCATAATCATAACACGCCAATATATCAATCATTTTCCACAATAACAATAATCATACCACATTAGTCTTAAACATCTTCGCGCAACAAAAATAATATTCATACCCCATAATTATATAAACCCTTCAATAAAAACCGCAGGTATTCCACAGTAGTGTATAAACTACTTTCTAAAACAACAATGATCCCAGCACACCAGAGCACAAACTTCTTTCCACGGCAACCATAAACACAACATATTAGTGTACAAACCTGTTTCCACAATAATAATAAACGCAACACCTAAATGCACAGACCTCTTTGCACAATAAACATAATCATACCACATCAGGCAATAATCGTGTTTTCCATAAAACTTATCACACCAATCCAGATTATAAACTTCTTTCCACAATTACCATAACCACACCACACCAGAATATAAACCTCTCTCCCCCCACAACGATATTCACCACGTGTCATCAATGTCTAATCATCTTTTCCCAATGAGTAAAAATCATACCAACCATTGCATAAACTTCATTCTAAAACGTCAGTCTATCAGCCTCTTTCCACAATAACCATAGTCACACCATAGATGTATGTCAATTGTAATAAAATGCATTGTATAAAACATATCCTATACACATGGCACATGGGAGACGCTTCTACTGATATATATATATATATATATATATATATATATATATATATATATATATATATATATATATGTATATATATATATATATATATATATATATATATATATATATATATATATATATATATATATATATATATATATATTCCTTAATTGTTTTTTACTTAAAGATCATGAAACACAATTTGGAAAGCACTGCATTAATTTTATATCAATTTAGTCCAAACCACGTCACTACATTTTGCAATAATGTCTTTTCTAATAATGCTAAGGTATATATTTACTCTTCAAATCAATCAACCAGGACATAATATGATAAATCGGAATTCATCCTCCAAAATACTGCTAAGTAAACACACTATGTTTCAAAAGGAATTCGCGTCGGATTTGCCAGTCTAACCCATTTAAACTTCTAATCGGTAAGATGATGTAATTTGTCTATCTACCCATTTAAACTTTTAATCGGTAAGATGATGTAATTTGTCTATCTACCCATTTAAACCCTTAATCGGTAAGATGATGTAATTTGTCTATCTACCCATTTAAACTTCTAATCGGTAAGATGATGTAATTTGTCTATCTACCGATTTGAACTTCTAATCGGTAAGATGATGTGATTTGTCTATCTACCCATTTAAACTTATAATCGGTAAGATGATGTGATTTGTCTATCTACCCATTTAAACTTATAATCGGTAAGATGATGTGATTTGTCTATCTACCCATTTAAGCTTCTAATCGGTAAGATGATGTGATTTGTCTATCTACCCATTTAAACTTCTAATCGGTAAGATGATGTAATTTGTCTCTCTACCCATTTAAACTTATAATCGGTAAGATGATGTGATTTGTCTATCTACCCATTTAAACTTCTAATCGGTAAGATGATGTGATTTGTCTATCTACCCATTTAAACGTATATTCGGTAAGATGATGTGATTTGTCTATCTACCAATTTAAACTTATAATCGGTTAGATGATGTGATTTGTCTATCTACCCATTTAAACTTATAATCGGTAAGATGATGTGATTTGTCTATCTACCCATTTAAACTTTTAATCGGTAGGATGATGTAATTTGTCTATCTACCCATTTAAACTTATAATCGGTAGGATGATGTAATTTGTCTATCTACCCATTTAAACTTTTAATCGGTAAGATGATGTGATTTGTCTATCTACCCATTTAAACTTCTAATCGGTAAGATGATGTGATTTGTCTATCTACCCATTTAAACTTCTAATCGGTAAGATGATGTAATTTGTCTATCTACCCATTTAAACTTATAATCGGTAAGATGATGTGATTTGTCTATCTACCCATTTAAACTTATAATCGGTAAGATGATGTAATTTGTCTATCTACCCATTTAAACTTTTAATCAGTTAGATGATCTGATTTGTCTATCTACCCATTTAAACTTATAATCGGTTAGATGATGTAATTTGTCTATCTACCCATTTAAACTTTTAATCGGTAAGATGATGTAATTTGTCTATTTACCCATTTAAACTTCTAATCGGTAAGATGATGTGATTTTTCTATCTACCCATTTAAACTTCTAATCGGTAAGATGATGTAATTTGTCTATCTACCCATTTAAACTTATAATCAGTAAGATGATGTAATTTGTCTATCTACCCATTTAAACCTATAATCGGTAAGATGATGTGATTTGTCTATCTACCCATTTAAACTTATAATCGGTAAGATGATGTGATTTGTCTATCTACCCATTTAAACTTTTAATCGGTTAGATGATGTAATTTGTCTATCTACCCATTTAAGCTTCTAATCGGTTAGATGATGTGATTTCTCTATCTACCCATTTAAACTTATAATCGGTTAGATGATGTAATTTGTCTATTTACCCATTTAAGCTTCTAATCGGTAAGATGATGTGATTTGTCTATCTACCCATTTAAACTTATAATCGGTAGGATGATGTAATTTGTCTATCTACCCATTTAAACTTCTAATCGGTAAGATGATGTAATTTGTCTATCTACCCATTTAAACTTTTAATCGGTAAGATGATGTGATTTGTCTATCTACCCATTTAAACTTCTAATCGGTAAGATGATGTGATTTGTCTATCTACCCATTTAAACTTCTAATCGGTAAGATGATGTAATTTGTCTATCTACCCATTTAAACTTTTAATCGGTAAGATGATGTGATTTGTCTATCTACCCATTTAAACTTCTAATCGGTAAGATGATGTAATTTGTCTATCTACCCATTTAAACTTATAATCAGTAAGATGATGTAATTTGTCTATCTACCCATTTAAACCTATAATCGGTAAGATGATGTGATTTGTCTATCTACCCATTTAAACTTATAATCGGTAAGATGATGTGATTTGTCTATCTACCCATTTAAACTTTTAATCGGTTAGATGATGTAGTTTGTCTATCTACCCATTTAAGCTTCTAATCGGTTAGATGATGTGATTTCTCTATCTACCCATTTAAACTTATAATCGGTTAGATGATGTAATTTGTCTATTTACCCATTTAAGTTTCTAATCGGTAAGATGATGTGATTTGTCTATCTACCCATTTAAACTTATAATCGGTAGGATGATGTAATTTGTCTATCTACCCATTTAAACTTCTAATCGGTAAGATGATGTAATTTGTCTATCTACCCATTTAAACTTTTAATCGGTAAGATGATGTGATTTGTCTATCTACCCATTTAAACTTCTAATCGGTAAGATGATGTGATTTGTCTATCTACCCATTTAAACTTCTAATCGGTAAGATGATGTAATTTGTCTATCTACCCATTTAAACTTCTAATCGGTAAGATGATGTGATTTGTCTATCTACCCATTTAAACTTATAATCGGTAGGATGATGTAATTTGTCTATCTACCCATTTAAACTTCTAATCGGTAACATGATGTGATTTGTCTATCTACCCATTTAAACTTCTAATCGGTAAGATGATGTAATTTGTCTATCTACCCATTTAAACTTCTAATCGGTAAGATGATGTGATTCGTCTATCTACCCATTTAAACTTATAATCGGTAAGATGATGTGATTTGTCTATCTACCCATTTAAACTTATAATCGGTAAGATGATGTAATTTGTCCATCTACCCATTTAAACTTCTAATCGGTGATGTTGTATGGATGTCTAGATAAGGAATTCAAAATTTGTTTCATTAACAAAATATAAAAGATGATGTTAAAGCAATATCATCGAAAATACGGGGAAGCAAAGTCCTTCTAGAACTGTGAATTTGGCCGCACAGTTTTGTATGAGATTTTCACACAATCTTTTCTTAAATAAGGACTAAATAGCTTTAACTTTCTCCAACACTTGTGCAACTCATATATAATCAAATCTCAGTGCAAAACAGTAACAATCTTAAAATTCGTCAGTGTATCGATGCATAGCATTATATAAGTGATTCTAATTTTCATTTGAGGTTTACAATTATACAGTTTATGAAAATATTTAACGAGTTTATAATACGTGACAAGCATTAAGGAACTACAACAATGCTCCCCATACATCAAACCTTTGTGTAGTTTGTTTCACGCCTAAGAACTAAGTTTAATACGAAATTGCAGCTAGATTCTTTCAGTTAGATTATCAACATTAACACTCCCAGACTCGGAAGGAAAATTTAAAATCGATAAGACTAAAGCATCAAATACTTACAGCGTGTGCCTTACATGTATATTTATGGAAGTACTTAATCCTCTGAAATATTGCTTTGTCAGATTCACCAGCTAAGATTGCTAATCCTTACTGAAATGATTTAACCTATCAAAACAAAAAGCTTATAATATAAAATTAACTGCATGTATTACAGCTTACGAAGTACACTTTTTGCACGCATTGCGGCTTACGTATGATAATTTATACCGTTCCTAAAATTACAGATATTTGCTGACAATATTAGCTAGTTAATTCCATCTTTGACAATATCTCTAAAATGTCCATCTTGACTTATTTCAGTCTAATTAGTAATACTGTCAGTATTGTATGAATTAATTAGGAAATCTTTAAGATTTTTAGTTCTTTTTATAAGCTAGTATGTGTTTGCTTCTGTGTAGCGATTTAACACTTGCTTTACTTGATAATTTTAATAAATCCCAAAATGTATTATACTCTTACCTATATTAGGACTACTTGGATTATATTCAATAACAAAATTAATAGCTTGCTTTATTTTTTTTATTTTACATTGTAGTGATTCAAGTTGTGTAAGAGAAGATACTGTTTGGAAAGCAGTATTAATGATGTCAATAGGGTAATTTCTATTTAAAACAGTAGTAAACGGAAATCGAAAATCCCAACATTGAAGATTGTGTTTGGAAGATGCATGCCTCGACACCAGTAGAAGTCCAAGCTCGTTGAATAACCTTATCTTATTATAGCTAGTATATAGTTTAACAGGATTTATATCAACTGTGTTTATTTCACCTATGCATCCATTTAAAAGCATTTTGTGCTGTCACATGATTTTATATCGTAGTGATCCTTTTAAACTGATCCTCCATATTTATTTTTATTGCAAGAGTGTGGACCATAATTGACCATTTACTGAGTTACAAAGAACGCTTTTCTTCTTATGAAACTGAATCTGGCTAAATGTTTTAAACTTGAGATAAATTACTATAATATCAACTGTATAAGCACAATGTCTAAAGGCCAAAGATACGTTTTATGCTACAAATTGAATGAGTTCAATAATGTTGCTGTGCAAATGCACCTGACATTTAAGGCTGATGTAACTCCGCACTCTGATGATTAGCAGCCAATCATGTACGATTAATGTACGGATAATTATTGGATTTGGTTGACTGGAGCTAACATATATTTATGCAGTTAACCTGTGTAATTTCCTCCCCTACCTGATCATGGGTCAAAATAAACCTTTCCGATACGTCATCCAATCGTTCTTAACAGTTCTTATCTCATTACCTACAACTAATAGGATGAAGATGATGATGATGATAATGATGATAATAATAATAATAATAATAATAATAATAATAATAATAATAATAATAATAATAATAATAATAATAATAAACAAATGAAACCAGGTGTGAGTTAAATAGAATGCAATGGCGTATTGAAACAAAATATAGGAAATATACATTAATTTTCAGTCAAAATCTATTGCTTTCATTCTATACACATTTGAGATTTATCTTACTATTACTTAACATACTTAACATGATAGGTCTGAAACTTTTCATAATTTGCTATTCATATGAAAATATTTTTTTAATGAAAATTACTGTGGGCGGGGCTTCATATAAACAGAACTCAAGAGGAAGGCGTGTAGTATATTGTGTCTATACGATGTATTGCATGGATTACGGAAGGCGTGTAGTATATTGTGTCTATACGATGTATTGCATGGATTACGGAAGGCGTGTAGTATATTGTGTCTATACGATGTATTGCATGGATTACGGAAGGCGTGTAGTATATTGTGTCTATACGATGTATTGCATGGATTACGGAAGGCGTGTAGTATATTGTGTCTATACGATGTATTGCATGGATTACGGAAGGCGTGTAGTATATTGTGTCTATACGATGTATTGCATGGATTAAGGAAGGCGTGTAGTATATTGTGTCTATGCGATGTATTGCATGGATTAAGGAAGGTGTGTAGTATATTGTGTCTATATGATGTATTGCAGGGATTACGGAAGACGTGTAGTATTTTGTGTCCATACGATATATGGCAATAATTACTGAACACAGAAGTCAGAAAATTCAATTCATGCTCAATTAACAACGATTACCCATGATACTTTTATTTCCGTCACAGTGTTCATAACGTTGTTTATTATTGTCATTATTAGTCTTTTGTACTTTAGTAATTAGTTATCTATAAATATGTTAATGAATATTTTATACCATTTTAAAACATCTTGTCATACTGAGAAAAAAATTGTCAATTTTTTTTTTTAAAAGAGAAAAACTTTGAGGAGGGCATTAAGGGATTTTGCGCTAATAACCGTGTCGCAAAATCCGCGATGCAATAAGTCAGAAATATTCGTTCATTTATAGAAGATCACCATTAAAATCCTATTTTTATAAACATGTCTGAATTTATTTATTATCCGAATTTTGTAAAAATAATATTTGTAGAATACATTACATATCTTACCATTATCGATAATTGCTTAAAGAAATGTTCATAGTTTTCAAATGACTATACAAAAAATATTTAACAAAAACAACTTTTATATACACAAGCTTATAAAATAAATGTATTATTCTTTTGTAGACTTGAAAAATGGTAGATAAATGCATGTATTATTTTAATGACATTTAGATTATCTCTCACTGCTAATCATTGAGTATATGTTAAATCATATTTATCAAGCTTTGTATGGTGTTTTTTGTTGTTGTACAACTGATTTCTTTCTTTGTGCATGACTTCGCTGCATCTGGCAGTAGCTGCAATCATTATTGATATAATTCAAATCTTCTTAGGCACATGACCACAATGTCTGAAATAGCATACATTTATATGGTATACTCTGTTTCTTCTCGGTCTCTAAAGCATGACCAAAGTGTCTGAAATAAAATAGCATACACTTCTGCGATATAAACCGAGTATTATCCGGCGCTAACATATTTACACTTTGTCTGAAAATATAGCATACTCTTCTATTATATATATTGACAGTAATGATGGGAATCGATCAGAAATTCATAACTAATAATCGGTTCCACTTAACCATCTGATAATCGAATGTAATCGGTTACTAAGAGCAAATGTAAATTTTTGTTGTTACACAGTTATATATTTGATCAAGTGTTCGATACGTTAATAAATGTAGAGGAGTAATCGCTTTCAATGGCATGTATACTTTAACCTGATAATATTACATTTTTGTCTATCGTGTTTTGTGTTATTTTTGGTTTACGACTTTTTGTTACATGAATGCGCCTTTTTAAGGCTGATAAGTCATATGTAACTGAATTACTGCTGCATTCCCCCAGTATCCTCTCATTCATATGTGATGTATCTATAATTTAAAGTAAAGAAGGATATGTTTTTCTTGTTTGTCATTGTTTATAAATACTACAAATAATGTTGCATTTAAACTTAAAAAAATGTACAAAATGTGTTTAAATTTAATAATTCAACAATTTAACAACTTGATCATGTAATAATGACTATATGTTCCTAATTATGAATCCTATGGTTTTATATTTGTAGTTGTGAAGGCAATTTATAAATTTCAGGTCAACTTTATTGGCTGGAAGTTTTAATAGTGTTACACGCACAGGGGTATTCACTTGACCGAGCGGTGTCAAAACCCTGGCGCGAGTCACGCTGGAAGTCATAAGTTTTCCCCAAATTTCCAAAGACTTCCATACAACTTGAGTTGCAAAATGGAAAGAAAGACGTGTCTGCAATAACTAATAATCTTTGCTCTAATCAATTGGCGACCCAGAGGAGACAACTTGCCCAAACGTCCATTAACTGCACCTTTGCATGGTTTTTATTCATTATCATCCGAATTCCGTACCGCAAGCCGTCATGCCATAGAAATTCCACTAGTATTCCCTTACTAACTGGGAAATATTTAACTGCGCGACCCTAGGCCAGTCAATCCACAGAATTTCCGGCGTATCACGCTCATATACATACGCCCATTTTCCACTATGGCCACATAAACGGTACCTACCAAGTTCCAACTTATTGATTCCATTCTATAATTTACTGATTTCCAACCATAAATGCTGCCTTTTCAATCACAATACTTGTATACACCGCTGAATTTTAATATGGACTATGTTACTTAAAGGGACAGTCATTCGGATTGTACCCAAATTCACTACTAACGAACCCAGCATGGTTCAAATTCACTAACACTTACTCCAAATTTATTACAATAGCTTTTGTGCTTTGCATACAATCTAAAAGTAGTCTCCCTTACTACGCAATCGACAATCGATTATCTTATTGGTTCACTCAACCATCTGATTCCTCGATTATAATTGATAATCGGAACAACACTAATTGAGAGTGTCGTATTACCCAATATGCCTACTAGGCACCGACCTATGGGCTCCGTAGCTTTTAGGAGCCCTGCGACAACGATCAGCATAATACTAGATACTTTGCAGGGGAGGGGGGGGGGGCAAGATTTCGGCTGCCTATGAACCTCTACCGGGTTTTTAATCCAACACTCTATAATATTGCTTCTTATCAGGCGTTCAAACATAAGCACAGTGTCTAAAGAAATAGAAAACAAAACTCTTCTTAAACATCTCCATAAATCATTTAGACTGTTTTACTACTAAGAAAACCAAAATGGCAACAGATAAATACAAAAATCGACAAAGCATTAAGAAAAAAATTGAGCTAACTGGCCCTTTACTTTAGACCAATTTGTTGTTGTTGTTGTTGTTCTTAGTTGAATGCTGCTTTTCGGCACACGATAGGTTATACATGGGGGCCAGAATAACTGGTAGAGGAGGAACCCGGGATTGGGTGGGGATCTAGATAAGAACAATAACCTACTGGAATTAATTGGTAATCTTTCTCACATACCCACATTGGTCGAGCCCCTGACTAACCCACGCTGATGGCAGTGATCGTAAAGGCGAGCTCTTTTGCTTACTCGTCTACTCTGGCGAATTTGTAGTTGCATTCTCATTTTACTAATGATGACTTGTTTGCGGGCTACAGCCCATTTCTGACCATTACAATACCCAATCAATAGGTCGTTTTTTTTTCTCTCTTCAATTTTGCGTTTCTCGACAGTAGGAATATACCGCTATTTCTTGACAAGTTTTACTGAAATTATAAATTTTAGATATTATTCCATTCTATATTTGCTCAGACTCTTTACTCGAATAAAATGTTCTGATATCCGGGACGAGCGCCCACATTGTGGAAGGGGCGGGGTGTTGTTGTTGTGTTGTGTGGCTTTGGTGGTGGTTGTTTGACTGTACCTTCTTACAAGGTGTCCACCTTTATTCAGTTCTCGTTGTCTAGAGGATGATTGTCCACGGCGTTATTGCATGGATCGAGTAGTATTAACAGAAAGTGTAGAATAAATAGAGATCTGAGCATATATATATAGAACAGATGACTCGAGCCTCCTCTACATGAAATAAAAACGATGTAACCAATTTCAGAAACAACGGTGAGAATACATAATATTAGGGAGATACACATCTTTTGAAAAAGAAACATTCACCGAATTTCAAACACAAATGTATTTAGATAACTAGCCAGTCTGTTTAAATGATAGAATCAGTTCATCATGAGTTAAGTCTTCAGTAGGTTTCTTGCTACGTCTACAGTATGTATTCAGTAGGTTTCTTGCTACGTCTACAGTATGTATTCAGTACGTTTCTTGGTACGTCTACTGTAGGTATTCATTAGGTTTATTGGTACGTCTACTTTAGGTATTCAGTAGGTTTCTTGGTACGTCTACTGTAGGTATTGAGTAGGTTTCTTGATACGTCTACATTAGGTATTCAGTAGGTTTCTTGGTACGTCTACAGTAGGTATTCATTAGGTTTATTGGTACGTCTACATTAGGTATTCGGTAGGTTTCTTGGTACGTCTACAGTAGGTATTCATTATGTTTATTAGTACGTCTACTGTAGGTATTCAGTAGGTTTCTTGGTACGTCTACATTATGTATTCAGTAGGTTTCTTGGTACGTCTACATTAGGTATTCAGTAGGTTTCTTGGTACGTCTACATTAGGTATTCAGTAGGTTTCTTGGTACATCTACATTAGGTATTCAGTAGGTTTCTTGGTACATCTACATTAGGTATTCAGTAGTACATTAACGGTACACGAGACAACAGTTCTGTTCGTCTCATTTATACAAACGAATGATTGCAATTCATTACATGCGGTACTACGTTAGTTTTCAATGAATAGACACACTCAAGTCTGTAAGCATGTATGAAATCTCATTTCGTACAGTGTTAATTTCAGTCAATACGCACTCAAGTCTTTACTATACGTGAAATCATATAAGATCGGTGAATTCACACGAATTCTCTTAATTCATATCAACTAAACTAATGACGGAAATCTTAAAACTACGAAATTCCTATATAAACAACGACAATTTCAAACAATTCATCAAACTTTTATAAAGAAGATCATTGTTTAGGTGAATGAACTCAAAGCGGTTATTCTCATATCAAGAACAGCAAATAAATTCAAGACAATCATAACATTGGTATCGAGGAATTCACATAAGATTGGCGAAAATACCTTGTACTTTAAGCTCTGACCTCTTCTACCGTTCAAATTGTGCCTGTCGTCCTTCAGACATAAAGTCCATCGGACGATTGGATTTATGAAAGAGAATTTCTTCCAAATTCCTCTCGGAGTACGTTAATTTCATTCTTGCAGGAAAATCGGGAACGTTTTAGATTTTCTGATGGGTCTTGCTTAAAACAAGCGGTTTCCGTGTGGACAACAATCAGAATTATATATATATATATATATATATATATATATATATATATATATATATATATATATATATATATATATATATATATATATATATATATTATAACTATCCGCCAAAATGCGCGGTCGACCTGACTTCTAGATTGCCCGCTTCCTGTTCGGTAGAATATCTATTTCTGACATTTTAACATTTTGGATATAAATTCGAACTTAACGTTCCTTCTAGCTTTGTCTGAACCACTTAAATAAATGAAGGCTCAATTAAGAATCACTACCTTTCCCGACACAGACCTTCAAAATCATTGCAGCATAGCGATTTAACAAGCACATGTTCCCATAAATCTAATTAATTGTTCTCTGGCCCAAACTGATGTGCTCTTTATGGATCGACCTAACTTTTCACCCTCGCATCTATATTAAAATATATTTAACTCCAAACAAACTAAAATAGAAAAGTAAAAAATCTAACACCAACAGTAGAAATATCTATCAAGATCAAACATAAATAACTTCAGATAATTATTATTTTACTTATGGGTTGAAGAAATATTGATTGAAAATTATTATTTATTTATGTTAATAAACTTGTTTTATTTCCACTTTTTTCTATCGAATGCTGAAACAAAATGATGCAAGTTGAGATATTACGACTGAATTCTTATACTTCACTAAACAATAAAGACTGCCTCTCATGGGGATCTTGTGCTAAATAAATTACAAATCTGTTTCAATCATTCGTGTAAAGATGGGGATTTTTAAACGAAATGAGAATCCTTTTCAGTGTGACTTTCGTCAAATAACATCCATACATGCTGTTTATGAGTGATACAACTATGCCGTCCTCTCTCTAAAACTAAATTATGTCTGTTTCGGTGTCTGGCTATTAATCGATGGATAAGTAAATCATAAATAACATAATAGCGATATGTTTTTAGTGATTGTATACAGCTGAATTTCAATCCTGAATTAAGTTTTGTTGTTGTTGTTTGGTTTAACGCCATTTTTCAGCACAAGAAAGGCTCTTATACATGGTGGAGCAAGAGCCCTGAAAAGCCACGGGAAGAACCAACAATCCACGAGAAGCTTCTGGCAAGCTTTCGCATCTGCCCACGCTAGCCAAGCCTGAGATTCGAACCCACGTTGACAGAGTTGAGATGGCCGTGATCCAGAACGCTTCAATGGGAAGACCCCAAATCTAATTTCTTTAGGACAGTGTCTGAATATAAGTAAAAGCACCTTTACTTTAATCCGATTGAGTCAGAAGTCTTGAAAAAAGTTCACGAAAAAACAACAAAATCTCAAATATTTCTTATCCATTGCTTAGAAGCCTATGCGGTATTCCGATGGCGCTTCTTTAGTTTTGTTATTCACTTCTCACCACTAGTTGAGATGTTAGTTTTAAAAAAAATCTTAGGAGTTTTTATTCAAAATATAAATGAGAGAGAGAGAGAGAGAGAGAGAGAGAGAGAGAGAGAGAGAGAGAGAGAGAGAGAGAGAGAGAGAGAGAGAGAGAGAGAGAGAGAGAGAGATATATGCGTCCGTAATTATTAGGGTCTTCAGTCATGGAGATCTGACGAAATAAGAAATCGTGTATCTTAGAACTCATGTATCTTAGAACTCTCTGTTTTTTATCATTTCGGTTTCTATTTGGCTACTTAATGTGCCGCAGATCTGGGCGTGTGCAGTTTGCAGTTGGTCTCGACCCATAAGCGAGTATAGACGGTGTGTATTACTATACAAATCGTTCGTGAAAGTCAAATTTATAATATAAACGAAAATTGTATGAGTGCACTAGTAGACCTTTAAAGTACAAAACAGACTATGCTATAATATGAACCTGTACAAAGACATGGTCACATACACAACTATCTTTATATATCACAGGAATCAACTAACGTCCAAACACGAGACACAGGAACGTGTCCATTCATTTATTTGGATAATCACAGATGAATTGCATAAAAATAACCTTAACATGCGGTTCCCCATAGTTTACCATTTAGAATAGATGGATATCTAAATATGTGGAATCAGTCATCAGCACTGTTAAGAGGCAGCACATTTCACGGTAGTTAAAATACATTTGAACTGATCAAAATTGTATCTTAATAGTCGGGAACCTAGCTTTTCTAATATCCGGAAGGAAATTGTCGGATCACATATTTATTTCCCAGATTGGTTTCAGATCACTAATGGTATTGTAAATAAATATTGCCTCGTAATAATGTCCACTGGCAATTCGCATTTCTCATATTCATGTCTCTTCTGGTGCTAATATTTCGTATGAGGCTTCCGAGTCTTTAATTCGCAGTCTGTAATAAATATTTTCATGGAGAAGTGCACGTTAGGCACGGACTGAAGACGAATTAACCCTGGTAATGATTATGAAGAAAGCATTTCTAATAGGCCAAATATTCCAGAGATTCTAAATTATTTAATTGTGTTGCAAGTTCTTTAGCCCGTCGCTTGAATCATCTTAAGAATTATAAAGGAGTGGGAAAATGTGTTTGAATTTGCAATGAGTTTGTACTTGTTACAAACCATGAAACGTATGTAGACTTTCAGATAACATCATTTGAAAGCTGGCATCGCGTTGCTTAAATTTGGTACGCATGAATTATTATGATTTTGTTTTGTCAATTAAACTCCAAGGATACATGCTTTCCTTTAAAATTAAGAGCACATGATAATACGATAACTTGAACTGTGTGTATTTTTATTTTCAGATTTTTAATGTTGCTTTAACAATTCGAGTCATATCGCTACTATGTTTGCAGACCGATCAGTCCTAACACAGAACTCTTAATGAGATCGCCGGACGAGGCAGTTGTCTGAACGTTTTTTTTAAAAAAAAAAATTTATAAATTGTTGGTAGGACTCGGCTGGGGTTCGAAATTGCCATATCCTGTATCCGAGGCGGACGCTCTAACCACAGACCACTCGAGCGGTCTTATAACTTGAACATATTTAAAAAGGAAGAAAGAAAATTTAGACTACATTTACATTTACAATTTCCGATATTTTCCATAGATAATGCTTTTTACTATAAAGAACATGTATTTTATTCAATGCGCTGAAAGTTATATAAAATTTTGCATTATAATGCCATGTACATTTGATACTACATGTAGTTGTATATATTTGAAAGTCATGGTCGGCCTTGTAAATAAGAATAACAACTGTAATTACACGTTTAATAATGACCTTTGTCCTTAATTACGTACAATTTATTAATTAAAATACGTATACGAACCATGACCTACTCCAAGCTGTTTGTTATTAATCATAACATACAATTAACTAAATGTTATTAAAATACTGGAAGATCTATGCCACCGCATACGTTTTTTAATTGCTAGCCAAAGGCTACTATTGGATAGGTTGTTCTGTGTGTTCCATCTGTTGATGTGCGCCTCTACATTTGAGACAAGGGTCATTATTTATTTTGGTTTCTGACATTTCTTGAGGTGACAAGTTAAAATAAAGATGGTTAACATTTCAGCTGAATTCTACATCAGGTTATTCAAAATACTTTATTATATTAAAATGATTGATTAAAATTATAAAATTGTTTAATGCAATGCAGTTTGATTGTATTCGTATTTAAAAATCGATTTTGTGTCTAAAAGAATGACACTAACATGTTTCTTCTTACGAACACACGACTGTATCTCATGTTTGCATCCGCACGTCTGCAGCTAACAAGGAGCGCGTCTTACTAGTATTATTATTTCTTGACTGATTTTGTACCAGATTAATAGCAATAACAGTGCCAAAAAATAACTCAGACTTCGAAGGTAGAGCGAAATCGCGATATTGTAAAAGTCTTCCTAACCAAATGTAAAGTGACTCGATTGGAATATTTTGGATATCTCAAAACAAAATGTAAAGTGGCTCGATTGGGATATTTTTGGATATTTAATACAGAATGTAAAGTGACTCCAATGGAATATTTTTGGATATCTCAAAATCAAATTTGTGCAAGTCATGGTTAACGGATGATTGTTGTAAACGGACATAATTGCAGCAGTTTTGGGTTTTCATGGAAGACTTCTTCAGATAAGAAGGAGTTCGGAAATAAAACTTCATATACAAAATTTATTTTAAGCTTTAATGAAGTGTCTAAATATTGTGGTAAACACAATTGTTGAAACTATGTCAGTTTTTAAAAAAACGAGAATCATGTTTAGAATTGTTGTTTGCATGTAATTTTTCCCCAAGGCTTTTCATAAATTAATTATCTTTTAAAATGCAACTAATGTTTGTAGGTATTTAGAAGGAGTTATGCTAATTTATGCATTTTATTATCCTTGAATATATATAAATATGTTATTGATATGAACACATTGAAAAAAGTGATATGAACTTTAGATTTTAAACTAATTGGACACCCACATGTTACACACTGCATTCCCGTAAAAGTTGAATAATATTAATCGAACACAATCAGTCCAAAACAAAGTCCTTCTTCTTGACACAAAGTTATAATCCAATCATATTCCTTTAGAAAGTTATTTCTTAGCAACTCTTTTGAATGTACACTGAAACACTTCTCAAGCACATGCTATGTTTGTCAATAACTTCTATTTGATTTTATATTTCAAGATAATTGAAGCCTAATTCATTTATAATTGTGTTGTATCGACTCTCATGCTGCAGGTTCATAAATAAGGACAGTTATAAAACAAGAGATTAATGAGTGTACTGTGAAGTCACTATATTTCTTAGAGTACGAATTTTCATGGATTTTTCCTATTACCACAAACCAAATTCGACCCAACAAGCGATATAATTTTGTGAAAACAACAAGACTCTTTACCATGGCTTCAGTTAAAGTGCTTACGAAGATGCCATGTTTTATTTTTTCCAAAACCGTGCAAACATATTTACATGAAACTAAATTAATCTACAATAATAACTGTTGCACAAGACAAAATTGTAATTATCAGGTACCAACTCTCGTCTGCTCTCTTCAGCATAGCCTCTGTTTATACGGACCACGTTGTAGCTTTAGTTAATATGGTATCAGAAGAACGACTCGCGAATCAAGTATTCATATTTGCAAGACTTATTTATAATTTAGCTTTTTTAGAAGTTAATGTATGAAGGTTGGGGTAGCACTTTCATTTGGCATACCAAATCATTAGCCCATGTCATACCAAATCACTGGTCCATGTCATACCACATCACTGACCCGTGTCATACAAAATCATTGGCCCATGTCATACCAAATCGTTGACCAATGTCATACCAAATCACTAGTCCATGTCATACCAAATCACTTGTCCACTATACCAAATCACAGAACAAAAATCATACCAAACCGACCATATCATACCTATACCAAATCGTAAGCACCATATCACACCAAATCACAGGCAAGTATCATACCAAATCACAGGACAATATCATACCAAATCACAGGTCACTATCATACAAATCAGAGGTCAAAGTCAAACCAAATCACAGGCCAATATCATAAAAATCACTGGCCAATATCACACTAAATCACAGGCACATATGATACCAAATCACTGGACCCATATACCAAATCACAGGCCAATGTCATACAAATCATTGGTCAATATCACACTAAATCACAGGGACATAGCATACCAAATCAAAGGCCCAGATCATATCAAATCACATGCCAACATCATTCAAATCAGAGGTCAAAGTCATATCAAATCACATGCCCATATCATAAAAATCACTGGTCAATATCACACTAAATCACAGGTCCATATCATCCCAAATCACAGGCCCGTGTCATAACCAATTCATACAAAAGAACGGGATCGTATCATACCAAATCACATGACCATATCCTAAAAACAGGGTCACATCACACCAAGGAACAGTTCACTATCGTACGATGTTACAAGTACATATAATATCAAGTCATAAAGAGTATCATACAAATCAGTGGTTAATATCATACCAAATCACGTGTTTATATCATATCAAGTCACAAGCCACTATCATACAAATGAGAGGTCAACATTATACCAAATCACAGGTCTATATCATACTAAATAACAGATCAGCATCATACCAAGCCACATGAACATATGCCATGTCACATGCCATTATTATACAGATCAGAAATTAGCGTCATACCAAATCACAATCCCATATAACACAAATCACAGGCCAATATCTTATAAATCAGAGACCAATGTCATACCATATCACAGGCCTATGTCATAATAATTCTCTGGCTAATATCTTACAAATCAGAGTTTAATGTCATACCATATCACAAGCCCATGTCATAATAAATCTCCGGCCAATAGCAAACAAATCAGAAAGCAATGTCATATCAGGCACATATCATACCAAGTCACAGGAAAATAGCAACAAAAAAAAAACAGACGCTAATATAATATAAATCACAGGGCAATGCCATAGAAATAACAGGACAATCTTGTACAAATCAGAGGTCGATATCATACAAATCAGAGGTCGATATCATACAAATCAGAGGTCGATATCAGACAAAAAAGAGGTTGATATCATGCCAAATCATACCAAATCGAAGGTCAGTATGTCAGCTGCTACGTGTTTAGTAACATAGAAAGAGTGAAAATAACAAGCTTGTAAAAACTTAATAAACAATTTATTGAGCACAAATATTTTCCAGAAAAGAAAAATAAACTTACGGTTTTAAGAATCAATTCCAAAAATAATCCAAAAATAATTCAAAATATTATCCACTAGAGAAATTGCAAAAGTCCTGGTAATAAAATGTCCAAATAATTCCAAGTTCGAATCTTGGTGAAGTATCCAAGATGGAAGAGGATGTCACGTGATAAAGTCAATTCTTGGTAATGGAAGTCTATGAGCGCAATTCTTTTCCAGATAAATAACAAAATAAATTCTCTTGATCCAAACGAATTGAAAAAATTTCCAATTCAAGTTAATTTAAAATAACTCAAAACGACACAACTTAATATTCTAACAGCCCAAGTTCTTCTAAATAATTCGCTCCCAAAAAATGTATAACCTGTTTTTACGTAAACAAGAAAGGGGTCACATGATCTTCTAGAATCTTTTAGAACGAATTTACGTTCAAAAAAATCACGTACACACCGTATGACCCAACTAAAAATAGAAAGATGTTTATAACAAAGCTCCATAATGTCCTTGGAATCAACCAATCATTTTTAAAGCTTGTTTACAACTATGAAGCCAAGTCAGAAATGAGGTCAACACCTGGTGTTTATTCTTAAGAGTACATGTCAAGCAGCAGAGAGGGTGAATCGGACAACTTTTTTTTTTGGTTATTTTTTATTATACCTTTAAAACGGTACGAATAGACCCTTCTCGCGAAAAAATAAGTCTCCGACCCTTGTCTGAAAACATTCGCGTTTTCGTTGATGTCGCAACGTCGTTGTCACTCACCCCCTCTGCTGCTAGAACTTTCAGTTCTAGGTTTACGGTGATTTTAACCGAATATTTGATCAAGTCCGATACGATATCGTGTCCTAGGGTCTGCTAAATTTATTGTCACAAATCCGTGTGGTTTTGACTGAGCGTGACTAAAGAAATTTCTAAACTGATTATGATTCATATCACCGCTGCACCAAGTTTGATGAATATTTCGTAGCGTATGAGTATCAACGCCGTTAAATACACACAACACATTGCAATTATCTCTGATCACTTTTGGTATTTGTGTGTATCGTTGAGTGACATAGATCACATCAGTGTTTTTATGCCTGCCTCGGGAAAATATTCTAGCAGGATTTTTTTGATTATCTAACATGATATCATCGTATACCACTAAATTGTTAATACTTCCATCGATGTCTTCCACGGAAGGGGCTTCCTCTATATCAGTAATAAACTCAATAAAATCTTCATCGATTTGAAATTCTTTTGCTTTCTCGTTAAAATCCTTTAGCACTTCATAGCATCGCTGATCGTCTACACTCGGGGCTATTAAATACAATTTGTTCCATTTCATCCATCTCGTTATCAAATTAAGTAGCAGTTGTGTCTTTCCGCTTCCAGATGGTCCGATTAGAATCATTCTAATTGAATTCGGCAACATTTCATGATGTTTAATAGGTTCCCGTCGTCGGGTAGCTGAATAATCAATTATATTCATGCCGTTATATATAAATTATGGATCTATATTGTGTGAAGTATAAAAAACGTACTGGCACAGATGACTTGACGACGATTACAACTAAAAATAACCGATCAGCGCTTTCTGGTAAATGCGTACAATGTAGTACAAAGAAATTTAGATTTGTTTCTAAACCCAAGGAACTCAAGGAACCTTTAAAAAAAAACGAGGAGGTGATATCGCAGCCAAATTAGCAAAACTCCCTGGAACCCCATGGGCAAAATACCCCGGAGAAAAGCACCTTCCAGGATATAGCTACTGTGGACCGGGAACAAGACTTGATATCAGACTCAATGATCAAAATCAGCCCCGACCCGGTGAGGAACCAATAAACGCTATTGATAAGGCCTGTCACCTTCATGATGTATCTTATAAAAGCAGTAATCTGCAGCACAGGCATCTAGCAGATGTGAAATTAATTCATGCGTTAAATGCTATTTCTGATAAATCTTTCAAAGAAAAATTGGCTTCCTTTTTGATAAAATCGGCTATGAAAAGTAAATTGATGTTAGGTGCTGGTAATTAATAACAACATGGAATCTATTTATTATTCCCCAAGAGGATACTGGAGGGGTAAATCAGCAATCCATAAACTCGCTAGCGCTGCAAAAGTGAAAAAAACCACTGCGGCTCATTGGTTATCCAAACAGGCACTATGGCAAATTTATCTACCACCGCCTAAACAAATCAATTTCTCGCATTTTGATGTGACCGGACCCAATGAAGTTCATCAGGCTGATCTATTATTTCTGCCACATGATCGTGGTTACAAATACGCATTAACCGTAGTTGATATTGCAAGTCGATACAAAGAAGCAGAACCGTTAAAAACAAAATCAGCCACTGAAGTGGCTTCTGCATTTGAAAGGATTTATCGAAGGAGCCCTCTGCACTGGCCAAATCTGTTACAAGTTGATCCGGGCAAGGAATTTTAGGGTGCAGTGTTATCAATAATGAAAAATCATAAAGTCACTATCAGACGAGGACATACTGCGCTACATCGTGATCAGGCCATTGTAGAACGGTTTAATAAAACCCTTGCTGAACGGTTATTTGGATATCAATACGCAAAAGAATTCATCCAAGAAAAAAGATCCCGTGAATGGGTTAAAAGGTTACCAGCTGTGATTACTGCACTGAATAACGAGATTACTAGAACCATCAACATGAAACCTATCAATGCGATTAAAAAGAAGTCAATACCTGAAATAATAATTCAAAAAGATTTTAGCGTTTCCCAACCAATTCTTGGTAGTAATGTCATTGTGAGGTACTTATACGAACCAGGAGAGCTTGAGGGTGGCACAAAAAGGGCTACTGATCCTATTTGGAGCGTCACTACGCATAAGATATCTAGTATAACACGATCTACGGGTAGACTTCCAATCTATAAACTGGATTCAACTGCCCCTCAACGGGGTTTTACTAGACAACAATTACAAGTGATACCTGAGGATACTCAATTACCACCGCATGGGCTTAACTAGCACCCTTGCGTCTATTGCACTCAAGACAAGTCAACATCACATTATTTCTGACATGACCGAAATTGTTATTTTTTCTGTCAACGGTGAATTGGCGAGGATCCTTATCCGAATACTGCCAACGCATTATACAATTGCAACTCGCGCAGTGATTATTCTGTTGTTGCTTCAGAGTAATTATAAATTCAGCATCAATATCAAATTCTCGTTGTTTTTTTTTGTCTTGTTGTTTGTAACCGGAGAGTTTTTTATCAATAATATCATCTATTGTGGTGTCATTATCATCGCCACCAATGATTTCATCATCGAAGACAATTCTTCGAAGTTGATTTATTTTTCGTACTCTAGACACTGCGAGATAGACTAAATTCGACCATTCTATGCGATTATCTACCATCCAAACAGTTGTATCCGATATAGTCAATCCCTGTGAAGAGTGTATTGTTGCTGCATAACCTAGCGTCCATGGGGATTTATTAGCACGCAATGCATCTTCAACGACATTGATATCAACCAGCACAATATCTGTTTTCGTGTATCCGATGGCCTATAACATAACGGTACTGGAAGTGTTGCAAATTTTTGTTTATGCAATTCAAATAACTTCATCTGAAGTGTGTCCCTGACTATTTTTCTACTTGCAATGATTAAATCATTTGGTCTCCACGCTTCCCAAAACTCATTCATGGGAGTTTCCGAAATTATTTCACGGGTTATTTCACACTGGATTTTATCCGGTTGTAATCTAATTAGTTTCTTCAATTCTTTTAATTCATTATCAAGTGATCTATGATCGGTATCAATTTCTTCATAATAGTCTACAAAACCCTTTAGCCATTCATGGGGAGATGCACCGACAAATGGTGGTGGTTGGCCGTGATCACCGCACATGACGACTTTTGTATTCTGCAATAACAACCACTCAAGAAATATTTTTAAGACATCTTCGGACACTGTGTCTATTTCATCCCAAATGATAATTTCAGGAATAAATTTCTCTCCCATGCGCTCAGGAGTCCATTTATCTCCCTTCCATCTAAAGAAACTATGATAAGTGCAGGCATTTACCCCTCTCTGTATCATTTCTCTTGCAAGTCTGTGAGTCGGTGTTAGAACAATCATGTTTGGATTGGAAACACGAAATAACTCAATTGCCCGGGTTGTTTTTCCTGACCCACCACAGCCGTTTAAATAAACTGTTTTATATCTACAGATTGGATCAGAAATCGGGGGTGCACTAGAAAATTCTGAACACTGATTGCTTTCTAAGTAATTATTTTCAATGGTAACATCTGCTGATGGAATATAATCATGAAGCATTTCCTTCTTAATTCTCCATGACCCCCAATTCTCGTTGCCAGTAGCCTTAAAATCAGCCATTTTGCTATTTATGTAAAATGAGTCAGTAGCAACTCTAACTGCGGTGGTAGGAAATCTATTGATCATTGAAAATAAATTAATAGAAGCATAACCAAGCATAGAAGCTCTCAAATGTGTGTACTGCGGATTGTATCCATCAGTGTAAGTAACAATTGTACCCAATTTGGTTCCATCGGACATAAATGCGTCCTTACGATTGACATATAGGCCCCTATTCGTTAAATCCGTGATTACAAAATCGTATTCAGCATTGTCTATAATCAATCGTGAAGAATATCTCGTATTATCATCTTTGACACCTTGGGTAAATTTACCGATTATTCTTCGTCCAAGGTCTTTTGCTTCATTGTTTCTGATTTCAAATAACTGTCTGGACCAATCCATGATTTGTTGTTCACTGAAATTTGGAAACAGTTTTCGCTCTTCGCTAATTATTTTTTCTAGATCAGGTTGTGGTAACCAGACTGATTTCTGTGCTTGATAGGATATAATTGCTTCACTGACAATTAATGATTTTAACATCTTACAATCAAGCATATACCGTAATAACACTATTGGCATCCAGTGTTTTTCAGACATGTGTTTACCAATCCAAAGATAACTACACGGATGAAGTCCTGTAGCCATTTCAAATGATAATACACGAGCGAATCCTGTTAAATCAAAATCAGGCAGTGGTCCATTAATAGCAACACGGGTCATTTCGTGTGTGGGGTGTCCAAATCGTTTGAAATATTTCTCACACTCTCCATACCCAAGAAAACTTCCTGGATAACACGCAATCATATCAACTGAAATAACGGTATCAGCGGTGTATTTTGTATTCCATAATCCTCCATGGCCGTATTCAAGACAAGACAATTTGACCTCTGATAAGAACTCACTTCGTGTTGGTTTCCACGCGTTTTTCTTCCTAGCAAAATGTGCTACAACTGATGGAAGTGTAAAACAGTTTGCTAATAATTGATCGTTGTCTTCCCCTTCCCCAGAAAACTCACTAGCTAGTTGTTTCATTTGATTATGCAGTTCTTCAGTACGGTACAATTCTCCGTTAGGCCTTACAAACTGATCAAATCTACATTTTTCGTCTGAAGTACTATGAAATAGCCACACTGACACAGAATCGTTTTTACTCAAATGGTAAATAGCATCAAATAATTTCTGCTCTGAAAAAAACTCTTCGGTTCCAAACAGATATTTTACGGTTCTATCCCGTGGGAATATTGTTACTGCAGATGACCACGCGTGCGCGTTATGATCAATAATTTCAATGGGAGTCCCTTTTGATTTATATTTCGATTCGTATAATACTTCTCCGGTGATTGTCCTTACCGATATTGGAAATCTCAATGATGTTTCTAATTTGGCTATATCTTGAATTGTTGCCCCATGCTGTTCCACTGTCAGTTCCCATTCGGTTATTTTCTTTCGTCTTAGATCAGTTAGTTTATTTCCCCGGGACGCATTTGTGAAGTGTTCCATTATTCGTGCTGCTACACAATTGAGCCCTGTCGAATATTTCATGGGTGCTAGTTTTGAAATATCAGGTTTTTCATTGAGCGGATAGATCCCGTAAACAACTGCTGTGACAGGATAAGATCTTTCGTAGTAGGGTTTATCAATTCCAGTCAAAATTCCTGGTTTTGAATCCTGATTCACAGTGACAGTTTTTTTGCCCTTAAGAATAGGCTCGTATTTGTCCCTAATGATCCATTTTCCATTATCACGGATAAGGAATTTTATTCGAAAAAAATTTCTTTCTTCCCCAAGACGTGAGATTATCACTGCTGCTTTTTCATCATTCATGGTAGCGTCAACAACACCATCAATTCGAAATGTTGACCAACAATGAGCTGCCCCATCACGCTTGAATTCATTAAAACAGTCTCTGATTTTACTAATCAAGGTTCTATCAAGAATTTTATTCTTTGGTGTATCAGAAACTCTATCAAGATTGAATTGAACACTTTTCCAGGGTTTAATTTTCGATAATCTCTCGAACTCCTCCATACTATAATTAAAACAAGTATTTAAATGAAAGATTTAAGTATAATGAATCATTGCAAATGGCTTATGATTGGATCAGTGACACCGTGTAACAAATCATGCAGAAATGAATTCTGTTGGTATCATATGCAAAGCTTTCGTCGTGGAAGCCTTGGTCCGTTACCCTGTATTCGATGTGGGGTTGGGGTCAGGGGGAAGTCGCAATTATGCGTTATGTGTGGCGGCAAACGATACAGGGAACTAAAACGCTATTATGATAAAAGAATAAAAAATACTGCCATTGACCCCAACGATGACAAAATAATAAAGACTGCTCAAGATTATATACAGAGACTTATAATTAAACCAAACAATGAATTAGAAAAATAGTGTTATTATACAAATGAACCAAGAATTCAGACCTCACCCCTCCGTGCTTGTTAATTATGAAGCATTCCGTAATGGTATTATCAGAAAATTCGATTTTCGTATGTGTCTATAACACCAAGGGAGACAACTCTTAAAAGATATAACCAAGGGAGTTATAATTGTGATTTAGCTTCTGGGTATTGTTTTATAGGAAAAGAAATATTTTCTTTTTTTTTAGTGTTTAAGTCAAATATTCTGTCTCACGTGCGATTAATGCGTATTTCATAAACATAGGATGTGATCCGGAGATGCAGGCGTTACAGGATAACACACGTGTATACTTTCTCCCTTAGATTGTGTTAACTTGTTTAATGGGTATTGTGATTCAGCGCTGGGCATTGTTTTGTAAGAAAAGAAATGTTTTCAAACAATTATATTCTTTGTTCTAGTGTTTAAGTCAAATATGCTGTCTCATTTAAATACTGTGAAACACCATTAATAAGTAATTCAAGAAAATAAAATAGCATACCTTGAGAATTGATGTATTAATTCCCTTTATATACTCTCTCCCTTAGATGGTGTCGAGTTGATAAGGGAGGGAATAACAACCCCTCCCACCTACTCATATATGTTTCTACTATTATGTGTAAATATAAGTGTTTTTAAATGTCTGTATGTAGTGAGTGTGGTGAAAATGTGTGTATGAGTGACGGGTGCTGGGGGGGGGGGGGGTTTGACTATCATTTGTATAATTTAATATGTAAATATTGAATAAAGATTTAAAAAAAAGAGGATGCCGACATGGCACCTATAAAAGATGTACAAATGCTACATCTATAAAAATTACATTACAGTATGGCGTGGGTTATTTCCCCCTAAATTGTGATTCAGCGGCTTGGGATATAATTAATTAGAAAAGAAATCAAATATAAAATGTTTTCAAACGATTATATTCTTTTTTTTAGTGCTTTATGCAAATATTCTGTCTCATTTTAATACTGTGAAGCACCATTAACAAGTAATTCAAGAAAATAAAATAACACACTCTGTGGATTGACGCTGCTGTATTAGTCACCTTATATACTAAATGAAAGGTTTAAAGCTGGGGCTTTCAAGGCCAATTCGACCAGTCAAAAAATAACCCACGCCATTGACACGTGTGCGTGGTTGACTTTTACTCAATCATGCAACCGGGTTTAATTTCATGGGTTGCTTTGATTGGTCTAATTGGCCTTTGAAAATCAGCCCCGTCGTTTCATGTTTGTGATGTCTGTGCCGTCCCATCATCATTACATCATCATTGAATTATAATCCATCCTTAATTAAGTTAATTAAGTATATGTATACCTACAATTTGCCACAACACTCGAGTGGAAATATATACGGTATTTGTGCTGTCCTTAATTAAGTATATGTTGTGACGTCACCCCAAGCATATCTTCTGGGCGGTCTAAGATGGCGTTTGCCACGTTAGGCCTCCCTTCCGGAGATGTATGTTTCGGGTTTCCTTTGGGCTTACTTGGATGTGAAGGCAACCAAGGAGTTCCAAAGATGTGTTGTCGTATATATGTAACCTCTAGGTCATTTCACGTAAACATACCCTCTTGTGATTCTAACCCGTTATTTGACGAGTTAGATTCACTCTTAGGGGAATATGTTTCCGGTGAATGTAAATATAAATGACCTAAAATAAATAACATCCATGGATGTAATTAGCTCTCCGTCACATTTGGGTAGCCCCGTATGGTGTTCAAAAATGAATTACCGGCCAAATAGTGTCAAATCGAGATCGAAGAAATCTCAGAAAAAAAAATGGAAATACTCATAGAAAGAACCCTATGAAAGACACAGTGGCCTATATCAAGGGGGCCAAATGACTGATAACCGCTCATCATGGTTGTTATTTATTTTTGTCTGCATTTATATTTATATATACAGACTGAATTTTTAAAAAATATATTTATATATACAGACTGAATTATTAAAAAATATATTTATATATACAGACTGAATTTTAAAAAAGATAGTTATATATACAGACTGAATTTTAAAAAAGATATTTATATATACAGACTGAATTTTTAAAAAAGATATTTATATATACAGACTGAATTTTAAAAATATTAACGGCTCTTTTATTTTTGAAAAATGAATTAGAAATATGTATTATCATATATGAATTCTGAAATTATGAATAGCATCATAGTTGAAATTGGAAAATTGAAAAATCAGAATATTAAATTGTCAGATGGGTTAAATCCTGATCAAATCAAGTCGGATTTTCAGGATATAGAATACGGAGTTAGCACTAACAAGTATATGTTACCAAAGAAATATGCACTCATCAAAAAAATTCAAAATTCTATTCGAGACTCTCTTGCATTTTCCAGTGAAGTAGATGTGTTTGTTCCGTTATATACTATCGTGGAAGGAATACGAAAAGAATTGGGTAACGAATTTGAATTGAAAAAGGAAGTTAATTCTAAAATTAGAAACTTACGAGCGTTAATTCAAGAAAATGAACTATTTTGATTGACCGGCCATCAAAATATTTTGTCAGACAGTAAAATCTCCTTGAGATTTTCATTTTTTTTTGTCATTTTTTGATTGAATCAGTGAAAATATTTTCACACTGTGAAAATAAAATAGAATCCTAACTTTTAAGAACTTTTTCCCATGTAAAATCGACTACTTGACCCTACGAGGTTTTTTGATGAAAATCGATGAAAAATGACCAAACATCACTGAAAACAGGCAAAAATTGATGAAAAATGGCTAAAAATCATCAAAAATGAGTTTTAACAGCTTTTCCTTATGGAAAATCCCATGTAAAATCGACTACTTGACTGTAAAATCTCTTTGAGATTTTCAACTGAAAACCACCAAAATGGCACCAAAACAGGCAAAATCAATGGATAAAAAATAAAAATATTTCACAGCAATAAAAAATTGGACCGTTAAGGATGGAATCATCGATGGGAAAAATTGTTTTACAATTGAAAAATGGTTTCTGATTTCAAATAATGGTCAATGAAGCATTAACGACCCGATTGGCTCGTGAGCGACTAGATGCAATTAAGAAATTTATACCAATTCGTGACTCTGTCAGGAATAAACTGCAACAACGACAGAGTTTACAAACTGATTTTGCTCTGGGGTCTGAAGAGTTGTTTAAACCAGTAACCACAGCAACGAAAGGGGTAGAGCGTGCTTTACTGGGAGATGGTCCCGAGACGGGAAAATCTGTTATTGGTGAACTTGAAAAAATAGCAGCGAAAACTGAACAAACAAAACAAATAGAATCAAAGAGAACAGTAGATGATTTACGCATGAGATTTAACGAAGAAGGGTTAGCAGCAATTGATGAGACTGATCCAACAGAAATTCCTACGCTTGTTGTTACGTCCTATGAAGACAGAAAAAAAATGTTGAAACCAGAACATCATAAGTTTGTTAAGAATTTCACTCACTGGGCTGATATATTCTATAAAATCAAAACTGGAAAAAGTCAAAAAAAGACAGATAGTGCATCATACATTGAATATATCAGGATGGTGGATCACGTGTATAATCAATACGAAGAGTTTAAACAACAACAAAAACCGCCAAGATTGCAAAGAAAGCGACAGCAACCTGCAAAGAAAATATCTTTTTCACCTAAAAAACAACAACTACCACCTGATGATGATGATGATGATACTCTTGATTATTTACAAACCACGGATACAGACAAACTAGATGAAGCAACTGGTTATAGCGGAAGTGGATTAGGAAATCCAAGGATTGGAAACACTTGTCCTGATAGTGTTATCAATGATATATCACGATTAGATGTTCTCATCGGAGGAAAACGAGCTGGAAATAACTCTCCAGAAATAATTAATGAAGCAGCTGATATCTGTAAACGGTTATTTGCCGGCGGTATCATGGATATCAAAACATATCGAGATTTCATTGACGAGTTAGCGAATGGGTATCATAGCGATTAAATAACAATTGAAAACACTATTGGTTTTATAATAATGATCGTACACTACAATCATGATAAACCAACCCTCGTCTATGTAGTTAATTCACGGTTTCCAGTTTATAGAGCATACTACGGAGATGGCCTCGGCAAGACCATTTTAGGATTCTTTTCAAGAACGGCCCCAAAAGTGATGCCGTTAGCTAAACAACTTGGAATGAAAGCCATTGATGTTATTCGTGATAAGGGTATTAGTACTGTTGGAGATCTTGCCGGGAAAGCGTTTTCAACTGCGAAGGATAAAATAACATCATTAGTGAGACGAAAAGAGAAACAGGTACCATTGCCATCTACAGCAGAGATGCCTGCGAGTGTCAGTAAAATTATAAATAACGCAGTAGATGAAAAACTAGCGTCGATGGTAAATCAAGAGGACCAAAATAACATGACAGCAAACATGATAGCAGGAAGTGGCTTTAAAAAACCACGACGAAAACGCTAGCGTTTTTCACGATGAAATGGAAAATCCGATTTAGACTCTGATAAATAGAATAAAATGTTCAAAAGGTCATCTGATCCAGCATTTGATATGGATGCCCCAGTGCGTAAAGATGATTCTGTACGCGATTTTCAATTTTATTCTTATCACGCAGTACAACCCGATCTCCGATCACGAATTGAACTTCAAGTTCATGATACCAGTAAATACTTTTTGCCTTGTGAAGCGTTTATTGAAGTAGAAGGAGAACTTGTAACAAATGATGCTGCACATAATGATCCTCCATATGACATTAGCCAAACTACCCGAGTTGGTTTTGTCAATAACGGTATCATGGCGTTATTTGAAAGCGCTAGATATCTCATTGATGGAAAAGAAATTGAATCCATTGACCGTGAAGTTGATGTGGCCACAACAATCATAGGGTTAGCAAGATATTCTGATGATTATACAAGATCAGCGGGTCCATCTATGATGTTTGCAAAGGATATTACTGATCACCCTGAACACAACCAGTATTCTAGAGTCAAGGCAACACGAGCTACAGCACTTGATCCAGCACCAGCCGGATATGTAAGACCAGCTACTGAATTTGATGTCATAAATACTATTACTACTTACAATCTAGGATTTGCAACACGTGTAGCAACATTACAAGGACAGCGTCGACAATTTTCATGTGCAATTCCACTGCATCATATATTCGGATTCTGTAGAAACGTCCGAAAAGTTATTTATGGAGCTAAACACACAGTAGCGCTTGTACGAAAGGGTACTGATAATGATGCAATATGGCGTGATGCTGCTGTTCCTGATGGTAAAGTCGTTTTAACAAAACTATCATTGTGGATGCCAGTGTTAACTCCATCAATCACAGCAGAAGGAAAATTGTTATCATTTATGGACCAAGGAGGAAAGTCGTTATTGAGTTGGTTATCAGTGACTACGGATACTAAACAAGACAATGTTGATGGTACATTCACATGGCACCTGGCATCAAAACAAGGGGTTTCAGCTCCACGTCATATATTTATTGCATTACAGAATAATGCACGAGTTGGTAATCAACAACGAAGTCATATGATATTTGATCAGTTAGGTGTTAATGAAGTCTCGCTGAGAATAAACGGACAGCAGGAACCATCTGAAGATGTGCAACTTGATTACGGTCAAAATCATATTGCACGTGTCTATCATAACCTGTTGTCATTTATGGCACGTGATCAAAATGTGGATACCGGTTTGCAAATATCACAATATGATTTCAAAAGCCTCTATCCGATTTATTACTTTTCGCTGGAACATCTCGACTTGGTGAGACAATCTGTCGTTGATATACACTTTAGAGCCCGTGTAACCCGTCCTGGTGGTATTGCTAATTATAGAGCGGTTGCTGTCATTCTCAGTGATAAATCAATGCTACTTGAAGGTGTTGGTGGAAGAATGAGAGTGGTAGATGCACCAGTGGAAAATATGTAATTGAAAATCCGAAGGATTTTTCTATTAGAATCAATCTGTATTTGTATAATGTCATATAGTAATATCAATGTGTCATTGACACCTGGTCAGTTAAAAAAATTGCAATCAAAATCCGCTAAACAATGTGGAACCACAATTACGTTGAAACCTAATCAAATGAATGGCGGGGCAAATAAATTATCGCTGACAACTCGTCAAGTGAAACATTTCAATGATGCTTTCAAGGATAAAAAAGGAGTTCAGATCACACTCTCTTCGGCTGCTATAAAAAATATGATAAAAACAGGTGGTATATTTCCGTTGTTTGCTGCAATACCAGCATTGGTTGCGGCAGCAGCCCCAGCAGTAGCAAAAGCGGCCGCATTGTGGGTAGTTGGAGGCTTGGGAACAAAAGCGGTACAGAGCATTGCTGAATCATATGAACCGAAGAAAGGTCAAGGGTATAAAAAAAAGGGAAAGGGTCTAAGACTACCAGGAACCCCGTATTCATGGTACAGCGGAAAGGGTCTAAGACTACCAGGAACCCCGTATTCATGGTACAGCGGGAGATCCGTTCACGGATCAGGCCTGAGACTACCAGGAACGGTTTATTAATTCAGAAATCTTCAATTTCCGAACCTATGGTTCCAATGTCCAATTTTGATTTAATGGATGCTGCTAAAAAACTAGTGATTAAAAATTTCAGAGGTGTTTTTATGAAAGATCAATTACCACATCAACCAAACAAAACTGAAACAGGTATTATTAATCTCGATAACAGCACCGGACCTGGAACTCACTGGGTTGCATACGTTATTGATCCACGTGGGATTGTCTATTTTGATTCATATGGATTAGCCCCACCAAAAGAGTTTATGCGTTATATAAAACAATTTCCAATGAAGACTTGGTATTCTACGCTACCAACACAACAAATCAATGACCCACCAATATGCGGCAGTGAAGTATTAAATGTCCTTGACGCTATTTCAGCATCTAGAAAATCACCACACATTGTCGTAAATGACTACACTAGTAATCGCTTTTTAGAGAGAGATATATAAAATATCATGATTGATATTTGGGGAAGACCTCTGAAACCCAAACCCGATGACACTGCAACTCCTGATTCTATCAAGGATATAAAAAAAAAAATTAAAGATGAAATCGCTGAGACGTTGAACTTAACAAGTGTTGACCCGAATGAAATAGTTGTATTTCAAGACAAACAGGGTAAATTGAAATCTAGTAATATTTCTCTGGATGATATTTTAGTTAAACAACAAAACGCAATCGAGAACACCGTTGCGCTATTTTCCGATCAGGGTAAATTGAAAACCAGTAATATCTCTCTGGATGATATTTTAGTTAAACAACAAAACGCAATCGAGGATACTATCGCGTTATTTTCCGATCAGGGTAAACTCAAACCGGGTGTACTTTTTCGACGATTACAGATCGATTTAAAACTCTCAACGATTCTGCGTTAGAACTAGCAACACTTCAATCTAAAACCGAAGAACACATAAAACAGTTTACCGCATTTCGTAGAAATATCATTGATAAATTTATTGGAACTACATTCGATAAAATTGAACTAAAACTCCCTGATATTAAAAAATCCATCGATGAGACGAAAACTTCCATCGAAGGCATCAAAGGTGATCTTTCGAGGATGATAACAGCCATTGAAAAAACAAAAATTCCTCATGAGAAAACCAACAACGTAGTATACACGATCCAACACGGATCATTGGAGTGGACACCTACAAACAACAAATTAGATATCACTGCAACCGTTAAGGGTATTTATCGATTAACACTAGTAACACCATTGTCTCAATTTAATATATCATCGTCCAGTTCATCCGGGGTCAATAATACGATTTCAACGATCATCGACAAGAATACAACTGAAAAGTTTACAATCACATCCACTGATAAAAATTTGGTTAGGGTCTCAACAACGTGGTATGTGGAATTCGTAGCGGATTTAAGTAAATCGTAATTGAAAACGCTAGCGTATTTAAAATAAAAATGATTTCATCATCGCAATATCGCTATGATCAGGTCAGAGAGTATCAAACTAGACTCAAAACCTTGTCTGAGGAGTATGAATTGAAAATTAAAAAATATCGCAGGAGAATCACCGCAATTGATGTTACTGTGTACGCTGTGAGTGGTGTAATCACCGGAGCCGGTATTATACTGTCTTCAGTGACAATGATGGCCCCGATAGCTGTTCCAATTTGCATTTCTGCGGCAACAACAATCGCTGGAATAATTTCAATAATCACAAAAAAAATATCATCATGCAGCCAACGGAAACTACAAGACTACATGATTCAATTTCATGTTGTGTCCACTGCATACTCGCAATTATCCTCATTGATATCGTCATCGCTCGATGATACAATTATATCAGAGAGTGAGTTTTCAGCGATGGTAGATATATATGATTCTGCGATGTCAAAATTAGAAATACATCATGAATATAATAACAATGACAACACAGATGGAATTACTTCAACAAATAGTGGAGAACACAAACCCAGTACAAACAAGCATGATCTCAATAACCTCAACGAATCCAGAATTCAGTGTGAATTTCCCCTCTCCAGTCCCAGTGAAGGAGATAGCGCTAGCAAAATTACGAGTATACCACAGTTGGCCAAATATTAGGTCAAAATCATTTGGTGGTCAACAACCCAATAATTCACTGGTATTTGCAAATAAGAATAAACCCGACGGTACCCCAGACTGGAACGTTGTTTCCATACCAACCGGATCATATCAAATTGAACAAATCAATGATGAATTCGCGCGTAGAATAAAATCGATTACTGGAAAAGAATCAAAAATAGCTATTACAGTTCATGTGCCGACACTATCATCTGCCATTGAAATAAGCACAGAAGGATACGTCGTAGATATCTATCAGAGTTCTATTAGAACCGTACTAGGATGGCCTGAATTACCACCCGGAGGAAAAACCGTTAAATTACCAGAACCACAAAAAACCGATTATATCACAGACAGGATAAAATCTGATAATCCAATAAAGAGTTATAAAGATTATAATAAGTGGGAACTTTTCAATGGAATAGTAGAAAATAACGTTGTCAAATTCGTACCCCGACAGAACAAAATTACTGAAAATTTCACAGCGATGGAATATGATTTTTTACTGTTGTTAATATCCATTAAATCCGGCACTCTCACCCGAGATGAATTTATCAGCGTTGTAGAAATATGTAACAAAATCATCAATGACATGGAAACATTTCATTCACAAATTATTCAAGAGATATTAGGTGACGATAATCCTAAAACGAGAACAGAGTTTGCGATGAAAAGTAATATACGCGTAGAAGATATTCGTGAGTTTAAACTACCAGGATATAATATCTCAGAATTACAAAAATCTCTCAGTGATGCCATCGATGAAGGTTTCAAAAAAATCCATGATACGTGGAAAAAAACACAACCACAACCACAAACAACTATCCTCAAACATAATAATGACCCAGATGGTGGTGGCAGGCATATTGCTCCGTTCAATGTGAATATTTCAACGGTGATTGCGCTCAATTTAGTATGTGATGTGATCGAAGGAAGCTATCAAATAAATTTAGAACGATCAAATCAAGCTCAGCAAGGATATATTTTGTATTCATTTGCACCAACAGCCCCTCCAGGATTTTTAATAATTGAGTCCCCGGTGAATCCAGTCTATATGCGATGTCATAATAATTCATTAACCAGAATTAATTTCAAACTCACAGATCAGTCTAATAATCTGATTGATTTACAAGAGGAGGTTTTACAAATTAGTCTATTTGTGAAATCATAAATGATTTTCGTCCTAAGAACTGGATCAAATATTCGGTTAAAATCACCGTAAACCTAGAACTGAAAGTTCTAGCAGCAGAGGGGGTGAGTGACAACGACGTTGCGACATCAACGAAAACGCGAATGTTTTCAGACAAGGGTCGGAGACTTATTTTTTCGCGAGAAGGGTCTATTCGTACCGTTTTAAAGGTATAATAAAAAATAACCAAAAAAAAAGTTGTCCGATTCACCCTCTCTGCTGCTTGTCATCCCACTTTTTCTAAAATTAATATCTCCCAATGAATGAATCTTAAACTTAAAATGTCAAATTTGAATCTGACAAACAAACAATAAAAATAAATGATTTAAATCAAATATACGTAACACAGCCTAGTCATATTATTCTTCGTTGAACAAGTCAATATCAAGATTGACGTGCAATATCATTTATTTCTCTAATGATCGCCCTGATGATCGTATTAAAATCATGATGAAACAAATTGTATGGGTTATGTGTTATCATTACATCTGGTAATATGCAAAGCACATTCTTTAACCTATCAGCATCTCATCCAGAGATAATAACTGTTTTTGATTTGCAAATATGAAAGAAAATGGCGTCGTGGAATGTAACTTTCAGTACATTACAGGAGAAAAGATTACCCTAAAAATATAAATGATCAATGCTGTCTATAAATATACATCAGTAAGCTATTTCTGACATGACAAAATGTGACTCGTGTCAAAACGCGACTCCTGGTATCTCAAAATGCGACTCGTGGCATGTCAAAATGCGAATTTTGGCATGTCAAAATGTACATTCTAGTAGGTTACAGAAAGGTTTTAACAAACATTTCCCGTTAAGCACTATCTTACGTATTTATGGCTCTTAAAGTAATTTTTTTTAAAGAAAACTCCCGCACTATTCATAAAGCATTTTAATAGTAATCGATTGTGATCTCCATGCGTGCTGAAGGGGCTCTTTGTGCAATGACTGTAGAAAGTGTTGTATTTCCGGATACGAACTTCTAACCAGTTCATTTGATATGATGATGCATAATCATTCTAGTTATTCACAATGTTACAACAAACTCATTTCAGTTCATGAGAATGTTACAACATAATCATTCTAGTTATTGATAATATTACAACAAACTCATTTCAGTTAATGAGAATGTTACAACATAATCATTTCAGTTAATGAGAATGTTACAACATAATCATTCTAGTTATTGATAATATTACAACATACTCATTTCAGTTAATGAGAATGTTACAACATAATCATTTCAGTTAATGGGAATGTTACAACATACTCATTTCAGTTAATGAGAATGTTACAACATACTCATTTTAGTTAATGAGAATGTTACAACATAATCATTCTAGTTATTGACAATGTTACAACATAACTCATTTCAGTTAATGAGAATGTTACAATATAATCGCTGCAGCTACTGACAATGTTACAACATAATCATTTCAGTTTCTCACAATGTTACAACATAATCGCTGCAGCTACTAATGATATTACAACATAATCATTTCAGTTACTGACAATGTTACAACATAATCATTCTAGTTATGGACAATGGTACAACATAATCACTACATCTACTGACAATGTTACAAAATAATCATCTCAGTTACTGACAAAGTTACACCATAATCATTTCAATTTCTGACAATGTTACGCCATACTCATTACATTTCCTGACAATGTTACAACATAATCATTTTAGTTACTGACAATGTTATGATATATATATATATATATATATATATATATATATATATATATATATATATATATATATATATATATATATATATATATATGTGTGTGTGTGTGTGTGTGTGTGTGTGTGTGTGTGTGTTAATTGTTTTAGAAGTCAGTAACATCGATTTCGTGTGTTTTTACTTTAAAGCAATTCGGATCATATATTAAGAACCGAAGTGTTTATTGTACAGTTATAAAACCTGTTACGCGACCCACCCGGTGTTGTTGGGTTCAATCCCCGGCCGAGTCATACAAAAGATTTACAAAAGAGGTACTAAAAGCTGCCTCACATAGTACTCAGCATTAAGAAGTTAATGTTAGGACTGGTCGGCCTGGTGTCAGGATAATGTGACTGGGTGGGACATCATACTACATGTCTGCGGCATGATGCCCCAGTGTTAGACATCACTATAAATTGCCACACTGCAGACATCGTAGCAATATCACTTAAAATTGTTAAAGATACAATAAAACTCCAAATGACACACACACGCGCGCGCGCCCGCGAACACCAGCACACGTCGGCTTGACCATGGCCGTATTGAATATTGGGGGAAAGATGGAAAATGTCGCCATTATTGGAAATTAATTCAAGGTATCGATGAAATGCAAAGTTTCAGAAAATTATACCCATGTTCACGGCTCGTGCAGCACTCAGGATCGAAATATACAAACTGATCATGTGAAAACATGCAACATAGTTTTTATGAATGAATTTGCAAATGAAAACTATTGAGCTGGGCAGATTTGCAACGGGGATAGTTCATGCGTCTATGAATTATCAAAGAAAAAAGACGTCTGTGCTTTGCTAGAACATGCCATTTTGAAATTTGTTAAATTGTAAGCAGACATCACCACCTGATATTTCCGCAAGATGTAATAAAGCCGTATCCTGTGTGATTTGGAATATCCTCACTCCAATGCGCCAATTCTATTTGATAACAATATAACTTATGAGATACAAAGTACATAAATTGGTTGTTTCATTTAATTTGTAATATATTCTGATTGAAATAACTGGCATGCTAATTTGCTGCCGTAATGCCGATTGATAGCGAATTATTGTACAGTCTCTTTTCAAGTTTATAAGTATGATAATGACAAAGGGACTTAAGTCGATTTTGTGTACTTAATTTACAATATACTCATGAAACACACTCGAACGCTATAATCCTCCTTACCCCTCCCCCATACATCCGCCCCCCTCCCCTCCGATTAGAGATATACATAAACGCAACTGGCACCCTCACTTTTATATGCAAATGGTATACATAAAAATAGTGATAAACATGAACATGAATAATTGAGGAAAAGAAACTCATTTGCGTGTTTGTAGTAAGGACAATGAAAATATAATCGCATCGAAAATTACTTTATATTTTACTTTTTATGTGAACATTTCATTATGTGGATCGCACAACATGATTAAACTTTTCCCTCTCTCTTTCTTAATCTAACTCAGACATCGGGTGAATTTTTCGTTATGCCTCTCCATACTAATTACGACTGAAAGCTATAAATCAAGGCTATTTGCTGTACACATACAAACTATTTTAATCCAACGCTCAATTGCATTTTTCTCATTTAAGCTATGACACAGAAAACAAGATGACACAGAAAACAAGGTAGTTTATATAAAGGCTTTATGCACATTTACACAAAATTTGTAAAAAAATATTTGAAAATGTAGGTAACAAAAACCTACACAATTTACTCAGCAAAATCAAATTTAACGCATTAAATGATTCCAATCATACTTTAATTGTTTTAGGTTTCACTTATCTTTGAAAAACTTTGTTTAATGTTTCAAGCATTTTTACATTTAATGTTCGTTGATTTTGTATTCTTTTTAAAAACCGCTCGCGTTGTTCAATCTATTTATATTTTTATTACAAATGTGTTATTGCCTCAACGAGTCTGTGTAATTTCATTCGAAAAGGACAATTCGGGACACCTTTCTCCACGATGTCGTCCACCTTTTCCACAATGTAGACTGTAGCCCAACTTTTAAGACGATGAAGTCAAATTATGTATTGAAATGGTTTATGGTACATGCTGCAGGACCCATGGTTTAGGGGCCTACCCTCTTGTAGTAGTGTGTGGTAGAACCCATTGCCCAATCTCTTTCACTTTTCCAAAACCCATGGTTTAGTCGCCCATCGTTCCGTAGTACTGTGAGAACGAATCCAATGCCCAACCTATTTATAGCTTTGTGTGGGCCGACAGACACATGTGTGGCCCAAACTCAGCATAACTTTGTATGCGCTAAGATACACGTGTGAGGCTACTGCATGTTGAGACAAATTAATGGCACATATAGCATGATTTTAAGTTTAAGTTAGAAAGACAGTATAAGTAATGTGACCTGACAATGTGAATTTGGATGACGAAAATGTCTCAGTGTGAAGTTGCTCATATTCTTAATGTGGGGTATCTGGTAACGACACTGTCGTGGTGTGAAGTTGCTTGTATTCTTAGTGTGAGGACTTTTTGACGACATTGCATATCCTACGAGTGGGTGATTATCGCACATGGAAGTGTTATATCATTAGAACCATTTTGAACAACAGCAGGTGACCTTTGTTAGATTGTCAACGCTATTGGAATGTGTTCTCTCTCTCTCTCTCTCTCTCTCTCTCTCTCTCTCTCTCTCTCTCTCTCTCTCTCTCTCTCTCTCTCACACACACACACGCGAAAATGCGTGATATTTGTGTGACAAATAAATGCACACTCCGGGCAGTCCAAAGTGGTATTTACGGACCAGTTACACAATGCCTGAAAATAACTCTCTCGGAGTATCTCGCAACGCAATTCAAAAACGAGGCTATCACTGCTGGCAGATTTGCAAACAATCAAAATGTCAGAACGTGGGAATAGATATCGATTATACCCTAGAGGATTTATATTGTAGGCCTATAAGCGTCAAAGAAATCTTAAATCTGATCAATGAACAGTGAACAATGATCATGCTGATATCGCGTACCTATGCCCTAATTTGCTGGAAAAACGACAAGTCGGAGATAACATAATAGATGCAAGTTCGTTGTTGACATCCAACATTTCACAATCTGTTATTGCTCTCAGGAAAACGCTAAAAGGACTGAAGATTTAAAATAAAATTATCAGAAAAAAATTTCCATCAGAAATGCCAAAACTATTGAATAATGTTATTTTAAACTAGAATATATGACATAGAGAAATAATATTACGTAAATTAAAACCAAAATTATTGAATAATGTTATTTTAAACTAAAATATCTGAAATAGAGAATAATATTAAGTAAATTAAAACCAAAATTATTGAATAATGTTATTTTAAACTAAAATATCTGAAATAGAGAATAATATTACGTAAATTAAAACCAAAATTATTGAATAATGTTATTTTAAACTAAAATATCTGAAATAGAGAATAATATTACGTAAATTAAAACCAAAATTATTGAATAATGTTATTTTAAACTAAAATATCTGAAATAGAGAATAATATTACGTAAATTAAAACCAAAATTATTGAATAATGTTATTTTAAACTAAAATATCTGAAATAGAGAATAATATTACGTAAATTAAAACCAAAAGTATTGAATAATGTTATTTTAAACTAAAATATCTGAAATAGAGAATAATATTACGTAAATTAAAACACCAAAATTATTGAATAATGTTATTTTAAACTAAAATATCTGAAATAGAGAATAATATTACGTAAATTAAAACCAAAATTATTGAATAATGTTATTTTAAACTAAAATATCTGAAATAGAGAATAATATTACGTAAATTAAAACCAAAACTATTGAATAATGTTATTTTAAACTAAAATATCTGAAATAGAGAATAATATTACGTAAATTAAAACCAAAATTATTGAATAATGAATTATTGAATAATGTTATTTTAAACTAAAATATCTGAAATAGAGAATAATATTACGTAAATTAAAACACCAAAATTATTGAATAATGTTATTTTAAACTAAAATATCTGAAATAGAGAATAATATTACGTAAATTAAAACCAAAATTATTGAATAATGTTATTTTAAACTAAAATATCTGAAATAGAGAATAATATTACGTAAATTAAAACCAAAATTATTGAATAATGTTATTTTAAACTAAAATATCTGAAATAGAGAATAATATTACGTAAATTAAAACCAAAATTATTGAATAATGTTATTTTAAACTAAAATATCTGAAATAGAGAATAATATTACGTAAATTAAAACCAAAACTATTGAATAATGTACTTAAAATTAAAATACTTAAAGTAGAGCTAAATGGTTAGTTTTTAAAAAGAAAAAAAAAAATTTAGAAAATGCTATTTGAATTAAAATATCAAACCATGGAATAATCTAATTTTAATTAAAATATCAAACCATAGAATAATGTTCTTTTTATTGAAATACAAAGTCTATCGAATAATGGGTTTTTAATTAAAATAATGATATTTGAAATTAAAATGTTTAATATAATTGTCGGACTTAGGTACAAAATTCGGCTGTAGAACTGTGCAGCTAGTTAGTAATGATTTATAAGAACTTGTGTGTAAGTTGGCCATCCAACACAGACTATAAATACTCGATTACACCCAAAACCTTCTGTCCTACCACATGTAATCATCCGTATTGGTGTGATGCGAACGACGCTGACATACGGACTGAGAAACGTAGGCTCTAAAAGGCTTATATAGAACAGAATCTTCAAAAACGTCGATATGACTGGTGCAATGCAAACATAGAGAGCTGCACCACTCATAGTTGAACAACAAGGCATACGAAAGTTAGTCCTATGCGGACAGGATTGACACGAGTAACGTATTTAATGCCGTGAAGACTATCTACGCGCCATATTCAAAAGGAAGATTTCAACTTGTCGCTGACAAAGAAAATGTACTATGTAGATGGGGAGAATACTGCAACAGTATCCTCAATTGGCAATCATTTTTCAATGATGCGAGAACTAATATTCTGCCTTGCAGATTGAAGCTAAGAAAGCAAATGATCTGATGTCAAACAGCAAACACATGTATCAGATATGTAAGATTTAACAGTGACCAAAATCAAGTTTATTTTTTACTTGACCTGAATTATTGATTTTTTTCTACTCTGTACACAACTAATGCATAACTAGAAAATTCTCTATGTGCATGTGCTTAAATATCTGGATCATTATTAATATAAGTCAGCATGTTTTGCTCTGGGTAACTTATTGGAATTCCCTACAATTTACCTGGCATACTTAATTGTCACCTAAATTAGAAGTTACTGGAAAGATTATTGATTCGTGCTTTAACATCCGATCAGACTAATATTTGATTTGGAATTATGCAAATGATTTCTTTTCTGGAAGAAACAAAGTGCTCCGATAACATTCTGGAAATAGAGACTTAAAATGATACAGAAATTTAAACAAAAAAGGATTTCATCTTGGATTGTATTAATGTGATCAAACAAAAGATTATTGCACATCAACATTTTACGAGCCATCACAGGCGCATCAACACTGTCAGCGTCGAATTTAATTTGGACCTCAAATAAAATATATTCAGAACCTTTATTATTGGGACTTACGTCTGTAATTCTTTGTTTTCATTTTTGCTTTGAATTCTAGGGAAGTTAATTCATTATTTGTTGACTTTTATGAAGTGTGTTGCTTTTCACTCTTTTCTGTAAGTTATTTTATGAGCAAAGACTCGGAGCAGAAAATTAGAAGCTAGTCTTTGGGATACGAATTTCTCTAAAATATTTCAGAAACCTTTGTTTTTAAATTTACATTCACCATCCTTTACAATTTACTTTGTCCCATGTATTATTTAGCATTTTAGAAACATTTACTGAAAACTAGCTTTTCGATAGTCATCTAAAGTTGGAAATCTTTTTTTTTAATTCCTACCGAGGAACAGTTAGACCACTTAAGACAGGATCAGTTGCTACAGCTTGCCGGAATATATGATATTTCTAAGGGACATACTTCTGTAACGAAGCAAGAAATAAAAATTATTTTGGTCCAGTATTTGGTGGCAAAGAATGTTTTGGCTAAATGTGCGTTGGGTTTGATTATTAAGTCCACATCTGACTCTAACTTTAGTGGTATGGAATTGAAATTAAAGTACAAGAATGAAACTGAAAGACAATTGCCATTACAAGAAAAAAGAAAACAAATACAGTTGCAGTTACAGAAAAAGACCGAGGGTAAACAAAATCAATTGGATACAGAGGAAAGAGAAAAGAAAATGCAGTTGAAGAAAAGGAAAATGAGAAACAAATGCAGATGCAATCGACAAAAAATGAGAGGGAGAGAGACAAAGTCAGTTGCAGAAGGAAGACAAACAAATGCAACTACAGATCAGAGACAGCGCGAAAGGAAATTCAAGTTAGATCAAAAGAAATTGAAACAATCCAACACTTTCATTTTTTGATGTTATAGAGAATTTAAGGTTAGTGCCCCTTTTGCAGAAGAAAACGAAGTCGATAAATAATTTCCTTTTTTTTTAAAAATAAATTGCTGAAAATTTGAAATAGCCAAGAGATCATTGGACTCTGTTATTACAAAGTGCACGTTTTGGCAAAACTCGTGACAATTACTTTTCACTGTCAGTACGACACATTATCTGATTATAATATGGTTAAGGAATGCATTTTGAAGGGATATGGGTTGGTACCTGAGGCATATTTACATAAGTTTTGGAACTATATAAATGAAACTGGACATACCCATGTTGAATTTGCAAACGAACATGCGTAGTTATTTGATATTGGTGTTTAGTTAAGAAGTTTATTAAGATTGTGAAAATCGATGCCAACTCAAAGTAGTGGAAGAGCTGAAGAACTGTGTTCATAGTGACATTAATAATTACTTTGATTAGCATAATGTCGAAACTTGAGAAAATGTTGCTCATACAGCTAACAATTTTTTTTAAGCTCTTACTGTTTCTTCTGTTTGTAAGTCTTCCACTCAGTAGTCTTTTGGTAAAGCGCTTTTTCAGCCTAATACGAGCACTTGCAAAATTCAAACTAGCACAATAGTTTGAAGTCAAGCTATTCATAAGGCTGATTAGAAGTGCATATCTTTTCATACACGTACCATTGCAAGAATTAAGGACGTGCTAGTTCCGATTGCTGCAAATTGAAAATTATGCAACATAATCACAAAAGACCTATTCCAACTAATTTTATTTGTAAGAGGCCAATGTCACGGTCTTTTATTGAAAGCATTGCATTGTGTTAGGTTAAACAAACTTCAGTCTGATTTGATTCAGGAGAATAATGAACCATTTACTTGGAACAGCTCCATATCACTCATTTGTGATTTTGCCAGTCCTATCCCTATTAAAACTTTACACGGGAGTCTATCAGAGTATTTTAATCAGGTACATTGCCTTTTTCTGAGAGTCTTCTTCGAACAAGAGTGTTCTTATTCAATAAAAAGAGTGCGACGTTGGTAATGTTCCTTTCCATTCCTTTAGTTGGTAATTAGTTATTTGCAAATAAACATATCAGGCATGCAAGCATTCATCATACCATTTCTGCAGAGCAATGACTGCGACTGTCACGCATGCTCTTATTTGACGTGTATGTGATTAGGTGAAGAGTTTTATGGTTTCAATTTGAAATGCAGTAAGTCAGCCAGGAAGGAAAGTTACCTTTCTGGAAATTAAAGCCAGTTTCAGGTAAAGCGTCTTAGTGAATTTATTGTCACTCGGACGATTAATATAAACATTATCAACTTCATGGCCCAAAGACGTATCAACACTCCAAACACACCGGGATTTTATTCCTCACCGACAGCTGACGATCAGACCGGTCAATTAGACTCCAATCCATATCCTACTCAAATTACTGCATTCAGATTATTACGTTTATTTTCAACATTGCGCCTAGAAAATGTCTAATTGAATCAGCACTTTTGAGTCCTGATTACTTACTGCTTCATTTTAATATATGTCCATTAATTGCAACATTATTATATTATTTCAGACCGTGATAACATTCTACACTATACGATTTCAAACGAGTTTAACCAATGTTCTATCACTGTAGTACTTTCTTAGTTACTTTATGTGTATCAGAAACAATGACGTCACAGGCATTCGTATATCATTCAAGCAAGAGGACCAGTTTATATTTGACGTGTTCAATTTCTGTACGACTTTTAAAAAATCCAGTCCCGAAAAAGAACTAAATATATATATATATATATATATATATATATATATATATATATATATATATATATATATATATATATATATATATATGGTATGACGAATGTTTACATGCCTGATACGTTTATTTGTAAATAACTAATTGCCAGCTAAAGGAATGCAAAGGAACATTAACAACGTCCCACTCTATTCATTGAATAAGAACTCTTTTAAGTATATATATATTTGCTTTGCAACACTCTGAAGTGTATATTAGTTCAGCTCGCTTCCTTCATTAGCTACCGAGATGTGAAACGTTGAGTATTATGTTGAAAAAGCGGTAGGGTGGATTTGTGTTTGAATTTGCAATTGCAAAATGGTCCTCTGACTGTTTCAGACCTGTGGTTGACGGGGAGTTAAGAGTGAGGAGAAAAGACCGAAATATGCTTCATTGGTGCAGATATCTTTATAAAAAAAAAATGTATGGATATATAGAATTTTGATAATCACACACATTATGGACATAGTTTTAAAATTAAATTGAGACCTAGGACAGAAAGCGCGGCTGTAGTATGAGCAGTTGATTGTGATTCTCATGTTTATGGAATGAAATAAAGTTGTTTTTACTAGAGAAAACAGAAAACGTCCTTACATTATTATATTTTCTCTGATGTTTTTGACATTACCCTTTTTGAAACACGACTCTCCACACTAATATTACTCACACTGTATAGGACTCCAAAACGTTATCCTGTATACTGTTTAAGATTGTAAAAGTTCTTTTGTGTACTGTATTTTATTCTAAAAATGGTCTTCAGGCACTCGCAGATCTTTTACACAAACACCAGACTTTCTGTTGATGCTTCTACACGTCGAACAGACTTCAATTTGTAAAATTTATGTGTTTTAAAGGCCTCTTCTGGTGGCGATATAATCTCCTGTTTATCACAGGGAGATATAAAGTATTTCCAGTTTATACCTTCCTACACAACACTTCCTTGCAGCCTCTAGCAGAACCGCTTTGATACAAATTATTTCCACATCAAAAATTGGTTTGTATATACATCTGTCAAAGCAAGGATCTAACGGATTTACCACGTGTGCTCCTGACAGAAAACACATTAATACAATAGTATTGGTGGTACAGAATAATGACTTCTCAAATGTGTGGCATTCATAATCATCACGATCATCATGAGAGAGAGAGAGATATTTATATATATATATATATATATAGGTATGTATATATATATAGGTATGTATATATATATATATATATATATATATATATATATATATATATATATATATATATATATATATATATATATATATACCAAAACAGAATACAATTTTATTCACAAATGGCATTGATATTACATATAAGGTGGCGCAGAGTAGTTCTTTAATGAGAGTGGGTTTTATTACTGTAAATATCAACCAGTCAGCATGACAGGACATAGCAGAGAGAGAGAGAGAGAGAGAGAGAGAGAGAGAGAGAGAGAGAGAGAGAGAGAGAGAGAGAGAGAGAGAGAGAGAGAGAGAGAGAATTTATTAAGGTCTCCCGCAAATACAGTATTTAATTTCGGGTATCCATGTTTTGTTCAGTCCATAAACATATTTTTTTTTAAAATCACTTCCTGCTACCTTTTTTTAAGGGAGTGGATAAGAACTGGACTACGAAGAAAACGAAGAAAAGAAAAATGTCTTAAATGGTCTGGGATGATGATCAGACTTTACTCCAATCAAATATTACATATATTTTGTTTGTATACCCTTGAAATACGTTTTAATCCAGTTTATTTGATTTAAATATCGTTAGCGTTTTTTTATTTCATGATAATAAACAAAGCCACGTGATTACATAATACCATATAGTGAAATATAAACATCAAAGACCATAAAGTGAAATATAAACAACATCAAAGACCATATAGTGAAACATAAACAACATCAAAGACCATATAGTGAAAAATAGACAAACTCAGAGACCATATAGTGAAATATAAACATCAAAGACCATATAGTGAAACATAAACAACATCAAAGACCATATAGTGAAAAATAGACAAACTCAAAGACCATATAGTGAAATATAAACATCATAGACCATATAGTGAAATATAAAATCAAAGACCATATAGTGAAATATAGACAACATCAAAGACCATAAAGTGAAATATAAGCAACATCAAAGACCATATAGTGATATATAACGATAAAAAAACCATATATTGAAATATAACCAACCTCAAAGATCATACAATGAAATGTAAACATCATCAAAGACCATATAGTGAAATATAAACCACATCAAAGACCATATAGTGAAATATAAACCACATCAAAGACCATATAGTAAAATATTAAGCTCAAACACCTTACAGTGAAATATAAAGATGAAAAAACATATAGTGAAATATAATGATCAAATGTCATATGATGACATATAAACAGCATCTAAGACCATATAGTGAAATGTAAACAACGTTAAAGACCATAAAGTGAAATATAAACAACACCAAAGACCATATAGGGATATGTAAACAACATCAAATACCATATAGTGAAATGTAAACAACATCAAAGGCCATATAGTAAAATATAAACACCATCAAATGCCGTATAGTGAAATATAAACATCAAACACCATATAGTGAAATATAAACAACATCAAAACCCATATGATGAAATATAAACAACATCCAAGACATATCTTTAAAGTATAAAAAAGAAATGTGTGCATAAAATGAAATAACTACATATATCTGTATCATTGTCGTTATTGATTCTGCAGCTACATCTCACATTTGTACGCTTGGTACATCCATGTACCCTTTTTAAACGTTTTGTATCACCACGTACCCTTTATAAATGATGGATATCACACATACCCTTCCTAAACGTTTGGTATCACCATGTACCCTTCCTAAACGTTTGGTATCACCATCTACCCTTCCTAAAAGTTTGGTATCACCTTGTACCCTTCCTAAACGTTTGGTATCACCTTGTACCCTTCCTAAACGTTTGGTATCACCTTGTACCCTTCCTAAACGTTTGGTATCATCTTGTACCCTTCCTAAACGTTTGGTATCATCTTGTACCCTTCCTAAACGTTTGGTATCATCTTGTACCCTTCCTAAACGTTTGGTATCATCTTGTACCCTTCATGAACGTTTGGTATCACAAATCACAATGTACCATTAATAAACGTTTCGTAATACCATATACCCTTTATACGATACACAACAGTATTCAGCACCACGATTCAAGGAATTTTCCGTACGTCACACTAAAACATGAAAAGTCCCATCAAACAGCTTGAAAATCCCCACCAAACAGCTTGAAAAGTCCAACCAAAACAACTTGAAAAGCCCCACCAAACAGCTTGAAAAGTCCAACCAAACAGCTTTAAAGGTTCCACAAAACAGCATGACAAGTATTGCCAACACCATTATTTTGTTTTGTATGCTTGTTCTTTCGTGTTGTGCCAAAATAATTGTAACATATATGACTCTTCCCATGAGGCAGTGAAACCTTTAAAAAAAAAACTTTGAAAATGATCTGTAAAAATGAAATGAATAGGACCAGAGGGATGCGTCACTGTTATTATTATTATATGTACCAATGCTGGGTTTGATGGTAGGAATTTGTTTACAATAGCGTAATCAAAATAGGAGGATGTTAACAGCATTCCATCTTTGCCATGTTAAATAGAGATATATCATGTCAAAATTTCTTAAACACAGTATTTCTTTTAAAAAGTTCGTTTTATATCTCTTTACATTAGGACATACAAAAGATGTTAATTGTGCTCGTTCTCTCTCTAGTTGTGAAGTGTTTGTGTTTTAAGCTCTTTTAAGAAAAAGGAAAAGAACATTTTTTAAAACAAAAAAAAATTAGAAAGATTTTAGCTTTATTACTCCTATTAAAAAAAGACAAGATCTACTCAATTTTTTTTTCTTTTCTGTGAATTTCCTATTTCCAATTTGTTATTATTCAGTTTAATTTAAAATACGAAGGAAGTGAACTACTTGATCGATTGCTATGAAAAGAATCGCTTTTATATAGAAAATTGAAGGAGGAAATGGGCATTAGATAAAATATATGCGAACTTCCATTGACTATGACACTGATAGCCTATACGGTCTTTTGGTATGTCTCAAAAATAAATACGTGCAATGCTGTTTATATACAGATATAGTCTCGTCTCATCCAGACACCTGGAGAAACCAATTTACTGAAAACGACACAATTCATATTAGCTAGGTGGCTTGATATTAATTGGAAGCAATTACGTCTTTTAACCTTCTCACGGGAAACGTGTATCGTAACCAAGTTACATTCTAAGCAAAATACACATACACTTGAAATTGTCAAGCTAATTTGTTTACATTAGATAGAAAGTGACTACTACTGTAAATTAAAAAAAAGTCAGCTTTAATTAGATTGGAGTTACCCTTAGGCTACAAAAGAATCAAGGATTTTAGAACCCGTATGTTGCTATTGTTAATTGTTATGTCAACTTATGGATTCATTGAAATGAAGAATATAGTCCTTTCATCGCACTTAGAGACATGCTCCGTTAGTGACTGAGAGCGGAACGGGCCTCTTCCCACGTTTTAAGCCTCCAGATGATAAGAGTACTTAGAAGATCGAAAAAAGGGGTTACAACCGAGGCCCCTAAGGGAATGAAATTTGGGCCATATGGCCTCTCTGCCACTCCCACCCCTCCCCCAATTTATTTGCTCAATCACATGTGTTCACTTAAATTAAACTCTTTTGGAAGAAAACACAAAAGTGTCATCAATATATAACAGTATTTAAAACAGTTCCCTTAGTAGTTCGTAAGCATATTACAAACATGAAATAGGATAGATAATAATGCTTCTAATAAACAATAAAATTGAGATGAAACTTATTGCGATCTTAAAAAATGAATGATAGCAATTAATAACAAAATAATTATATAATTTAAATTTTTTTATTGTCAATAGATTTAGAGGAATGTATTACTTTAATGCATTTAAATATGGCTGGTCCTTGTAAAAAGGAGTTCGAGTTAATGCACTTCTAAATTAGCGTAAAATAGCATTGGAATTCTTATACATCTTATACACATCTTCCAGCACGTTGCAAAATTACAAATCCTTGATCCGGTGAGGTGCATTGTGGTCTTTTATAACCTCCGTGTTCAATATGTAAAGTTTGGGCAGACCTTCTCAGCTTTTCTAAATATTGCCACTGTGTCTGTACCCAAATACGCATAAGAGCAAAGTATGATTACCAACTGTGATTACAAATTTATATTTAATCTAGCTCTTGAAGATTCCCTGATTCTCGCTTTCCAAGTTTTGGATAAAATGGCCAGAGAGCCGTTATTTGACGAAAGATTGAAGAAAAAAACATTTATGTTTCCCACAAATTTATTTATCCACACTTCCTTTAGACCAATACTATTTAAGAAATCCCAAACTAAACATGTACGGTACATATTTTTATATCCAACACTGTTTTCTACATCAGTAAGCATTAGGTTATAGATGACATATATATATCTTCTATTATTTGAAGAGATAATCTTAGTCCAGTATCTCACTATGCGGTGATATATATTCATCTGTTTGATCTCTCCAATTCACCATATACAAAATCATTTTGGGTAGCTGTTTCAACCGTAAGTAGATTTTAGGAAATTTTTCAGAGCAACCGTTTAACAGCATTTTCTTAAATTTATTCCACTACCTCTTGTCCATAATTGAGAAGTGGTGAAATTAGTTAAAAGAATATATCTCATTTTACCTTTGCCGGCACAACCTCTAATTCTAAGCTTTCGTAACAAGATTAAAGTTTCATCTTTCTCTCTTATGGAAAACCATAATTTTTTTGTTTTGTTTGTAATAGTTTGCAGGCGTCAGTTATCACAATATGTACTCAGAACACTTTGGGCCTTTTACAGACCATGCATTGATTGAGAAAAAGAAGTTCTAGATCATCTGTGTATAAAATAAAATTACACGTGTCTGATAATATTGTTGGTAAGCGGTCTTCTGTGGTCAGCGTTTAGCAACGAACATTTGACAGTTGTCGAAAGATTTGTTGGATATATGTCTGAATATAACGAAGGCGCATTACGAAACCTCTGCTGCATATTATAAAACAAAGACGGAATGTAGCTTAACCTTAAGTGGGATAACGGGTATATGTTTTCCACATGATAATCAAATCAGCCCGATTTGTCTTTGGAAACTTTAACACGCACAGATCATTGACTCGAATGTCATCTGATTGGTTCACATACAAGGTGAGTTTTAGGTAATGGCACATTCAGACATTTTCACTGTAGTTACAAACCAAAACTTTGACAGTTCCTTACCAAATTGGCACGTGTTTCCTTCACATCATCTGCCATCAGCATTAAAAGAGTGAGCTCTTTTGTTGTAATTGTTATGGGCATTCTTCAACGAGATAACGGTACAACAAGTAGCTAAGGACATAATGAGAAAGTGGACTGGGCTGGGCGGATTTCAAACCCACTACATTTGAATTACGATTCTGACGATCTACAAATTGACATTCCGCAGCTCCAATCAATAAAATGGAATTTACATATCAATATTGTGTAAAATTATTTACTCTTTTCTGACAAGGCGTGGCTAACCTAACTGATCAATACTGTCTTGTTGGTTTTGTAGAAATAACTTAGTTTTGTCAATGGTAAAATGGCTGAAAGACAAATCAGAGAGTATTCAACCTTTGGTAGTTTGTAGACCCATAACACACACACACACACACACACACACACACACACACACACACACACACACACACACACTTCGCTTGGTTATAAAGTATACATCGAAATTCTACATTTCACTATATAACGAATGTCTTAACTACATTGAAACCCGTGTAACCACCATCCTTTTTTAAACTTCCATAGTTCGATAAAAAGTATGAATAAGAGGGAGTTCCCCTCAACAATGGCCATGATATAAAGCGAGCCCCACTGTTAGGAGGAAATGTCGTTTCACTCATGTTTTTTGTGTTTTTTTTTTTTAAATTTACAAATGTCTTGCCCCATACAATATGCTGTGTTTTGAAATCACATCTTTATGTTCTTAATACCCTCGTACGTGTAGTCGTAACACCATTTTCAATGTAACTTCCTGGTTGGAGAATTTCGGGCAGCAATTTGTTCTGATATTTAAATGGTCTCTGCCATTTGTTATTCTTAAGTCTCTTGTTTTCTAGTATGCTAGTCAGTAAATATGGGCATGCACTATTTTACCTATTTTTCCCAATGCAAAGACATTTCTAATTACGATCTTATTGCTGGGTTTCAGGTAGCAAAGGTCCAGCCGCCAATCACATCATTGTGACACATTATATTCAACATACTGCAATCCCATCCTTGTGACACATTATATTCAACATACTGCAATCTCATCATTGTGGCACATTAAACTCAACATACTGCAATCTCATCCTTGTAGCACATTATATTCAATATGCTACCAATCCCATCATTGTGACACATTGTACTCAACATACTGATATCTATCTCATCATTGTGGCACATTATATTCAACATACTGCAATCTCACTATTGTGACACATTATATTCAACATACTGCCAATCACATCATTGTGACACATTATATTCAACATACTGCCAATCACTTCATTGTGACTCATTATATTCAACATACTGCCAATCACATCATTGTGACATATTATGTTCAACATACTGCCAATTACATCATTGTGGCACATTATATTCAACATGCTGCCAATCTCATCATTGTGACACATTATATTCAACATACTGCCAATCTCAGCATTGTGGCACATTAAACTCAACATACTGTCAATCACATCATTGTGACACATTATATTCACCATACTGCCAATCACATCATTATATTCAGCATACTGCCAATCACATCATTATATTCAGCATACTGCCAATCACATCATTATATTCAGCATACTACCAATCCCATCATTGTGACACATTGTACTCAACATACTGATATCTATCTCATCATTGTGGCACATTATATTCAACATACTGCAATCTCACTATTGTGACACATTTTATTCAACATACTGCCAATCACATCATTGTGACACATTATATTCACTATACTGCCAATCACTTCATTGTGACTCATTATATTCAACATACTGCCAATCACATCATTGTGACATATTATGTTCAACATACTGCCAATTACATCATTGTGGCACATTATATTCAACATGCTGCCAATCTCATCATTGTGACACATTATATTCAACATACTGCCAATCTCAGCATTGTGGCACATTAAACTCAACATACTGTCAATCACATCATTGTGACACATTATATTCACCATACTGCCAATCACATCATTATATTCAGCATACTGCCAATCACATCATTATATTCAGCATACTGCCAATCACATCATTATATTCAGCATACTGCCAATCACATCATTATATTCAGCATACTGCCAATCACATCATTGTGACACATTATATTCAACATACTGCCAATCTCATCACTGTCACACATTATATTCAACATACTGCCAATCTCATCATTATATTCAGCATACTGCCAATCACATCATTGTGACACATTATATTCAACATACTGCCAATCTCATCACTGTCACACATTATATTCAACATACTGCCAATCTCATCATTGTGACACATTATATTCAACATACTGCCAATCTCAGCATTGTGGCACATTAAACTCAACATACTGTCAATCACATCATTGTGACACATTATATTCACCATACTGCCAATCTCATCATTGTGACACATTATATTCAACATACTGCCAATTACATCATTGTGACACATTATATTCAACATACTGCCAATCTCATCATTGTGACACATTATAGTCAACATACTGCCAATCACATCATTCTGGCACATTATATTCAACATACTGTCAATCTCATCATTGTGGCACATTATATTCAACATAACTGTCAATCACATCGTTGTGACACATTATATTCACCATACTGCCAATCTTATCATTGTGACACATTATATTCAACATACTGCCAATTACATCATTGTGACACATTATAGTCAACATACTGCCAATCACATCATTGTGACACATTATGTTCAACATACTGCCAATCACATCATTGTGACACATTATGTTCAACATACTGCCAATCACATCATTGTGACACATTATGCTCAACATACTGCCAATTACATCATTGTGGCACATTATATTCAACATGCTGCCAATCACATCATTGTGGCACATTATATTCAACATGCTGCCAGATTCATTAAAGTTAAAGCAACTGTTCAGTAATGGTTGCAATACTTCCCAATTCAACATTTTGCAGTCACGTGTTATTCTAGTGATGTCACATGACCTTTCACTTAACTCCTACTGAACTTTGCTTATCATCCTATTCATTGTATCCAGGATTTCTTTCTATTTAAAACGACGTTAGTTTATCAGAGATGGATTTTCTGTTAATAATGTAAATTAGGCAACTTAAGTTGGAAAATTACAGTTAATTAACATTTAATTTATATATGGTGTACTGTGGATATTGTCAAGGTGTATACTTAAATACGCTTTACGCCGCGGGTGTCATTACGTAACGGATCACACGTTCTACAAAACATAGTGGTTTGAGGTTCAAAGGAATTTCGAATAAGAATCAATGTGATGACACATTGTAATCGATATAATGTGACTAATGAGCAGTAGCTCTGTACATTTTGTAGTAATTAGCATCAGAATTTATACCTGGGACAGAAGCAAAGAATAGTCTTCAAAATAGGTCGTTATGAATCCCTTATAAAAAGGTTTCCTCTATTACAAACTACATCGAGTCTGTAGTGAATGCGTGGGCTGAAGACTTTTTCACTGCCTAGGTTATTGGCTAGAAATAATATGGTTCTCATGCAATGATAATAAACATAAGTTCGAACGTGTTTCTGTCTCTGTTTTTAAGAATAGGTCGGACATTTTTCGAGGCATCGTACTTATTATGACTGTGGAGAGAAATACAATTCGAACATACATATTTCAATATAGATATACTTTACTGTAAATAAAGATATAATCTAGTCCCAAGTAAGAAATATTTGAAGTAAAAGACAAATAATTGTCGGTTGTTATTTCTTCTAATTCAACAGAAAAAAAAGTATAAACAATTAAAACGCTTGAAAATGTTCAAGGGTTTCATAGTTTATCTTTCTGTATCAAATGATTAACATAAAATGTTGAAGTAATTATGCAGGTTGCTACATATGTTTGAACCTGTTTCTTTCTCGTGATGATTTCAATAATATCAGCTTCGTCATAATTTTGTTTGTTTTGCATTCCTTTTAATAATTAATAAAGAGATGAGGAAATAGTATTTTTGGACACTTGAAAAATTGCTTGTAAATCTGTTTACCAATATAGTACGTATTGAGCCTGATTTTATAGTTTTCAACAATGTTTTAAAAAAAAAAATCCCACTGAAACGGTGTGAGCAAGGAAAGATGACCAAAATTTGAGAATTCTGGAACAAATTGATACTTATCGACAATAATCGTTGGTAATTATTCACAAGAAACAATTGAACATTTTCATTCTCAGCTTCGGATGGTGGAATGAGTACACTCGTTTTGTTAATGAACGTGGTTAATTTTTCATATAAAAAAGGTTCAGTATTTCTTAATAAATATTGGTTTCTGGACAGACACGATTACACAATAATCGGCTACAACTTGTTCACAAGACAACATCGACTTTATGCGATACCGTCTATAGTCGCTAATATAAGACAATTCCAACTGAAAACTACAGACACCAAGATCGGCCGGCGCACTTTGTTAGGAGTACTCAGGAGAACAAAACACCATAGACATTGCCGTTTGGCTCTACTTATAAACGAGCCAGACAGTATTTGAAACGCTTATCACTCAGTGCTCCTTAAATCAAGCAGGGTTCGAAAAATAGCATGACTGATTGTGTTCACATTTTGCCTACGTCGAAACAATATTTTTCGATCACTTTAAAGGAGTTTTACCTATTTTCTATTTGGAAAATTTAGCCAATTTTCCTATTTGTCAATAACATGAAAATATCAGCATGTAGTCTTAGCGTTTTCATATATGTAACTGTTAGTTCTGGCAAAGATGATAAATAAGAGAGAGAGAGAGAGAGAGAGAGAGAGAGAGAGAGAGAGAGAGAGAGAGAGAGGGGGGGGGAAGACTTAAACGTAAATTACTAATTATCGCAGTAACTAAGATACAAGTTAAATGTACAAAAGCAGTGGAGTGGGTACTAGTGGCAATAATAACGTAAATGACATTGGAAATGATAAATGAACTAAACGAGATGTTCAAGTAGTAATATAAATTAAAAAAAAACAGGGGAAAGTCAAAGTAGAAGTGATGTAAGATACATTAGACACATATACAATAGGAGATAATGATATATCAGCTCCAATATTTGAAAATCAAAATATGGAGCAAAATGGAAAAGTGATATTGTTATTACTGTTAACGATGGTGTATGATGACAATGATTGCAACTATGATATGGATGATGACGACGGTGTAGATGTCAACTCCGAAGAAGAGAATGTCAGACAGAAAGTGTAAGTATTCTATTTTTTACGGGTCCCATTAAATAAGTTAAATGATGTGTTTTTAAACTTTCAATTCCTCATTACACTGACGAAATTTTGGACTTCATTTAACTGCAGTTTCCAAGATCGAGCATTATAACGAAACCAATATCCTCTGTAACTCTAACAATGTCTTTAAAATTTCCTTTCGATCCGATTCCCTAAAAAAACATGCATGTATTATACAGAAAACATGCAATAAAATCTCTTCAAGAAACATCTGATCTTCTCAAGTGTCCAATTATTTCTCAGAATCTCAACACGAATTTAATTCCATTCTCATTAAAAATCCCTTATCGTCAGATGTAGTCACGTGGCTCCATATCCAATCAATACTCGTAGGAAGGACTGATTATTCGTAACTGTTTAAAATAATAAAAATGCTGTAATTGAAGTCTAGCATCGTGCTTCTGTATTGAGTTTACAAAGGAGAGAGTAATTTACATTAAGAAATATTAGTCAGTGATACATACTTGTTCCAAACAGAACATGCAGTCAGCTGACTGGCAGATCAATTTCGTTCAGAAGCTTTGATCCCAGCAGTGAGTTCATTTACGTGCACATAAACGTAAACATGAAATATCATCACGAATATGTTTGGAAGACGTGGATATCATAAAGAAGATATAATAATTATTTCAGGTCAACTAAAAATAAACTAAAATAAAGAAATAAAATAATTGTCATATGCTGTCATTTAATGGCATAAATTATTGACAAAGTCTACGAAAAACAATATAATTTACAAATTTTGCGTTGGAGAAAGCACACAGCCACCAATCATATTAAATGCCTATGTTTATCAAATGATAATCATTTACACGTAGTTCAACATTTATAAATCACCCAACACTGACTCGATAGAATAAACAAGGCCTCGCCATTTTGATGTTTTCAAAACTGCTATTAAGATTTCAGGATATCTAAACATTTACTAGAAAATATAAAGAATAACTGTAAACAAGTCTTCTGGACGAGATGAGATGATGATGCCCCAAACCTTCCAGATTATATTGTATCTTGTTTCTTACTCATGTTACCTTTACATTTAATTGTGGTGAACATGATCACATAGAAATATACTGATTTAGTTAGTCTAACTGTTTCAAGTAAATATCTTCAAGTTTATAGAAGTACAAAATCTTTTTTTTTAAATCGCACATTCTTCAGTTCAAACAAGGGAAATTTTGAAAACTAGGAGACCGAAAGATATATCTGTGTTGTTTTTTTATAACATGTTTATATGATGAAAAAATGTCACGAGTAAAGGGGAGACATTGCATTTACCGGAGCGATAAAAAGAAGTTTTGAAATTTTACAATAATTTTAGGACAGCGAAACTGTGCACATTTAAATTCTACACATACATGGTTCATATTATTATTTTGTCAAATTAATAAATGTTTTCGTGCGAAATTGATGAAATATTTATTTTCGTTAACACATGTCTTACATGGATTGATTAATGGAAAGTTCTGGAATGGAATTGTTGAGTTAAACAAGACATTTTATTAATTGTTAGTTTCGTTTTGAATTTAGATGTAAATTTTGTTGTGCATAGTGAGGCTTAAGGTTTATTTCAGTAACAGCCGCTGAATCCACATTTAAATGATCACCTAATTTCGGTTTGTAATCGGCACTATTCAATGCCTGATTTATCCATTGTTTTCGGAAAATGATTATTCTGACTGTTTTGAATATTTTGTGTATTATATTATTATTATTATTATTATTATTATTATTATTATTATTATTATTATTATTATTCGTGTTTGGTTAATTACTGTTTAGTAATGGAAAGCTAATATTAAATGTCTGTTGTTACGAGATATTTGTCCTACATTCAAGTTTCACTTCTTTATACCTATAATATACATGCTATAAGTAGTTTCTTTCTTGTCCATAATATATACAATAGTAATTGCTATTTAATTAGGATTTTTCTGTTTCAAAGTTGTAATCAATCTTTGAAAATGGTTCTTTAGTTACAACAAAATCAAAAGAAACTTTAAAAATAACGCATTCAAGTCTAGCAGTTATGAAGACTTACAAAAATGTTATTACAGCTGCCTCGCTTGGCGCTCAGCATTAGGAGGTTAGTGTTAGGACTGGTCGGCCTTGTGTCAGGATAATGTGACTGGATGGGACATCTTGATACATGTCTGCGGCATGATGCCCCAGTGATAGACATCACTATAAACTGCCTCACTGCAGACATCGTAGCTATCAAAATGAATAAATGTTAAAGCTACGTTAAAAATCGTAATCAAACAAACAAACAAGCCTAGCAGTTGTGCTGTTTACCATACATAAAATAAATTATCCTATTACAACCAAACAAATCTTCCACTCACTGAGTAGAACTGTCAAGCGATTTTCACACAGTGAAATTCAATCTTACATTATGCGATTCCAGTGGTCGCATATCTTAGACATTCCATCGTTACACTCTTTTCAAATCTTTCATTTAAGTATACATTTTATCATATTTTTTTTCTTTCTGTGCTAATCTATTTCCATAATGTCTTATCAGAGGTATTTCTTTCAAATATATGAGAATTCGTGATATAACGATATATGCCAGAAAAAAAGGTTTAGTTGCTGGCTATGGAGGACTTTAATAGTAATGCCCATAAATTCCTAATGTAATTATGTGACTTTGCCTGATTTCAGATAATTTATCCTTATTCATCTTTTTTCATAGTCTGAAGGTGACCATATCTATCATTCAAACACCACCATTTTCATTATCAAAACTAGATTCGCCATTTGTTTCCGTCTTTGTTTCTGTCAAAGAATTTCTTAATAAAGGACCAATAATTTTTCAATGAACATGATGAATTGGGTCGTTTTAGAAAAGAGATTATTTAGTGGCTTGATATTTTGCTGAATTATTAAAATGATTCATTTCAGATTTTATGTCGTCCTCGGGTGTTCATTGTAATTATGTTGGTTGAGTGCATTGAATTATTGCAATTCAAGGTAAATATCAACGAATGTTTTAATCATTTAATATTTCCTCCAAAGATATATCCGGCCTGAACAGTATATAAATAATATATCGTGTAAGTCTTAACATGTTATCGATTTAAATGATATCTCGTAAGTGCCTTAACATATTACGCGTTTTAATATGTTACCCGTTGTGATTTCTATCCAATTGTCAAACAAGCAACTATAAGAACCAAAAAATACTAAACATAAAGAAACCAAAAGGAACCAAATAACTCACTTTGCCTATTGTTTTACTTTTTTTATAATTTAATTATCATATTAGACAAAATGATAGCTGTTTGAATGTAATGTAACGATATCGTTCGAACAAGTACGGGCTTGGGAATCTATGTTCATTACCTTCTACCGATAACAAATAACAACAAACAGATATCGTATCAAATATACAGGTAGTTGATACATACATAAAAAAAAAGACAAACATAATTAGAATTTCTACCACTACTTGTTTGTATTGACCTGATTTCAAGATTATGCAGCGATGCTACTTTACTACTACTACTACTACTACTACTACTACTACTACTACTACTACTACTACTACTACTACTACTAATAATAATAATAATAATAATAATAATAATAATAATGATAATGAAACTAATAATACTAATAATAAGATATTCCTTATTTGCATAAGCAGAGAGGAAAATAGAAACTCAACCAAGCAGAAGAATAGAGCAGTTTTCTGAAATTGAATTATACGACAAAGTTTTCATTTGCGAGGAGAGCAACATGTCAGGAGAGGCGCAATGCACAACTATGTTATTGTGTATACAAGAGGTGAATTATTGCCACGAGCTAAATTTGCATTAATTGTGAAATAAGGTTTGGAAAAAACTTCGTTCTGGAGAATATTGTTGACATAAACAAAAAATTAACAAATCGCGAAACAAAACAAAAATAAAATATTTTTAAAAAATCAGCAAAAATAGGACAAAATAACAGAATGTCTTGAAGTATCCTTACGGTATAGTCAAAGAACCAACTCAGTTTGAACAAGCGGTCATATAAGTACCATATATGGAATTAGTGATGTGACATAATTAGCAAAATTTGTCAGTCATTCGAAAAGCTGGCAAACTTTAATTTCTCTGCACATTTTTTTTGTGTGCGTCACACTCGTTTCATCGAAATGACCCCTAGTAGCCAGATAATAAAACCCGAGTGAAGAAATAAGGTATACGGTGCTGTTATTCTGGCAATCACTGCTGATCTCTCTTTAAGCAATATAATTGACGCTTAACGATGGGATAGTCGTAGCACCAATGGAGCAATAAACTGCCTTATTAAGTGAATGTATAGCACACCTATACTGCATATTGTAACGTCTCCCTCATAGTAACAGGGGTAGTTAATTGGATGTTAATTACGTTATCAAGGGAATGATCTCCCTTTATATCATGACCCGGTGTGAGTGGAAAGATAGAATATCAACAGAGAACTGGGCAACATTATTAGAAAGAAATAATGCAATACGAACCCTTTAGACAAGAAAAATAACAAATTTAATCAAATAAATTAATAGTGGTAATTACAATTCAACTTAACTGATATGAACAGGATTTAATACCAGTGTCTAATTTGGATATTATTTCATCATCGTAACGAGTCGTGAAAAGAGCGCAATGTCCACGACTGAATGCATCACCTCCCTCACGTCCCAATGTTTCCTATTTTCTCGAGTCTTCCTTTTCCGAAAACTTCGCTCTTCTTGGATTTCCAAGACCTGTTTTATGTACGCGTCACTTTTCCCTTTTTGGACTTCACTCATCACATCTAATTTTTCGGACTCAGTCTTAGGTCTGTTGAGTCCCCTCTCCTTCGGAAAACTGTTTCCTTAAAGGACAAATTTATCCCTAAATCGCTCTATGTACCACTGTCTAGATGTACCTAAAATTCCTTCACTTAAATTATTTTGAACACACTAGCTTTTCAAACACTACGTAACAAGCCTATCTACCGTAGTGCCTTGCTATAAGTTAACACATGACCTCTCTATCGAAAATTTACCGTTTGCTACTGCATGTTCGATTACTATTGCATAAAGTTCACAGATCCTTACTCACTTTCAGATTATTTAAATATTACTAAAGCAAATATAATAAGTACTTATTGTTAACTCAGGATAATCAGTATCGTATTAACAGACAAAGGAAATTATTTCGTATTTATTCATATAACCCTATAAATCTTGGACATATGCACATCTGGATCGCATGCAATCCTGCTAATGAACTAATAACTGTTAAATTAAAAGATAAATTGCATAGCTACTCTAGCATAAACACATTTCCATAAAACTGAATAAGATAAATTGAATAACAAAACTAGTATCAGCACATTACCATATAAATGAATAAACGATACATAATATAGAACCTAGTCATATCAAAGAAGTTGCATTTAGCAAACAATCAAAAACATAGAATATTACGTGAAATTAAAATTGCGCACCTTAATGCTGATAAATTTAGAACTTGTGCATCTGGCATTAAACCATGTCATTCTCACAATACGGACACCTGAAGCCTTTCTCATTTCACGAGAAAAACACTATTCTTTTCTAGGCTTCCTCGGAGCCAACATTTTCTCTCTGAGAAAATTTCGGACTAAAGAATTTTGATCAAAGTTGTCACTTTAAATGCCCATTACTTCCAAGATGTAGGTCTTAATTTCACAATCGTAAGCAGTGTTTTGTTTTTAAAAAAAATCAAATCCTAAAACAATCATTTGTTTTGTCAGCCAGAATCTCTGAACTACGTTATATAACTTTTCCCTTTTAGATGGACTATTTTGACACGGATCAGATGTCTTTTTCGCAAACCAGTATTAAGATATCAAGTCAATTTCATTGAACTGGAATACTGGGCCCCTTTGAAGTTTTAACACTGACATGTGAGCAATGTAGAATAATGGTCGAAATGACTCTTTGCCAAATACTCTCATGGTCTAAATGCGATAAAATCTTAATTCTCGGTGCATTCAACTTTAAGGTTCACTGCTTATTCAAAAGTCGATACATCACATAAATTATACAGCATATCACGTGTATGCTTGTGCAGATTATACTGCATATCATGTGTATTCTTATCCAGTTTATACAGTATATCACGTTTATGCTTATCAAGGTTAGAGTTGATACAACAAATCACGCGTATGCGTATCCATATTACACAGCATATCACGTGTATTATTATTAGGGCATAACCGATTAGCATTTTTCTACCGATTTCCGATTCCGGATTTTGGGCATGAAATTTTTCCGATTCCGGATACGATTCGATTAATCGGAAATGCTAAATCCGTATTTTTTTTCTAAACAATTTCATCTTCCGTTTCCGGGTTCCTGGTATCTGGTTTTGCCGTGTCTAGCATGTTACTTAGTACTTTACCATATCCGGCTTCATTTCCGGTTTTCACCCGTCGGTTCAAATAGATTGTCTCACAGCGTGGCTGTGTTGACCATATTGGACTTTTCTGACTTCTTATTTAACTTGATTAACGCACTATCGAATGACACGCAGTGTTAGACACGGTGCTATAGAAATTCAACTTTATTATTTATTTATCATTCAACTTTTAAGTGTCTTTCATTGGCATAATAACCACACTTTAAACATAGACTTGTCTCCGACATTTAAGTACATGTGACACAATGAGCAGAACTTCATTATTTTCAGTACAACGTGCTTTACAATGAGACTCTAATAATTATAACATACCACATTAAACAAAGTAAAGCGTGTTTAAGTACACATGTAAGAAGTGATAGTCTTTTTTCATTATTCTTCATCAAAGTCGAGAGGAACGCACACGACTTGTTAAAGAAAGCAATGGAGTAACTTATGTTTCTATTCTCGCCTGAAGAGAATCCTAATGCACTTACCGGTCGTAATCTACATATACAAGGCAAGATCGTGATTGTACGATCTCTTAGGAAATACTTGATATCATAGAGTTTATTTTTTCCGTGGTACACTCTTTGCTTGTCAGTCGTTATTCTTTCGATTGATGACACTTCATTATTTATTTTGAAAATAAGATATTACATGGAATCGGATTGGATGCAGATGTTAAGTGTTTTTCAGATCTCCATGTGATATGTATCCTTCTGCAATGCTTCAACTTAGCAGCTTAGCAAATTGCAATTTGATAATATGGAATTAACATTTGGAGCATGTACTTACGTAGAATTAACTGCAAACTTTATTTACACCTGGAAGGGATGAGCAAAATACCGTAAATAATTTAGTACCAATAGGCCGATCTGGATCTAGAATAAAACATAAACGATCTGCGCATTCAGAGCGGCGATGTCAACTTCAAAATGTATATAAACGGAAGCAGTTTCAAAACGGCTTCACCTTCTATATATACTTAAGGTGCTGAAATATCAAAACTATTTTTGAGTTTTATAGTTGCCGTATGGCAATGGCACGGAACATCTATTTTGTTAGCTGATTCCGGAAGAGTTTCAATTATAAGTTTGAAAAATACCTTGAACTGAATGAAACATTTGGCTGATATTTGATTTGAGCTAGAAACGCATGCGTCCTCGTTAAACATATCAGACACCATAATTTAAATATAATATTCTAATATAATATTCGAATTAGCGTTCAAGAATAGTTAATATTTTACCATATATTCTTATAGAACTATGTCTCATGTTGTAGTCCTTAGTAGAACTATAGATTAATTTGTGTAGTTTTGTTTTAATTTGTAAATCCTGTAAGATTTCATATGACATAATATTAAAATCTTTTGTATGACAGTGGTTATTTTTTTCTTCTCGTAATATATTTACGACCATGAAACTGTCTAAATATTTATATTTACTCCATTTTGTTGTCATCATTGTGTTCAGTCATTAGAAAGTTTTGTGTTACTTTTGTTACTTTTATAGTCAAGGATCACATTGATCAAAGTTTGATGAAATAAAGAAATTCCCATCCAGGGATTAAGTTTGTCAATGATATGAATCAATAAAGAAAAGTATATATTTTCTCATTTATGAAAATTTAAAAATCAATAGACATTTATGGCAATAAGTGAAAAATTCTAAGATTTTAACTGGATACATATCCTCTCAATTAATCGATTTGGATGAAGTAAAGCACGCAAATTAATGACTCCAAAGCAAAGATATCTACCACGGAAATCTAATCCTCTACATGTAAATATGAAAATATGACAAAGTCTGAAGACATATGTACTACGTGCATTTGCTTTGTCATGAAAATTTTCATAATGGGAATAGTTTTTTTTTGTTAAAATGTATTCCCTGATACCCAAATAATTGCTTCCTCGTATCTCTCTCTCTCTCTCTCTCTCTCTCTCTCTCTCTCTCTCTCCATATATATATATATATATATATATATATATATATATATATATATATATATATATATATATATATATATATATATATATATGTATATATATATATATATATATATATATATATATATATATATGCATATATATATATATATATATATATATATATATATATATATATATATATATATATATATATATATATATATATATATATATATATATATATATATATATATATATATATATATATATATATATAGGATAAGGTTGAAAATGCATTGTTAATTTTGAAATAATTCTTTTTAATACACGCATTGGTTTCATGTAGTGCAAAGCCAAATATGTAAGAGCTACATTCTAAAACAACACATATGACCCATTGCTTGATTATATCGTGTGGACTTGCCTATGGATACTTTTAGTCAGTGAATAAACTGGTGTTATTTTCTGGGTCTGTAATTACTTCAGACCTAAGGGCGAACGTTTAGTCCTCTGTTGGTGACTTTCCAAGCATAATATTAACCATGTTGGAGTATTCCGCCTGAAATAATAGGCGAAAGAAACTACTGGAACTATGGAGAGGTAACGGAGACAAACACATTCTAAGCTGATTAATTGTATATGATTATTAAGCCACATTATTCAAAATATGCAACATCAAAATCTGAGATATATCATTAGACCAGCGCACGACGTATATATATATATATATATATATATATATATATATATATATATATATATATATATATATATATATATATATTCTCTCTCTCTCTCTCTCTCTCTCTCTCTCTCTCTCTCTCTCTCTCTCTCTCTCTCTCTCCTAGGAAAAGAAAAGATTGTGGAACACAAAAAAGAAATGGAATCTTCCTCAATACAACTAGTTTGGTAATTCTGATAATTTGATTTTCATATCTAACTCTAGAACTGATTTTTGTTTAAGATATAAATCAAATCACTTGAAAGTAGTAAATGTATTACGTGTATATGTGTGTTTAATGAATACCAATGGAATCTATACGTAAAAAGGCTATTTGGTTGTCTGTCTTTCACTGATACAAAAACTTAAAAAGCAATCTGTGCGGATCCGTCTTTAGCAATTATTACGACTATATTAGTGTGCGCGAGTTTCTGTTTCCTCTATATAAGTCTCGTGAGCTGAATCATTTCCATCTCTCATTCCAATAAATATATAAAACCGATGCCGGCATGTTTATTTCTCTAATATCCGGAAGGAAGCTATCAGATCACGATTGTCATCTCCCCGATTTATTTCAAATCATTAATCTTATAATTGCTTAGCCACTACATTAACCACCTGAAAAATTCATTGCCTTTGTTTATGTTTCTCCAAATCTCTTCACGAGTTCGTGCCGCCAATGCTTGAATTGTAATAGGTACTAAATATGACGATAACAGTGATGCATACTGCACTATAAGGGCAGTTGTAATTATTTCTGAGGCCTTAATCGGGGAAAAATGTATTTCTTAATTAAACAAACTCGTCTCTTGTAATGGAGACTATGATGGAATACTATTTGATTGATAGTTTATGGATAGCAAATTGATAAATCCTAACATCGTATAAGAATGTATTGCAGTTGCAATGTCACGCATTGTTGTAGAAACGAGGCAATAGGAAATTCGATGATATGGCATGTCCATTATGTATGCCACAGCAGTGTTGCACATTGGTAAGTACACTGAGCATGCGTAGAACAATTTCGTCACGGAATCATGACACAACACCGACTAGATTATCCATTAAGGCATCTGACCCGTGGGGCAGTCGAACTAGAGACACACGTAACTTTTTACATTTAAGGGAATTATTTTAGTACTTGTTACCTCACAATGTTTATTAAATTTTGCTTACATATTTCATCAAAAACTCATTTTTCTTTTAAAGGTAATTGTAACTAAATATTCGTAATTAAATAATTTCCTTAGTAGATAACACTTGCTGACAAATAGTTATGTTTGTCTCAGTTTTTGCGATCAGTTCTTAACAATAAAAAGTGAAAAGTAGTAGTTATCTATGTAATAAATCGGATTCTCGGAGCATACAACATTTAATTTCCAGTTTCTATTTAGTATATTAGCCAGAAAAAAATATCCTCACCAATATTAACGTTTAGATAGGGCTCGATATCTTTCTTTCCTTCTGAAATTATTATTTTTTAAATAATATGGTTGTTTACTTGCACAATCGTTATTGCGTTTAGTGTACTCGATTGTAAGACACAATATTACCATAGATGATAATCTTATGCTAGACTGCTTCATTATAAATTAACATGGAAATATTGTTTAAAACGATATACAAGCAAATTTATGTAAATTCTTTCCCACCAGTTCCATCCATACAAATAGTATAAATCCAAATTTTGCACAACACTGCAATAATGAGAATTTGTAAAAATAAAAGTCGCAAAAGATATAAAGGAAGCAACAATTAACGACTTTTATGTCCTTGTTTTCTTAAAAACCAATATTGTTGTCTTATTCCTTGTCAGAAGAGATAATGAGCATGATTTGGTAAAGGGTGTAATTTTTCTGAAAAGAACTGTGAACTGGGTTAAATTTCTATAGAATTGTTGAAATTGGATGCATTTGATATCGTATCGTATAATCAGAAATTGAGTATTTGTTTACATTATTGTAGATAGAAGCAAAATTAAATGTATCAAAGTTTAACCGAAGTCGACATAAGTAAAATCACATTGTTATCGTTGCATTATACACTTGTACTAGCCTTCTTTACTATTCGTAACCATCACGCATCATGCAAGCCATACAGAATAACGGGCTACATCATGCTCGAGGAGACGTGTTACCAAACAACGTTATTGTTGATAAGCATGCTTGTTTGAGTATTGCGCCAAAACAATTACATCTACGCTTTGATTTTCCCAAGGCAGGGGAAAATGTAGACGGTCAATAAAATTAGATGTCGGCACGAATTGAGTATGAATTCCAGAAAGCGTGAAATGTTCTGCCTTTAATGAATTAGACCTTGGGCATTTGTTATTGATATCCTCTGGGTGGGTAGACGACATTGGTTTATAATCGGTACCCTGCTGTTACAATATCACGGAAAGGCAGGTAAATGTTGTGTTCCACCTTTAGCATCATGACAGAAAATAATTAAAACTTTGTATTCCCTTTCAGACGTTTGATGCATATCTGTCTAAAGTAGAACAAATCATTAATTTTCTTGATTCACTACCATTGTCTTCGTAGCCTTTATTATATATATATATATATATATATATATATATATATATATATATATATATATATATATATATATATATATATATGTAACAGAATTGTTACCGAGAGGAGGGTGGATTAAATGAACAATACAAACACAATTTGTGAAAGAAAATATAAATTTATGTAATAAATTATAAATGAAAAAAAAACAGATGTAACAACACAATAATTCATGCACTCAACCCACAATTAAACTCACAACCATTCACAATACATGAACAAATTAAATAACAATACAAAAGGAATCACAAATGTAAAGGGATCTCTTGGATTATACACAGATCCAAGAATCCTTTACGAAAGTTAAATAAATGCAACTATGATTTACGAAAAAAAATAAACACAAACGACAAACTGTCTATCGCACGATGGATTGCGATAACTAGCACGATCATATACTTGTATTCAATCAAGTTGCTAGCTTTTATTGATATCTATGTGATCACTTGAAATATTATTGCGATCTGACATAAACATGCAAATACAACAATGTATTAAATTATATCACAATTTCAATACACCTATGTGTCTCCCCTGTATAACCGCACGATTCAGCAACAGTTGAATCGTCTCCCAGTTTCCCCGAGAACCGAGGGTTGACCAATACTATTATCGGACGTTTCCCTACACGGATCCACCACAGTTATACGTTCAGACAGCATACAACATCTACCCGAACCAACGGTTCCTCACTCCCCTAGATGTCGACCCGGACGTTTTACAACTCTAAGACAGCTCCGACACTCGGACTTCTAGCTTTCCGGATATTTACATGTTACACAGATGTTGACGAACAGACAGTTCGACACACAGACAGATACTTCAATTCCGTTTGCACAAATTAACGGCACAATCACATTCAGATATTTATACAGAGATGTTCCAGAACAAACAATAGATGTCCCACAACAAATCAAACGATTTCAAAGACGTTTATCAAAAGATGGTATCAGATGTGTTAACAGCTACGGTATCAACGATGTTATTAGCAGCTACGGTATCAACGATGTTATTAGCAGCTACGGTATCAACGATGTTATTAGCAGCTACGGTACCAGAAACAATGTAACAACTATGTTAGCAGCTACGGTATCAGAGACGGTATCAACGATGTTATTAGATGCGCTATCAGTGATGAACTTCTACGGTATCAACGACGGAATCAGCTGGAATCAGACTGAATCAGCCCTTTGGCTGGAGATTTGCAAGACGAGGTTATCTATCCTTCGATTAGATATTTGGGTTCCCGTAAATAATAATGAGAAATCCCTAGCCTTATATACTCTCAATAGGTGAACATAAATCACATCGAGCTTGCCGTACACCACGTAAAACGAGTATTTCGGATTTCATGTAAATTACAAATTGGCACATGCAAATCGTTACACGCCACTTAATCACCCCAGGTAATGCGTGTACGACGAAATCAAGAAAATGGTGAGTTTCGTTTGTAATTCAAGTACATCAAAAATCAGTTCAAATTTTCGCCTAATTCTGTGACAATACCTCCCCCCTAAGAATAAAAATGTACACATTTTTAAAACTAACACAGAATAGAAGAAAAATAACTACTGATGATATCTTACAACATTTACACTGGTTATACTACAAACTGGATTTTATTACTGGGCAAATTCATACAAATTTCCCATCATGCCCTACTCAAGTAGTCTGCGCCTATATTTTCAACTCCCCTTATTGACATTGTCGCTTTGTCTCTTGATATACAGCTTGAGCATGTTAGCATGGAATGTCTTTACATTACCGTCCATGTCAATTTTATAGTCCATGTCACCTTTTACTTCTTTAACTTCATATGGACCTTTCCACTGGACTAATAACTTATTCGAACTCGTTGGAAGAAGCAATAGCACCTGATCTCCCACAAGAAATTTCCTATTACGCGCTCTGCGGTTGTAATACTTGGCATATCTGCGCCCCGATTTAATCAATTCGTCACGTGCCATCTGGCATGTACTCTCAAGTTTATTTCTTAGATCTAACACGTACTGGTAAGTCGTTTTTATTTCCTCGTTCGAGACATCACCAGTCCATAGTTCGCGTAGTATCCGCATCGGGCCTCGAACTGTTCTACCATACAACAGTTCAAAGGGTGAGAACCCTAAACTTTCCTGCGGTACTTCACGGTACGCGAACAGAACAGCGTTTAAATAACGGTCCCAGTCTTGCGGACGTTCCGCGCACATCTTTCGCAGCATGCTTTTCAGGGTACCATTAAACTTCTCTACCAGTCCATTGCACATCGGATGGTATGGGGTAGTGTTTAGCTGTTTGATGGATAACAGCCTACTTATTTCACCCATGAGGTCAGAGGTGAATTGGGCACCACAATCAGTGAGGATTTCCTCTGGCACCCCTACCCTACTGAAGATATCAACTAATGCTTCAGCTACCCTTTCCGTTTCAATAGTTGGTAACGCTACGGCTTCAGGGTATCTGGTTGCGTAGTCAACCAGAGTAAGTATGTACCGATTCTTTCTTTCGGTAACTGGGTGTATTGGTCCTACAATATCTACTGCCACTCTTTTAAACGGTGTATCTATTAATGGCATCTGTCCCAAGGGCACCCTTGTGACCCTTCCCTTACAGACGGTTTTCTGACATACGTCGCACGACCTACAGAACCGTGTGACATCGCCATTAACACCTGGCCAGTAGAATTCAGCGACTACCCTGCTAGTGGTCTTAGCCTTACCTAGGTGTCCTGCCATGCTTGACTCATGCGCCACCCTAAGTACTTGAGATCTATATCTCTGGGGTACGACCACTTGCCAATACTTCTTACCCTCCCGAGCGCTAAACTCCCTATGAATTAATCCGTTCTTGCGTACGAATCTAGAGCTACCCCCACGCTTGCAATGTTTAATCGCGCCGGACGTGATTTTCTCAACAATTGTTCTGATGGATTCATCACGATCTTGCTCTTGTTTGAAATCATCACGGGAAATTCCTGAGATCGATTCAGGGACTATTAATTTATGAAACGCGGTTTTCTCTCGCCGTGTTTGCGCTCGCGTTTCGACTGCCTGGGCCAAAGGTATTTTAAAATCGGCCATGGTTGGAAGACGGGAACCTTCAACATTACCGATCGTCAGATCGTAAATAGGATTGTCCATACAAAGGGCATCAACAGTTCCCGTTAAGAAAGGTGTTTTTACTGTGATCCTTGCTACGGGAATGCGACCCATCGTCTGATCAAGTAACATACATGGGGATTCCCACCCGAGCATTTGGTTATCCTGCACGAGACTACGTTTGATCACTACGCCCGTACAACCAGTGTCACGCAATACCACGACTTCTCGACCATTGACAAATCCTCTCGCGGTTGGTACGCGCGCTTCAGGAAATATACACGTGCCAAGTGAATGAATACAAGGTTCTACATGTACGTTGTTATCGGATATACCTTTACTTTGTATAGCCACTGCTACCTTATGTATAAGTGCCTTTCTTTTAGGACAGTCTTTTTGAACATGACCCAATGCATTACACAAGAAACACCGCACACGCTGAAAAACTGGATTCCCAACTGACCTTTTTACCTCAGCTGATTTTACAGGCTCCCTAGGCATAGGTCTTACAGACTGGTTTCCAGACTTAAAATCTTTTAAAACCACGTTCTGGGTTCCCCCATGAGCTTCGGCAAATAAATCGGCTTGCTTAGCCATATCTTTTACGTTTGTGAAGACTTTCTCCTTCAGAAATTGATCTAATTCTCGCCCAACTGTATTAAATAATTGATCTCTGAGCAAGAAATCAGTCAACCCTTCAAACGTTTTCACCGCTTTGCCGCATTCAATCCACCGCTCAAAATAGTTCGCAATTCTGACGGTGAACTGACCAAAGGTTTCTCCCTTATCGGGCTTGCTATACCTGAACTTTTTTCGAAAACCTTGTTCAGTGAGCTCGTACCTTTTGAGAAGTGCTTCCTTTAGGACGTCGTACTTAAACACATCGTCCCTAGGAAGTCGCGAGTATACATCCAGTGCTTTACCTTTTAATAAAGCACTCAGATGCAGCGCCCAGTCATTTTGACTCCACTTCTGGTTTTCGGCATACCGCTCAAACCGATGAAGATAACTATCTATGTTATCTTTTTCATCGTCAAAGGGAGGTAATTTGGGGCCCCTTAATTTGTTAGTGGCAGAATCGTGTTCTCTTCCAGATGTTGCTAATTCTACCTTACGCTCATGATCCCGTTGTTTTGCTCTTTCTTCTAACTCTAACATTTCTACTCTAGCTAGTTTATCTAACTCTATTCGCTTTTGCTCCGCTTCCATTTCCCATTCTATCCTGTCTTTTTCGGCCTGCTTCTCTAATTCTATCTTTTCCCTCTCAAATTCTATCTTTTCCCTTTCGAAGGCCCATTTCCTATCTTCGGATTCCCTTTCTAATTCCCTTTTCCTTTCTTCGGCTTCCCTTTCTAATTCCCGTTTCCTTTCTTCGGCTTCCCCTTTTTCCTTTTCTTCTAATTCCCTATGTAATTCCCTTTCTCTTACCCTTTCCTCCCTTTCCCGGGTTTGTTCTTCTTGAATAAATTTCCTTAAGCTTTCGCCTTCATATCCAAATTCTTTGCCTAAGGCAACCAAGTCCTTAAGGGATGACATGACAATTGTAATATGAATATAGATATATAACCAAACCAATACTTTAAACACGTTTATACTGGACACACGGACCTAGGTAAACTGAACAAAAATAAACTCCAACTAGAGTATTATCTTAACAGAAGGTCACGCTCGAATATAAACATTAAATGTATACCTTCACAAAAATGATTGACAGTTCACTTAATCCAACGATCCCACTTCTGACACCATTGTAACAGAATTGTTACCGAGAGGAGGGTGGATTAAATGAACAATACAAACACAATTTGTGAAAGAAAATATAAATTTATGTAATAAATTATAAATGAAAAAAAAACAGATGTAACAACACAATAATTCATGCACTCAACCCACAATTAAACTCACAACCATTCACAATACATGAACAAATTAAATAACAATACAAAAGGAATCACAAATGTAAAGGGATCTCTTGGATTATACACAGATCCAAGAATCCTTTACGAAAGTTAAATAAATGCAACTATGATTTACGAAAAAAAATAAACACAAACGACAAACTGTCTATCGCACGATGGATTGCGATAACTAGCACGATCATATACTTGTATTCAATCAAGTTGCTAGCTTTTATTGATATCTATGTGATCACTTGAAATATTATTGCGATCTGACATAAACATGCAAATACAACAATGTATTAAATTATATCACAATTTCAATACACCTATGTGTCTCCCCTGTATAACCGCACGATTCAGCAACAGTTGAATCGTCTCCCAGTTTCCCCGAGAACCGAGGGTTGACCAATACTATTATCGGACGTTTCCCTACACGGATCCACCACAGTTATACGTTCAGACAGCATACAACATCTACCCGAACCAACGGTTCCTCACTCCCCTAGATGTCGACCCGGACGTTTTACAACTCTAAGACAGCTCCGACACTCGGACTTCTAGCTTTCCGGATATTTACATGTTACACAGATGTTGACGAACAGACAGTTCGACACACAGACAGATACTTCAATTCCGTTTGCACAAATTAACGGCACAATCACATTCAGATATTTATACAGAGATGTTCCAGAACAAACAATAGATGTCCCACAACAAATCAAACGATTTCAAAGACGTTTATCAAAAGATGGTATCAGATGTGTTAACAGCTACGGTATCAACGATGTTATTAGCAGCTACGGTATCAACGATGTTATTAGCAGCTACGGTATCAACGATGTTATTAGCAGCTACGGTACCAGAAACAATGTAACAACTATGTTAGCAGCTACGGTATCAGAGACGGTATCAACGATGTTATTAGATGCGCTATCAGTGATGAACTTCTACGGTATCAACGACGGAATCAGCTGGAATCAGACTGAATCAGCCCTTTGGCTGGAGATTTGCAAGACGAGGTTATCTATCCTTCGATTAGATATTTGGGTTCCCGTAAATAATAATGAGAAATCCCTAGCCTTATATACTCTCAATAGGTGAACATAAATCACATCGAGCTTGCCGTACACCACGTAAAACGAGTATTTCGGATTTCATGTAAATTACAAATTGGCACATGCAAATCGTTACACGCCACTTAATCACCCCAGGTAATGCGTGTACGACGAAATCAAGAAAATGGTGAGTTTCGTTTGTAATTCAAGTACATCAAAAATCAGTTCAAATTTTCGCCTAATTCTGTGACAATATATATATATATTATAGGATTAAATGATCATGGTTGGGTATTTATTGATGTGTAAATTTTACCTAATCACTCACAAAGTAAATAAAGTCCGAAGGACTTTATGTTAACTTTGTGAGTGATTAGGTAAAATTTACACATCAATAAATACCCAACCATGATCATTTAATCCTTATAATTCCAATTTCATCATTTCTATCGTCAAATTAACTTATTCCATCAATAATGCATTCGAATTTACGTAGCGCGTAGTTACCTTTCATTCGGCGTTTCACACCGCCCCGTAATACATAGCCTGTACAGAATTACACGAAGAAATTGACTACAGCCACAGTTACGTTTATTCATTAACTTCATCTTTTACATCATAGGCAAATATTTATTTGCAGAATTATATATTTTACAGATGACAAAATCGTTTCACAATAACGTGTCTGCAATGTTTATTTATATTTCAAAAACCGAAAGTAGTCCCAGAATTTATCAAAGTGTAAACAATTCCTGATCAACATCACGTGACCGTTTACATCCAATCATATTACAGGAAATTCGTTTAATTCATAAAAATTGGAATTATATATATATATATATATATATATATATATATATATATATATATATATATATATATATATATATATATATATAATAAAGGCTACGAAGACAATGGTAGTGAATCAAGAAAATTAATGACATACATATATATATATATATATATATATATATATATATATATATATATATATATATATATATATATATATATATATATACACACAATGTGTTAAGTGACCGTTTTTCTCTTGTTTGTGCTAATAGATTCTATGAGATGAAATGGACATGTGTTAACTTTATGATTAGTGTCTGGTTATGGTATGATCAGAGTAGTTTCTTAAGTTAACTATGACTTTCGCGGATTTTGCCATCGTATTCCTTGTATGATATTAAGCAACTATTACAAATAAATATCTAAATCAACCACAGCCTTGTATCATTATTTATCTCAATGGTCCATGTTTACTCGTACTAGTAGAAATGTGGTATGGACCTAATGTTCTGGAAAATGGGCAGTTATTGCTATGCTATAAATATGTTCCAGCCGACTTCTGATAACTGGATTATCAAGTTTACAGGAAACGATACCGGTCAAATTAGTTGCGAAGATTAGTGACTACTCAAAGAGTTAGGTCAATGTTTTTTCAAAAGCAAAAGACACAATCTGGGTCCAATACACATCAGGATACATAAATGCTAAGCTTTTGTATAGAGGGAACATATTTTGAAAAGTATATTTAAAAAAGGAACTGAGCTTACTTAGGCACTGCTTAATTCATTCGTTGCTCCGAAGTTTGGATATTAAAATCCCCGTATATTGCCGCTTTTGATTCATTCAACTGAATTCAAAACATGACGAGAGAGGAACTCAAGCTGTGATTGGGTTCTGCTCCCGTCTTATGGAACAATGAAGTTTCAGTATCCATAAGCCTTATTACTTAATAACAAAAGTTCAACTAGAAACTGTATAAGGAAATTTAGACATGTTTGAAGATAGAGAAAGTATTTTGTTCTCAAACGTATAATTACTGATATCTAGGAACAAATTTTTCTTTTCAAACCTCTAATCCAAGAAGATCAGTTTAAATAAATATTATCTTGAGAATCCATATGGTATTTGTGGAACGAATGAAGATTTGGATGCTCAAGCCATATAGTGCGATGGTTGTAATTTTTGGTATCATATTACATATACTAGCATAGTGCCCAGGGTCCAGGATCTCCATACTCTACACCCAGGCTTACGCCCAAAAGAGGTCACACCTGTCTCGCTACTGAGTGGGGAAACAACACTGAAGCTGACAGTTTACGGGTTATATGTCCCACCCAATTGGCGTAGGTAAGGGGCGCAGAGTGCTAGCTTTGACGGTAGGAGGGATCATCGTGTCCCACTGGCCGACTACCGCCCGCCTCAAGCCGGGCAGCCCGCGGTCAATAAGGTGTTGACGAGCCATCATCTACCTGCTCCAGTGGATGACTGGAGCCCAATGTGTTGCTCAGCATGACAAGCAGACGGAAATTCCACACCAGACAAAAGAAACAAGAAACCAATAAAGAAGACTCTAACTCTTCGATTAGCAAGCTGGAATGTGTGCAGATATGCACTGGAATCTCCAACGACCTCAGGGAAGAATAGAGAAGATAGATAGAGAAGTCACCAGACTAAAGATCAGCGTAGCTGTCCTCCAGGAAACCAGGCTCGACTCAAGTGGCTCCCTCAGAGAGGAAACCTACACCTTCTTCTGAAAGAATCGGGAACCTGAGGAACCCCGCCAGCACGGAATGGGCTTCACCATCACAAACAAGCTCCTGGCCTCGGTTGTACCTCCCACAGGGGGCACTGAGCGTCTCTTGTCCATCCGCCTCACCACTGCTGCAGGTCCTATCAACATCATTATTGTCTACGACCCCACCATAAACATCAACAGGCGCTCTGACCCTTAACAACGTTCTCTCCACCAAAACCTACCACAATGCAGACTGCGACTCCGACCATGCCCTCGTGAACAGCAGGGTGCGACTACAACCACATGCACTACACCGCTCAAAACCAAAAAGACGCCTTCGCATAAACACTGCGTAGATGTAGATGTCGATCATCTCCAAGGTGGAACAGTATGTGTCGGCCCTGGACAAGGCTCTCCACGACCTGCCCTAACACGATGCCACAGACAAGTGGAACGCTATAAAGGTTGGCATCTACAGTAAAGCCATGTCCACGTTTGGCAAGAAGGAACGACCAAGCCAGGAACTAGGATGGAACTACTAATCAAGGAGAAGCGAAAAGCCTTCTTAGCCTACAAATAATGCCCTAATCAACAGACTCTTGCTGCTCTCAGAAGTGCCCGAAGAAACACCAACGCATCGCTAGACAGTGCGCGAACGAGTACTGGCAACAAATTTGGGAAGGAATCCAGCGAAGTGCCGAGTCCGTAAAACATCCAAGGTATGTACAGTGGCATCAACAAGGATATAGGTCTTGCAGTAAAAGGGGTCGCTCCCCTGAAATTTGTGACTGGGAAAAGATCAGAGACCATGTCAACATATGGCCAGATGGTTGTAGCACTACTCAGAGCTGTACTCCGGAGAAACGTTAGCCACAGCCCCTAGCAGCATAAAGAATCTGCCCATCATAGAGGAGTTCGACAAAGTGCCAACCTTAGATGATCTCATCAAAGCAATTGACTACCTTCCAAACAACCAAGCACCAGGTCGTGACAACATCCAGCCCAAAGCTATCAAACGTGGGAAACCATCATTGCTTCAACCACTGCATGAGGTTATTTGCTTCTGCGGGGAGGACGGAGCAGTCCTCAGAGACATGTGCGACGCCACAATGGTAATCATTACAGAGGAGTCTCGTTGGTAAAGTGTACGCTCGCATCATAATCAACAGGCTGCATTTGCTGCCGCACCTTGTGTACCCGGAATAACAATGTGGTTTCAGAACAGGCCGGTCGACAACAGACATGATCTTCTCCCTACGACAACTCAAAGAGAAGAGCAGAGAGCAAGGCAGCTACTCTACATGATGTTCATCGACCTCATCAAGGCCATTGATTTGGTCAGCAGGAAGGTCCATTTTGAACGTCTCAGTACCATCGGTTGCCCCCAGAACTCCGCAACACGATAATCTCTTTCCATGCAGATATGAATGGAGCAGTCCTGTATGATGGATCGTTGTAAACCTCCTTCCCAATTAACAGCGGCGTGAAGCGTTGTTGCGAGCTGGTGCCCACTCTTTCGGGATCTTCTTCTCCATGTTTCTGTCCTACGCCCTCGACTCGTCCACTGATGGAATATATCTACATACCAGATCTGATGGGAGCTTGTTCAAGCTCCACAACTGCACTCGAAGACCAAAGTGAGGGACGTGTTCATAAGATAGAGGATTTTTACTGATGACGTGGATCTTGTGACCCACACAGAGGAAGCCATCCAGATATTGGGAGACCGTTTCACTGATGACTGCAAGCAGTTTGGTCTCACTGTTAGCCTGGAAGAGACAAATGCCAGCGTGCAAGATACCACCAAATCGACGGTGTCAACCTGGAAGCAGTCAACAAGTTTACCTACCTGGGGCTAACCATCACCAACACTCTCTCGCTTGATAAGGAGCTGGACAGAAGGCATGGAAAGGCACACACCATCATGGAACCGATTAACTTAGAAGGAAAACAGCGCACTGAAAGAGCTCACCAAGGTCCAGGTTTACCAGGCCTGCGTTCTCAGCACCCTTCTATATGGAAATGAAACCTGGAGTACAGATGAGCCAAGATCGCCGACTCAACTCTTTCCATATACGGTGCCTAAAACGCATCTTGAAACTCAGCTGGCAATACCGTGTCCCACACAGCGAGATACTGAAGCATGCAAATACCCTCAGCATGTACTCCCTGCTGAGCAAACTCCGCATTCGATGGATGAGACACGTGAGACGTATGGAGGAAGGGAGGTTGACATCCCATATGGACAGTTGGCCACTGGCACAATGACCGCCCTTCACTCCGTTTAAAGTATGTGACCGAGGCACCTGGAAACTGATGGTAAGCACGGGCATATCAGTCACCGATTCTAGGAGAGGCCAGTTGGCGGATAAGAGAAACTTGAGAGCAAGGAGAATGCAACCGCAATCACGGTGACTCAGACTTTCCAGTATGTCTGAACCCACTGCAAGAGGGACTGTGACTCGCGTATAGGCCTGCACAGCCACAGCAGACGATGCCAACACCCCAGAGACAGACAACACCCCAAGGCCGTTTTTTGCATGGTCTCTCGAGACTAAGTCGCCAATGATGATGATGAGCCCAGTATTTAGCGTTCTGTGAGTGGGATGCTCAAGCCATACAGAGTGATGTTTGTAACATTTGGTATCAAATCATACGTACCAGCATTAGTGCCCAGTCCATTAGCATCTTGCGAGTGGGATGCTCAAGACTCAAGCCATAGCGAGTAATGGTTGTAAACGTTTGTATCATATCCAATATACAAGCATGAGTTCCCAGTCCGTTAAAATAGGTCACCATCAAACCTATATATAAAGACCATCTAATTGTAGAAACATACTACAGAGGGCAAAATTTCAATATTTATACCGTTGACCCAATTGTATGCATTGCTTTCCAAAACTCGAAATAGTTCCAAATTACAAAACAAAACATTCCAAACTCATTGCAGGTAGACACATGAACATAGTCGTCATTAACTTGGATACTGTTGTTAAGACTGTATGGTCTTAAACTAAGTAATAGAAAATATCGAACACCAATAAATTTTGTAAAATCAAAATTATTGTTTTGCTAAGAGTAAAAAGTGATGATCTTAAAAAAGAACTTACAATGTTATGTATTAAATGCCATATAGTCCTAAAAGTTTATCATATGTACAAATGTTTAAAGTTCCAGCTGAATTCCAGTGGTATTCCAAATACGTTCCAATACTGAATATGTTGATACGTCTGTATTCTCTAACTTGGTAATGTGTCTATAGCCTGAATTGTGATGATGTACTGTATCGCAATAATATTATCAAACGTTTTCTTGTCTGGAATAAATACAATTCGAATTTAATGTTTTTGTCCAAGAATATTGTTGACAAGCACTTTGTATTTTCAATGAATAATAATTTAATAAATAATTATATTCATAAGAAAATAATCTAAACACAATAAATAGACTGTTTCTGTATCAAGATTTTAAGGCATGGATGTGTAAGTGTTCACATAAAACATTAAAATGAAAGCTTAGACACACAAAAGAACGAGGACGATGGTCAAAGGTTAATTCCTAGAGCATTCTAATTTGTCAAAAGATAAGATAGATTACTAGAATTATATCAAAGAACACGGCAAACACCAAGTACACCAGGTTTTTCCGTGATTGAATATCAATGTTCTAGACTCGATTAAGATAAACCCTTTTTACCTCCACTGATAATCCTAATAATTAATCTACACTCACAAAGGAAAACTAGCTATGTATTATGCTGTTTGCAACACAATGTCCCCGTCATGTACACGGTGAACTTGATTTTGGACTCATCTTAATTACCAAACACAATTGTACATAACATGTAATCGTGGGGAAAAATGAAAAAACATACAAATTAAATATGCATGATCATTGGTACTATTAGCCTTGGTGTCAACGAAATATAATGAAATTTTATTAACTCTTAGAGAGAGTAAAGTGGGATAATATTAAGAGTTTTCAAGGGCATTGTCTAGCATCAAATCCCAAGAAACGTCAACAGTTGGAATAGTTTCAACGGAATCACCCTCTAAAGTATGGACAAGCAGCTAAAAGGAGAAACTCAAAAAGTAATCCAGTTATATCATGGAATAGCAGTATAAATGAAAAATCTAATCAAGAACAGCCAAGTTTACAAAATGAGCAAGCAAACACAACTCCTAGAAAGACAAGGAAACGTAAAGACCTTCCAATAGCAATGACTAACTTATATAAATTGCATGCCACTACTTATTATTCCACTGGATCCATTATTAGAAAGCAGCTAAAGAACTCTTGGAAATATAGAACTTATAAGAAAGTATACGGTGAGGTTAGGCACTTAACAATCAAACGGCCGATCGACAACTGCACAGAGGAAATGACCTTCGTCGAATGAACAATCAATATATGTTTTCATCATGGGGGATAAACCTAACAGGTTTAATTAAATATTAATCGACGAGAAAGAACCACATTTCAATCAGTTGAAAGGGTCTTGAAAGATTTTACCCCCAACTATGTAAAGGGTCCTTTTAAGATATTGATAATAGTCATGAAAGAGATGTAATACATTAAAACAAGTTATTTCATCTAACAGCAGAGTCTTGAGAGACGAAAGATACCAGAACACCGGAAAAATACAGCTTTGTACAAAATCATCATGAATCGTGGTAGATCCAAAAGCGGCATAATATTCAGCATAAACTTAGTAGTGCAATAGTGGCAATTTAAAAGCCTCTCACCAGTTCTCTGTTCTTCGAACCAATTCTCCTTCTGTATTCACCATGCCACTTTGATAACAGAGGATTTTTTGCATAGGTGTATTTATATCTGTGATTGTATCCCACGTAACCGTTTTTGAATCTTGTCATTGGCTGGGAGTTGCATTATCTCAACCAGCACGTCCCAATCTCAGTCATGTTAACCATTTCATCTTTAATAGCCACCGAGTATAGTTTACTGACTGTAGTGAAGTAGTGGATACGTTTCTCTAAATGCAGATGTAGCGACATTATTGTATTCTGGCTGCATCCACTGTACCGGTTATTAGCGATATAGTCCTGACAGCATTTCCGACTAGTGTATCTCTTATAATTCGTGCACAATTTCACAATTTCGGCAACATATAGACCAATTGTGGTCACGAGTTTGGTTAAAACAACACAAACGCGTTTGTATTTAATGGTTTTCTTGGCGATTTAATTGTCCGTAGTTCTCTTATTCGTATTGGCATTACTCGATCAAGCATCAAAACCCACACGCACTTCCTATCAAACATTTTCTTTACTGGTACAAATACTATGCAGTGATTGGGAAAAAACCTTTCGGTTGCATTTTGCTGTCTCTTGCACTTGTGCATTCTTTGGACCTGTCACTATGTTAGAAGAACACTGATTATGCCTTTGTTTTGTGCCTTTAACGACCGTTTTTGTCTAAGACATTTGATGTGAACAAGTTCAACTAGTTGAATAACAGTGTAGATCTTTCTCTTCTTAGTTGAGTTGATGTTCTCTAACATAATCACTGGAGAATGTAACTGGTGTGGATTCGTCGATACATTTCACTTCATTGTTATAGAAAGAGTCTTTGACAGATTTCATACCCTACATTGAAAATTCTTTATGCCGGTTTTTTCACGCAAATGCAATGATTTCAAACAAGCGTTGAGATTTTCAATCAATCATTCGTCGACTAGTATCTTACCCTGGAGTAGATTATATTTGAGTGAATACCCCGACTCCGAAGCAGATATTTTTTAAAAAGTGGAATACAATTGCTATGGTTGTGAGCATCTGTTGTCCGCTGCTGCAACAGCCCGTCAGTAAATTTCGTAGCATTATATGATTGCGTTTAGAATACATTCAATATATGTAACATTAATCTTAAACACAAGCACCAGATACGGTGAAGTACCCTTCGGGATAAAAGCTGAATACTTTAAACCGAATTTTATCTCAAACTACCAATGCTGCTGATATTGTATCTGTGAAAACTTCTACAACACTTCTATGGATACGTGATATTTTGGATAAAAACATCAATATACCGCTAATCATTTATCAACATTACCATTCCATCTCACCCATCTTTAGATCCGGTTAAGTAAGTAAGATCCCGACTCAGACACCTCTGATATGTGAGTCTTGGGTCTATCAAATCTATTTTCAATCGATTGCAACACCATGTAGATCATTGGATAAGATTAAGACGTCAGATAAAACGAAACAGTATGTGGTATGAATGTCGCCAAGGTACATCCACTACCATTAACCTCTTCTGGCTTGATCTTGCGTCTTTTTGACAGCTTTCCTTCAGAATTCTCAAGGTGTATGCTGTCTGTGAGCATTGTTCGACTTTATGGTTTTTAACTAAGCAGCATTAAGAAGCAAAACTAGCACGTTTTGTAAAAGGTGCCACATAAATGAATTATCTAAATTTAAAAATTAAAATTCAAGGCTAACTCGAAGGATTATGGATTCAGGCCAGAATAATCTTAAAATTTATATTACAAGTTCAAAAGAATAGAGTGCTCCAAATGAATTCCAGGTATTCCACCAGTTTTAAAGTATCGCTATGACACAGCCTAGAACTTCTTTCAATAATTCACGACAGTCTCAAACTAGTATTTTCGCCTAAAGGTATTGAACAATTTGTTATTCCAGTGAATAATCCAAACCAATCAATCCTCTCAAATTAAATATAAACACAACAATAAATACATCGACAGATGGATATTAAAACATGAACATAATTAGGAAATCAGAAATTAATCAATTCTCTCTAATATACATCATACGCGGCTTATTCATAGCTCATTATCTAAAACTAGAATCTACGCTCATGGACAAAACACCAAACACATGATACAAATATTCAGATCAGCTGAACAGTATAAATGTGGGAAAATTGGTCTATTTTGTTTCCTTATTCCAATGTAGTCAGGGTGTTATTACCAACACCATTCCAATGTAGTCAGGGTGTTATTACCAACACCATTACTAGTAACCTTTCCATTGCATGGACAGGTGATCATGTATTTCATTATATTTCTTTCTTACATGTATTGCAATCGCAACGAAACGATTTGTATAATATCAACATGCTGTTCGTGAATTTAAGGAGCTCCTCAATGGGTATAGGACTAAATATCTACTAGAGGATTTTAAATCTACCATCCCAACTACCGATAAGAATGGCAAAACAGACCCATTGTTTTGTATCGTTGTAAACTTAACGGAATTTTAACTAAACAGAAAAGGTAAAAAACCAACAAAGGTAAACAAATCGAAAGAATTAGAGCAATGAAAAACACGACATAAAAGTAGGAAAATATAGGATAAACATCATTTAGACATCCTGTTTATGGTTAAAAAATTGTAGAGCATGGAACTAATAATGCACCAGATACTACTGTGACATTTGTTCAGATATCGGAGATATCTGAACACATGACTTCAGATCTTCATAAAATGATTTTTAATAATGATTACGAGCCTTTCTAAAGAGTTTGAAAATATTAAAGAACTCGGCATGACCCTAGCAATATCATTTAGAATTGAAATACATCACGGTACTGTGGTCGAGATTTTTCTATGTGTATAGAATGTGAGAAAGCCTTCCTATTACCTTAAGTTATACATTTCAAGCATATGTATGGTAAGGTCATGGCTCGATTCTTTCCCATTGAGTTAATTGTTTTAATTTTCCATTTGCATTGCATTGCATTTGTCTAATGGCCATATTTTTCTTATTAAATGACATCAATATCAATATTATGTAGCAAATAACCCTGAAATGTATTGCAAAAATCTCAAAATATTATGTGTTAGTACAGAGACTTCTTGGCAACTACATCACCAGTTGACAAATATAGCGAACTGAAGTGCACCCACCCAAGAAAAAATAATGAGTTTTTTTTTCATGTCAGTAAGAAAGATCTGAAATACATAAGCTTCTAAGTGACCACTTAGACCATAGAAAGAGGTTCCATCCAATAGACCTATTGCTTTTTTGGTAATCCACTGACCCACCCACATACACACAGATATTGACAGTGTAAGCCGTAAGTTCAACATTATTATATCATATATCGATATCATTTCAACAGAATAATATCTCAAATTGATGCACCACAATTTCTTTCGTATCTCTCAGTCCACAGATAAAGTTCCAAATCATTCTTATTAAGTGAATGTTTGTGTAACTCTAAACATTTTTACATTATATTGTCATTAAAGTTACCCCCCCCCCCTTGCCACGAATTTTTTGTTTCTACTCAGTATTGAACCTCATACCAGTTACCTAACTTTATTTTTAATAACCATGTACCTAATCTTTTATAATTATATGTGATCTAGCATACAAAAGATTAAATTTTCCCCACCTAACATGAGAAATAGAGTGGGTCTCTTTAATTTAAACACGATCCTGTTTCTAATAAGAATTTTATAAACAAGAATACAGAATGCTTTCGTGAAGAAACCAATCTTTAGGACAACGGATCACGAACATATAATTCAGATCTTTTTCATTTTTTTTGTTCATGTTTCATACTTGTATGTCACATTCGTATAGCTTTCCATTCTGTTTGAGCACATCAAATATTTCCAGAGAAACGAATTAATCTTTTAAAATTAATCTTAAGAAAAATTAACATAAACTCGAAAAATGCCTTAAATAAAAGAAAATGACTTTACGTCAGGCGTAAAGAAACCAAATTTGAGAAATTCTTATCATAGCATCTGTATTAAAGTATAACTACTGCGCAAAACAGATGCCCGTATAAGGGTCACGCGACCGTGTTTGCATCACGTCGTCCTAACATTACCCTGACGAAATGCAATCATTTTAGTCAAAGAATAAAAATTAAAAATGTTATTTATTTTGTCAAAGACTTCTACAATTTTAAGGTCATGTATTAATATAACCTCAATCTCGCTATTATTATTCTTACAATGTCAATTAATTTTTTTTTACGTGGCCGCTACTATTTCTGAATCAAGGTCAGAATCTGATCGTAAAATAAATGGTATTCCAACTAATGCTGAAAAATTGATGTCGATCACAATTGATAAATTACGTTTCATTGATAGTCTCAATTTATGAGTTATTCCCTTGATAAACTTGAAAAAATTTGTAGTAGTTTTCCAGCGTTGACAGAATATTTTGGTAGCAATACAAAGTTATAGAAACAGAAAGGTATTTTCCCTTACGAATATCTAGATAGCTTTCAGCCCCTTAGCGAAACAACATTATCAAGTCATGATAATTTTTCCTCATGGCTGTCATTTGAAAATGTTACTGATCTTGAGTATGCTCATGCACACCATTTAAGAGTTTAACGTTGTTTTTCTGCGTTCATCGTGGTATAAGCTGTCATTTGCCGACTCACACAGCAAATAACGCCCGAAGGGCGTTATGTAAGCTGTGTGAGTCGGCAACTGACAGTTTATACCACGACGAACGCAGAAAAACAACGTTAAACTCTTATAATTGAAATTGCAATGTATTGTTATGTTCTTTTCATTTTTCATCATAAAAAAAATATTCATAATTGTGCGTAGTAATACTTTTGTCGGGTTTCTGTTACGTAGCTATTTATAGCTCTTGGGATTGTCCTGCTTGTAAGTCCGTCATCCAATGGAACCAACGGAAGGAATTTGAACATTTTGAATATTTTATCATAATGAACACGTGTATTTAAAGTTGAACCTCAATATTTAAAGTCACGATGTCATGGCTATAAGGATGTGTGCTTATTTTAGATTGACCTAATGTGATTTGGCATATTCATCACTGTTATGACAAGTGAGTAATCTGATTTCGTTCTTCAAAACCTATTTTCGTGTTATAAACAGGCTGTACTAATACATGTAGGTGTATGAAGTTTGCTTATAGAAAGTATGTGATCAGTTTTGTTGGCTCAAACATACACATACACGCACAGTTCTAAAATAATTAAGTACTTATTTTATCCCTGTAGTTATTCCATGAGTTGTTTTGTGACAATGGTTCATAACCTGATCCCTCTCATCAAATTTGTGACATCAATCTACAAAGTGAACTGACAGAAACACAAAATGACATTTAAAAACAGTAAGAAAATTTATTATGTGTAATTTGTGTTTATTGTTGAAACACTTTTTGAATTATACTGAGTAGTGCAATAATAATGATAATAGAGCATAATAATTGCAATCCAAGTAGCTGGTAGAGAAAAGTAATGAAAAACTGTATGACACATTCATGTATTTACTACTTTAAAAAAGCAAATAACATGTTAGTATTGATAGTTTACATTGACAATTTACTTGAAAATCACATATTTCCTTAATTTGTTTGCTCTTACTTGTTTTAGTTTGAACTAAACTGGAAGGTGCAGTTATTGAAATGACAGGTGGATTGTGTAATGAAACCTGTCATAGAGTTCATTGTATTATGTGATAGTGCTTGTAGGGGATTTTGAACAGAATCAGTAATATTTACTTGGTTTTTACTACTTTGGTTTGTATGGGTTTTTTGAAATTTTTTTTGAGTCGTACTGCTCCAGTTGGATAGCCACAATACCGGTGACCTTGACCTAGCGCACTTTAAACATTTTTTTATCCAAACTTTTCTTCACAAAATTCATCAAACAATGAATGATTTTATTCATAAAAGATGAGAAATATATTTTGCTTTAATCTTTCAAACAAAAATTTATTCAATTAGTTTAAAAAATTGTAAAAATGGTTCTTTTCCTTTAATGTTTACTTCGTGTCTGCCTTCATAAGCAGTGTTTATCTTCTGCTGTACACGTGACTCTATTTATAGACGTGGGTATTTTTAGAAAAGTAGTTCTCCTAACAGTTCATACCGAAATGAACGCAATTCATTTTGATCACGTGGTAACATTCTGACCAATCGAAACATTACTTTCCTCTACCAGCTACTTCGATTGTAATTATAATTGGAACGAATTCGATTGTAAACCAATCGGTGACTATCTACTTAACTCAAGATGTGTTCTTGCTTGATAATATAGTCCAGAGTCTTCGTCGCACAAGTATTGATAAATATAATTAATGGTGATAGCACACTTGCACTAGGCCATTATAAAACTAGGCATGAAATTGATTTCTGAAGGTTTAAGATGGAAAATGTGAAAATGTGCTCATAGCCTAGGCACGAAATTGATTTATGATGGTTCCGTCATAACAAACAGTTGAAACTGGCTTTGTTGTTTCTAGCATAACATAATATTTAAGATGTGGAAATGAGAAAAACAGCAATATATAAACAGTTTGTGGATGAAACAAAACCACATTAATTACTCCTTGTAATACCCCAGTTTTTGTTCTCCATATTTTGAAGCCTCAAAATGCTGAAAAAACAGCTCTATGGATGGTAAGGTTTGGAAACGCAAAAATTGCGCTCATAACCCCCTTTAATCATACTACTTAATAAATGCCACATGTTTAGAGAGCTGCTGTCAAATAGAAACGCATGGATACTTAGAATCGTTCATTTTATTTCCTGGGTTTAATTGCTTTAAACCTTGAGTGTCAACACACACACATACACACACACACACACACACACACACACACACACACACAAACGCGCGCGCGCGGATGCGCGGACATAATCGTACATTTGTAAGATCTAATAGAAAGGGCACTGACATCTTAAATTACAGGCATATGAAAGTAGTTAGAAATTCCCGGAGATGACAGCGACAAAAAATGTGAGTTTGCTAATGTTCCGCGAATAATTAACCATTCCTTGAACTATTTGCAAACGCAATGCATGCTTTTAGAGTTAAATGATCTCTAATATTGCTTGAAATTTACCCTCCGTATTTTTACCAGGCTACAATTAGCCCGCAGTAGCGACAGCACCTCGAATTCTTGAAGGCGTAATGCGTTGCGGTAATCTCTGGCTAAACTTAGTCGGTAACTCGTTTCCTATCAGTCGTAATGGTACGAAAACAGAGCTGTTTATCAAGATATCGCATGTCGCGTGTATGTTACAGATCATTCCGATGTATTATATATTCGGCATTTTTTTATAATAGAAACTGTCCTTCATTACGAATTTTGAGATTTGTAAAGACGATTTCATTCCTACAACTCTCACATAAAATATTAAATCACTGGCTAGATGTCGATAGTGGTTTTTCACCAGAACGTAAGGATAAAATAATTTTAATGTGCAAAGAATTCGTAAATTCTCATTACATAATCTTTAACCGATGTACCATTTCTTTTTGATCAGATTCTATTATAAACTGACAAGTACCAGCCCTCATCCATATGTGTCCGATATTTCCATTTACTTTTTAAGATGAAAAGACGAATAAAAATAACAGTATAACTACTTTTCCTACTATCAATGGTAACAATGCTACTACTGCTACAGCGACAACATAAAATCACTACTACTGCAACTACTATTACTTCTACTACTACTCCACTAATAATAACAACAGCAACAATAATAATAACAACAGTAATAATAATAATAATAATAATAATAATAATAAATAAATTAATTAATTAATTAATACTACTACTACTACTACTACTACTACTACTAATAATAATAATAATAATAATACTTTTCGTCCGCTAATCAAGTGATGTAAATGGTTCCATTCTCGTTCATTCAGTTATGTTGACTGTTTAGTTCTTTTTTAAAAAGTTTTATTCAAATGACCATATCGCTTCATTCACAGTAACTATTAGAGTCACAATGTTTTAGAAATAATATGCACCATAGTAGACATGTCTTACTAAACTTATGTGTTCTCGTCATTTAAAGATATATGAAGCAATAGTAGTTTTATACTTAGGTCATCCCGATATATTTCTCTAGTTCCCAATAAGTAATTATTGAGTCATGTTTATTATATTTATTTCAAATCATCACTTTTCCAAGGTCATGTACTTGCCGTTTTGAAGAAAGAAACGAAAGACGATACTGCTGCGTCTTTGACGATATTGCCTCACATTCATGACACGTACGTATAAGGACAATTTTCATTGGGCTGGTATTATAGTAAAGCGACACAGTTATAAATGGATGCTGCTTATTTGCAATTGACACAGCAGGCTAATTCAAATAAAGATCATCGATTCCCAAATTCTGCACTTCTACACAATTTGTAACAAGTACGAAAAAAGTGACAAAAGATTTAAAATGTATAGTATCTACAAATGTGAATGCAAAATTCCTCTATGATCCTGAGATGTCCTTTGTAACTAACCATCAAAATGTTTATGTCTCTCAAATAAAATATAAATTCGAGATCGTTCAAAAAGTAGTCACCATTTAGACTGGTTTAGCTATTATTGCTGTTACACAATGCGAACCAGACTATCACTAATCCACATTTTGAGAAGTGGCTTCCAAATGTAATGTGGACGTGGCTCTTTTGTTACACTTCGTATACTGGTTTTTTTCTTCAGATTCCAGATTCTAATATTACATTTCCAAAATGCAAATTCAGTGAAGGTATAAATTAAACAGTGACGGACAGATTTGACAGATCGGAAACAAAAGAAACTTTGAGGGCAGTATAATTGATATTGTTTTAAAATTGAGGTATTTTAATATTGTTTTATCTGAATATAGTGTGGAGTGATAATGTGGCATAATTTAAATCATGTTTCGACATTTGCAAAATACAGAAGGAGGGTTTCATCAAAGTTACAGTGAGTAAAATGGTCAGGTCTCTATGAAAATCTCAATAAAAGAACCTGTCGTTTTGGACCCATGGAGTGAGGGGGTAAAACACATCATTAGAAACATTACAATAGACAAAATTTAGTTCATATACAGTGTTTTGTTTTCCATTACAGTACGGACGATTTTAATAGCGCGATATTAAATATCATATCCAGAAAATATACAGTAGTAATTACTGAGTATGACATGTTTATTCATTCTACATCTTTTATATATGAAAACAAGTATTTTAATACGTTATGACATTACAAAGTTTCTTATGACATCATGTATGGCAAAGCGGTCATCACAAAAACACCCTAATGTAGTTTAGTCATTTCTCTACACGTTTTACAAAACTACCGTACGTATTTGTATTAATGTAATAAATATAATATTACAATTATATTTATTTCAAACGAAATTTAAGGAAAATGTTGACTATAATTTGAATCATTTGCCTGAGAGTGTCAGAAAAATGTACGGATTATTCCAAATGTTTCAAAGATTTAGTTTCAGCCCTTTTACATAACCTCCTAACCTACTCCTTCTTGCCCACATGACCATACAGAAAATGACAATGTGGAAGGTAAGGCCACCAGGTGCATATTTTATCTGACAAACCTTTTACGTAGATTAATAAAAATTAAATGCAGTATGAAACTTATCAACTTGTTTTGAAATAAGAACGAATTCTCTACATTAGAAATATATTTAGTTTTTTCCAGTTATCATTGATATAATTGATAAGTCAATTGTCGTTCACTTATTTGATATTTTAATACCAGAATATTATGTTTCAGAAAGGATGTCGATATTATTGGTCCCATATTTATGTTATTCAGAAATTGTCAACGTATTGATTGCTACTTCTAAGTTATGTGTTAACTCTAATCCTGGGCATAATTTCAGAATGCAAAATTTGGAGTATCGTCATCCTTCACTTGGTTCAAATTGTACATAAGCAAGCAGTACACATATTATATCCAGGCTATTTTTATAATTGGCTCGTACTAAATTAATGTTGTTCGGTTTGCTTCACTTAGAAACGTATTCTGGATCAACTAAATATTTAGACGGTTTCCAGTCAATTACTTGTTCAACGGTTGTGTAGGTCTTTAAAGGTAACTAGCTGTCAACCATAAGGCTGACGACAATAAAAGGTTATAATTTTACTGCAGTATACTCTTAATGAGCGCCTTCCTCAAAAACGTGCTGATTCGCCATTATCAGAGCAACTGTATTGTTCTGCCCATTGCACTGTACTGACGGGACATGGCCATCCATTGGCTGCAGGGTTGAAGTGTGTGCCCACATTAAGGCCAAGCGTGTATTACACGACAACACTTTCTTGAATTACACGTGCCCCATTACAGGAGCATTTCTTTTATTATTATATTGTTTAAATTATAACAGAAATATCTCGAAAATATTTACTAAACGTATATATGATAAAAAAAAGTTAGAAATTACTCCAAAATCTCCGTTCTACGTTTGAAAGCGTGTTATTTTCACGATTAAATTCATCAATTTTCATTTGTTTTCTCTTTTCTTTTGATTTGTGGATGACCATGTTGATCCCACAGTTGTTGAATTTTACTACATTTCCACGCGATCATGGTTCTTATATTTCTACAAGATACGTTTCCAACATTTCCACAAGACCATTTTTCATTTTCTTAAATTTCCACAAGAATACTGTTCATACATTTTCACAAGATCACTATTCTTACATATCCACAAGATTTCTGTTCATTTGACACCATATCGTAGGTGTCCTTTTTCATCATATCAATTTCTTTAAGCAAAAATGATACGTCACTTTTGCATACATATCAGAAGCAGGAAATACATGTGCTAACTTCGGAAAAGCTTTTACTCTTAAATTAAATTATTTGGAAACGATAAAATATCAATTATAACAACAGCCAATATGAGTTTTCAAAGAATGAAGATTCAAGACAAGTTTGCAAATAAGTCTCAATGTTTTACATTTGATATAGAAAGCTGTTGTGTGGTGTTGAAAGTAATATGGAGACATAAAGCATAAAGCCTGCATTGAAAGCAGGCGTAATCGGTTATGTACGCAATGAAAAATAATTAATTCTATGTTAAGAATTTTTGTCGAGGGGCTGTAAAAGGAAAGATAATTGTAATAACGATACAAATTATATTAATTCTTTTATAGTTCTTGGGTTAAATATTTTTCTTTATTGTAGTTTTAACTTTCTGGTCTCTCTAAACCGTTTTCTTTTGAATCCTAGTGAACGTTCTTCCCTAAATGTACTGGAGTTAAATAATAAATTCAATATGTTTCATAATGTAATGAAACCGAAACGGACTAGAGGTGTAACTTTCAACTCTTTAATGCATCATTGCTAGAAAATAATGGGACAAATACCCAAACAAATAAGTTTTAAGGTCGGTTATTACAACTGTCTGCTCGGTTAAATTGCCATTCAAGTGACTACATGTACAAAACAAAAAGTCTCGAAAAGAAACAAAAATAAAATTTCAACAAATTACGTTAACAAAGACTCTAAAGACGTTTGTATAAATTATGTGAATCAGGTGCTGATATTAATGCTGTCTTTCTTATTACATGTGCGAAACACCAAACCGAATCAATACTTCTTTCTTACAAAATTTATCCTTGCAGTACATCTCACAATATTAAATGCCTGATCTTTAACTTTTATTAATAAAATGTCATAAATTCAATAAAATGTTATCGTACTATTTGGTTCATCCGTGGAGTCATGATATTTATTTCATGTCTGGAATCCTGTTATTTGCCTCATGCCTGGAATCCTGTTATTCGCTTTATTCATAGAAATTTGTTATCTGTTTCATTCTTGGAATCCTGCTTTATCCCCGAAATTATGTTATTTGCTTCCTGCCTGGAGTCCTGCTATTTGTTTTATCCAAGGAATTCTGTTAATTGCTTATCCCAGGAATCCTGTTATTTGCTTTATCCCAAGAATTCTGGTATTTGCTTTATCCCAAGAATTCTGATATTTGATTTATCCCAAGAATTCTGGTATTTTGGTTTATCCCAAGAATTCTGATATTTGCTTTATCCCAAGAATTCTGGTATTTGGTTTATCCCAAGAATTCTGATAGCTGCTTTATCCCAAAAATTATTTGCTTCTCACCTAGAATTTTGTGAACATGTTAAAAAGATACACGTATTCTTCCACTTTAATTGCACCATAACTATAGTAATTCTTATTCTGTCTTTGACAAAAGTTATAACATTGGCCGTGTTCTATTTAAAACCAGAGTTTGATTTCTCCATTGAAGAAGACATAGAAACTACGAAAAGATAAATAGTGGGGTTTCGGGTATTTTCAGAAGAAACAATAACATTAGTGTTGGGTTTAATGGCTTATAATTATAAATCCCCATTCCTCATAGTTACAATATCCCTTTACCATCGAACACGTTATTCCTCATAGTTTCAATATCCCTTTACCATCGAACACGTTATTCCTCATAGTTGCAATATCCCTTTACCATCGAACACGTTATTCCTCATAGTTTCAGTATCCCTTTACCATCGAACACGTTATTCCTCATAGTTTCAATATCCCTTTACCATCGAACACGTTATTCCTCATAGTTGCAATATCCCTTTACCATCGAACACGTTATTCCTCATAGTTTCAGTATCCCTTTACCATCGAACACGTTATTCCTCATAGTTTCAATATCCCTTTACCATCGAACACGTTATTCCTCATAGTTGCAATATCCCTTTAACATCGAACACGTTATTCCTCATAGTTTCAATATCCCTTTACCATCGAACACGTTATTCCTCATAGTTGCAATATCCCTTTACCATCGAACACGTTATTCCTCATAGTTGCAATATCCTCTTACCATGGCATACAATTATAAATTCATCATTCCTTAAAGTCAAAGTATCCCCCGACAATGGTATCAAATGATACCTTCACCTTTCCTTATAGTTTTTGATAATGGCATAACATTAGAAATTCTCCATTCAAAGTGTGTGTGTGTGTGTGTGTGTGTGTGTGTGTGTGTGTGTGTCTCACTTCCAAACAATCTGGGTGGAGACTTGGTCCAAAAAGTTTAACATATGCAACGGATTGTGGTGTTCTCTTTTTGTTAAACAATTTTAATTATTTATGAATATACTAAAGTTTATGAAAAATAGTCTCTACAATTTGTCCTGTCTTTCACAAAACATATTTCCAGCTGACAGCAATAAACGTAGGGTCCACTAACAAGCTCAGTTTACTCTCTCTCTCTCTCTCTCTCTCTCTCTCTCTCTCTCTCTCTCTCTCTCTCTCTGGTCATTGTCGACATGTTCATGAAACAGGTTTTATGATGATTTGGATGAGACATGGCTTTTTTATGCATGCAAAGTGTATGTTGTGTTTTATTTTATCGTGACATTTGGGTGAACCAGTCTAATTAAATGGATCGCCTCATTCCAATTTGAAATAATTATAGCAGTAATATCACGGAAAGCATTATATGCATACGAGTTTGCCCGAGAGAAGATTGCACTTCCGCTTGGAACTTGGTCCAACTTTGTGCTTTGATAGGGCGGTGATTATTAACGAAATCTTGTATCATGCGGAAACTTAAATTGCTATCGTTGACATAAGACTAAGCCATCTTTGTGTGATGATCACTCATATTGCTCGTGCTAATTTATTTGTTATCCTTTTTTATTGACTTATTTCTTTTATTTATTTCAAAAAATAGTTCTGTAATTTAAAGACTTACACATAGAAGAGGCGTATTTCGTTAGTATATATGGTATAAAACATAATATATTGAGGGTTACTGATGAATGAAGTTTAGTTTCCAACCATATTATGCTAGTATGTCGCGTTCGAAAGTTAAAAAAAAACATTCCGTTTAATTTTAAACCAGTTACAATTCCTTATATTCCTTGGATATTTTTTTCTTTTTCTTCTAATCTATATAAGCACGAAAGTATTGTTTGGTTTCCTACAAATGAACTAATGTCGTTATTATCACAGGAACTCATGTCATGGAAAATGACGAAGTGAAAAGGGCTCAAGGGTAAATTTCTTATTAATTACATTCAAGATATAATGCATGACTAACTGGATTTATTTTGTAGATTGTGCATAAATGCAACTAATTACACTCTGCATTATATATTAGCTTAGGGGTCACATGCAGACATATAAATGAACAAAATTAATTAATACCAAACTGAAGTAATGGCAGAGATATATCTATAGTATACATGTCACTATCTTCATATTATAAAGTGTAATTGTAAATGTCACATTATGAATCATAATGAGAAACTTTAGACGTATTCTTAAATGTAGATTAAATACTATATTAGTAAACTATTAAACGATATTGTTAAGACACCCCCCCCCAAAAAAAAAGAAACAAAATAAAAGGAAAGAAAAAAGAGTAAACTCCCAAAAACTGAAAAAGTTTAAGCAACAAATGTTGCAGCATATATAAAGATTATCTTATTTAGTTAACTGCTGCTGGTTGAAAAAGTGTACGTTTAGTAAAATATTTAATAAATATTGCATATAAAATACATGATAGACTGGGTCTTTTGTTTTCACCCTGCTGATCCGGCAGAAGTTTTCAGATACCTTTATTTCTGTAATATATCTCAATCATCCACGTGCTTTGTTGTTTTTGTTATCGATTTTGTTATTGCTGAGTAAAAAATGAATCAGAGGATAGACTGTAAACATCTGCAATATTATCTTCTGTTAACCTTATTTCTCACGAACTAAAATCCACCAATGTCTTAATTGTAATTTGCTTTAATATTGTGATAGGGAAATCTAGACTTAACTATAGCAACAAATGAGATCATTCCCAACTACAGGAACGGAAGACGCTTTTAATTAAAATTCTAGTCTCGTGTAACTGAAAGAATGATGGAATACCTTACAGATTGGTTGCTTCTGAACACAAAATTCCCTACAGACAAGTCATCATCACCAGAACGAATTTTATGCATAACATGAAATGCATCTTTAGACAAAGAATATACCTGGAAATTTATTAATGTTGGCAGAGGAATAGAACTCTTATTAAAACAACATACTAAAATGGATCCATTATTTATAATTCCGTAATGTCCAAATTGAGATTGTATAAAAGTTTAGTGCATTTATATAAATAATGCTGATCCTATTGCAGAAATTTGGTAACCATTACCGAAGTAACGAAAATCATTTAATAGACTTTTGAATAAAGTGCTTAAAATTTTTGATCAAATTTGACAGAATTTACTCTAGCACAAAGAAATTACAAATTAAACAAAAGATGTTAATCCCCTTCGTATCAAGACTACTGAATAAAATGTGAACAACAGCTTAAACGAATTTTACCGAATTCCAGAGAAAGTATCACAGGTATAATGTCTTTAGGTTGGTGCCAAGGATACCTCTCCACAGTCAAATATGGCCACCATTTCTAAATAGATATGATTTATTAAAATAATCTTAACATTTCTGAGCAATTATCCTACTTTAAAGACATTTCCAACTTAATAAAATAATGCCTATATGCATTAATCTGGTTAATAAAATGAAAAGAAAACCATTTAAACAAACAAGCGAAAATTGCTTATTAGAATCTGACCAAAACGGACAACATGCATCGGCGTGAAACCCATTATCATTGACAAGAGATGCCAGTGTGCCATCGGATAAGGCTATAGATGCATAATGTAAAGAAACCTTGCAACATATCATATAACAACAGCGGACGATATTTGCACAGAAAGCACCCTACTGACCGAGAGTTCTTGACCAGTTGCAGTTACATCTGGCTGATATACAATATCAGTTCAGTGAGCGATCTCAGCATTGCCTCTTATTATATCATGCTTTTGTTTTCTTGGAAGATTTGAATATAATATACTTTTGATTTTGGACTAAACAGTATTCTTGCAGATTAAATTGTTTTGGCGGTGGATCACTGGATTTTCGCGAGTCGTCCACAATACAAAAAAATTAGATTACATACACGGATATGTTTCCCATACAAATTAATTAATTATTTAATGTGGCGTACCGAGTAGCAGAGTGGTTCACAGCGCAAACCGATCCGGATCACTGACATCTCATCTGTGTCTGCCTGAGTTTGATTCTCAGGCTCGGTTAACGTTGGTTAACGTTGGTACATGAGAAAGCTTGCGAATAACTTTTCGTTGGTTGGTGGTTCTTCTCGTGGTTCTTCCTCCACCAGTTATAATGGCCGCCATGTATAGCCGATCTTAAAATGGCGTTTAATCGCACTGCAACAGTAATTAATTTTGTCACAAGCTTATTAATATGACAAACGTATGACAGACCGTGTGCCTGCCTGATTATAGTTGTATACTTCATGCATAACTTCCACTGTGGTTACGATAACTTCGGCCCTCCTTTTACTCCTTATTACTAAGGGTGGGGATCGGGATGAATATATATGCTGCTGCGTATGAATCTGGTTTATAATATTCTAACCTGTGTTGATAATTTTAAGATATTTTTAGAAATGTATATTATTTGTACATTTCCCCATACTCGTAATCGTTTGATATACTAACACAAATATTAGTTCGCAGTGTCTTTCAAATCGCTATGGAACGCACTGGTAGGTATTTATTTGTAAACGGGGTGTTGTCGTGATCTGATTTAATAAACTTGGCAGTTTGCTTGTCTGTTTTAATTCTGTTGGCTCTTTTAGATTAATATCATTCAATTCTGCACCTGATGGACTGGGGGCACAGGAATAAACCAGCTAACACACCATACTAAACGTGTAATTTAAAGAAAATTAAACAAATCCGCTGTTGGAGGCAGTTGGATGAATAGAATCACTGGAGTTACGTGAATGCACGTGACATGCGGAAAATCATACAAATATGTGTCTGATATCATTACCACCTGGCTTGACAGGAAAGAACTACTTATATATATATATATATATATATATATATATATATATATATATATATATATATATATATATATATATATATATATATATATATATATATATATAATAATAATAATAATAATAATAATAATAATAATATTAATTAAAAATAACATTGCATTTAAAGTGTTGATACAAAGCAAATTGATATACCAATACTATTGGTATATCAATTTGTGATCCGCCAAGGGCGCAATAATACGAACATGTAAACATTCTTTCAACCGCAGGCCTATTGATCAATGACCAATTTCTCCTCGTTCATTAATCATAAATGTCATATGAAAATAATGATAAATAGTATTAATAATCACTGTCTGATAAATGATATTAAAATAGTACACAATTTCATTGGAATTCTCTTTTTTCCATTCCCTCTCGTGCGTAAATGACAAAATAAGCACATATCTGGAGTGTGTGTGTGTGTGTGTGTGAGAGAGATAGAGAGAGAGAGAGAGAGAGAGAGAGAGAGAGAGAGAGAGAGAGAGAGAGAGAGACGATGCGCTTGGCGAAAACATTAAAATTGAACTTGTACCATGTAACCTTCAGTTACTAGTTCGTCGTTTGTTACGTTTTGTTTGGGATATATCTACAGTGTTCGTAATATCGTTGCAATAGCCAGTGACTCTAGGCCTATATGCTAGATTTGTCGGTTAATTGGCACACATACTGTATTGTGTTTGAATCATTTGCTGCTGTTACTTAAACCTATTATAATATTCTAAAATCGATTATTAATTTTTGAAGATAAAAATGCCCAAATGTTTGGCCCCGCTAGTAAGTACTCTCTCTCTCTCTCTCTCTCTCTCTCTCTCTCTCTCTCTCTCTCTCTCTCTCTCTCTCTCTCTCTCTCTCTCTCTCTCTCTCTCTCTCTATTATCGTAGCTAGACAGAGAGGGAATTTGATACAATTTAGAAATGTCAATTAAAGGAGAATACTGACATATATGGACTGTCAACATATTAGAATATTTTAATTACCTCTTGTTGGTTTGTCAGTGACGACATTCGTCTTGTTTTAAAGGTTGTAAATGTTCTATATTTTGGTATTAAATGTGTACTTTTTAATTTCTTTACGTGTGCTTTGAATCCTAGTAATTCATAAAAAGAAATAAAGCAGAAAGTCACGTTTTCTTTTTGGTCAGCCATTTTAATTGACTCAAAATATATCAGGCTATAGGCTTACATGACTATGCTTACTTAACATCGCAGATTTTTGGGTTTATTTGATTTGTTTAACGGCACGTTTGCACATTATTGGCTATGTAATTACGAAGATATGGGAGTTAAGTCCCTTTCCCAAGACACCTAATGCAGCCGACCGTGGCTGGCATGAGTGGGTATCCAAGGCATCCAACCAATGACCTTTAAATTAAGAGTTCGACGCTCTTCAAGCTGTGCAACGACTGCTCCCCTAACATTTTTTTTACGTTAGAAATATGACTTCATACAGGTTGTAACATTAATTGTATCAGTCGAGAACACGTTACCGAACGAATGTCAGACTCCTCGTTGATTGCTTTTCCTTGATACAACATAAACCGTATGAATTTATTACACATGGTACTGATCGCGTTCCAGACATTTCTTTGATAGCTGTTCCTTGATATTATACAAAACTAAGAGTCGGTCAAATGTTTTCAACAATGGAGCAGAAAATCATCAAAGTGCAACAAATTGACCATCTTCCGTCTTTGACATCAACCAATCAAACGAGTCAGAAAGTTCCAATCTGTAATCGAATCCAGTACCTCCAGTAAAGGGCACCTATCGCATGTCTGTCATACCGATCTAACCCACGCTTGTACTCAAACAACTTGAGTGTATGCAACACTCACCACTCTTTATTATGTTTAGACAATTAGGTATATATTAGCGCTTAACGGACCATCAGCACAATAACGGATAATTGGCTTCAAATTAAAATGACATTCTAAAATTTAAATAAATAAATATCGTAATATAAAATATAATAGGTTTAGATCTTGCTTTTTTGTATAATTTATATAAAAACAAAATATAAAGACATTGAGTAATTCTTATGCACTGCTACTATGGCTTCGCCATATTGGGAGCTGGGGGATTGTAATTTCTTAGTAGGATCATTTTGTTTTGGATTAAACTCAACACGTTTGCACTGCTATTTATGTAAAACTCTATATTTACTTATTAATGATATATAGAAAACCATGTTTACGGGTTATTATAGGGCTTCTTATATTGTTTGCTAGCAATTGTTGATTTAATTAAGTTACTTCGCCTCACTGTGTTTCGTTTGTGACTTATAATAATTTTAAAGTGACGTGATTATAATAAAACACCATCAATAATACCATTCTGAATCACTGTGGATTTGCCTTGTCGATATTATTTCAATGACACGTGATTTATTGTCATTTCGTTGATTAGGTTCATTAACAATGTTTATATAATAATCTGATTGAAATTGTATAACCTTCTTACAATTTAACTTCTTTGTTTTCCGTTGTTTCGCAACACGGAACACACTTATGGAAAATGGCATGACGGAGTACATAGATTTTAATTCCTAGGTAGGATTTAAGTCCAAAACTGGGTGCAAAATAAAGTTATATGGAAATTATTTTTCAATCTAATGTTTCCTGGAGAATAATTAGGAACTTCCTCGGAATGGAGATATTTACTGATAATCGTATTGTGTCGGTAGCAGTCATGCATAGCGGGAAAACAGTGAACCAGCGTAAGCAGTGTTTTGTAGAGATCTGAGCAGTGAGCACCGTGTCTTCCAGTCATGTGAAGATATGAAATCAGAATTGTTTGAGGAGCTGTCTGTCTTATCTACTAAAGGCAGAGTTGAAATGAATTTTGTTCGTTAGGAATATTTTAATCATCCTAAACGTTTAATTTTATATCAACACAGTGTTCTTTTAGTTTTCATTTGGCCAGTCTAAATTTCACATCAAACAAAGCAAAACCAGAAACATATACAATATAGTTGTAGCTCCTAAAATCTATTTTGATTTTTTAAATTTTACTTTTTCTATTGTCTGTGCGTGTTTTATACCGCTACTTCTCGGTAAAGTTTATGGTTCCTCTTAGTGTGCCGTATGCTGTATTTTGAAGTGCCTGGCGAAAATATTAAATGCATGCGAAAATAGGAGGGTTTATGATTTGTTCTTTCTATAATAATAAAAAGAACCATGATATTTTTATCATTGTCATTTTTAACAGTTAAATTGACAGTTCATTACAATATAGGACCTAGACGCAAACATAATATTTTTTGCAGTAAAACAAAGAACATGATAGATTCATGGAAGGCCGTATTGGCTTTGACTATTTAACAAAAGACAAAATTATAAATGACGCAAAATGTATTCGACAAAACAATGTTTACTCGTTCTCTTTTGAGGCAATTAAGATTCATCAAAACGATATATATACCAATCTGTTTTCTAAATTGTTTAATTAGAAAGGATAGCTTTACTTTGCCCCTGCACGCTGAGATCGTTGTGGAAAATTAACAGATCCTCACGTTGTTTGGATCAGGATGCAAGTGCCGGCATGTATTTATTTGAAAACAGGGTTTGCCTTGATATGATTTTTTTTAAAAAAAGTTGGCAGTTGCTTTTTCTGTTTTAATGTCTGTGTTTGTTTCTGTATTGGTCTAATATCACTCCAGTCTGCACCTGATGGTCTGAGGGCTTGCGTAATTCTGTACAAAATCAAATGGTGAAATTGTGATGTCGGAAGTGTTATCTTCACATATTTGAACAAGCAAACTAACCACGTCATCTTGTTAACTGAAACAACACAGTTGAAGGAAACCATCAGAATCAAATACCAACGGTCTTATTAAAATGCGCATGAAGTGCCGACAATGAATGCCATCTGGCATGATAGCAATCCACGGAGCAGTAGAAGTTAGGTCTGGACAATTGTAATACTTTTTGATTGAAATGTGCAACACCTTGTTGACACAGACGCCCTAACCCACCCCCGGAAAAACAATTAATAACGCCACAAACATGTGGACAAGCATTAAGGTAGCGGTTACATCTTCATGCTATGCAGATGATTCTCATCACTTACACTGAAACTGAGGACCACCCCGGTGGCCAGAGTGGTTAGAGCGTTCGTCTTGTTTGCGACAGGTCGTGGATTCTTACCCCGGACGATTCATACCAAAGATTTATTTTAAAAAATGGTACCAGCAGCTGCTTTTCTAGGTTCTCAGCATTGAGAGGTTATTGTTATTTTGACTTATCGGCCTGGTGTCAGGATAATGTGGTTGGGTGGGACATGATGTCTCTCTGTCTGTCTCTGTCTCTGTCTCTCTCTCTCTCTCTCTCTCTCTCTCTCTCTCACACACACACACACACACACACACAAATGAACACAATGAAAACTTCTTGTATAGTTTGTGTTTCTGTATAAGGAGAGATAAATTCGTTGATTAAGGCATAGAAAAACATATTGATAGGGGGACAAAAAGATTCATTTATCAATTGATGGAGGGAAACACTATTTTTTTTTAAAAAAAAGATGGATAGAAACAGTAAATGTAGAAAACAAATCAAATTAATTATGCATATTTCTCGCACAGTCTAAAACCAATAGTGACCTTTACCCTTTGCTCAGTGGTGCCTAAAAGGTTTGTAAATGACGTAAATTTGTGCGATATATGGGCCCTTAATTAGAGGTGAGCCTGGGAACGGTAACATTCACGGGCGCCGTCAGACTCAAATTGTATTGAATAGATCTCACAGAAAATGAACAGAGAAAAACTTACATGCAACGGAAAAGACGAAAGGTTAATTATCGGTGATCTAATAGTCCGTTACTTCAGTATTTTGAATATTGCTTGTACTTTGTGAATATATTGATGTTTGAAACTTATCGCTTGGGTTTAGCTTTTAAAATCTTGAAATATTTTACATTTGTCTGAAAACATCATCTCTTGGGACAATGTCTGTACTTTGTATTACTGCATGGAGCCAACCTTGAACAAAACCAAACAACGGTGTATTCATTATGCGGAGTTCTGTATGTGTGGCAAATCCAGGTTCTTTCAGGGGTTTTCCCTGGTTCCTCCTCCACCATTAAATACTTGCTGCCATGTATAGCCTATCTTGTGCTGAAAAATGGCGTTAAAACACTACAACCACAACAATTTTCTATATAGTATAGGGATTTTCAGTGCTAAGATGTTAATCTAACACCGGTACATTTGCAACATTGGATTATTTTAATGTTTCTTCACTATTATTTAATAGAATGCATCGGAAAGTTTAATTAGTTTGAAAAGCTTTTATTTACTTGGTATGGTATTTTTGCTTAATGTAAAATAAAACATTTTATACCTACTTCATACTCAGTAATAATTAATTCCGAAATAAAATAAACTTGAAATAATATAGGTTAATAATTTTAGTATTTTAGATTAAATTCAGTAAAATATATTTCTACGAAATGATTGCGTTATTAGTCTCAACTATTGAATTTTAGAATATTTAACTGTCGTGAATATATTCGATATTTAATCATCTGTACGATATTTAATCATCTGTACGATATTTAATCATCTGTACGATATTTAATCATCTGTATTATATTCTAAAAGGCAGAAACTATACACCTGTATGATGTTGGTAAGTGAGGGAATATCATAGTTTTATATGTATCTCTGATATCCGTGATTTATTTTTATGTAGATTGATGTTGGAATGTAATTTTATATGTTGAGTATTTCAATAAAAAAAATAGTCCGTTTTGTCAGAACTCAAAAAAACTTGTGTAGTTACAGCATCCCGTACCTCCGCTTGTCATACTCCCCAAGATATAGCCGTATCAACACCGTTGTGAGTAAAACCTTTTTAAAGAGCTCTCTCTCTCTCTCTCTCTCTCTCTCTCTCTCTCTCTCTCTCTCTCACACACACACACACACACACACACACACACACCATAGACAAGGATATTTCTTTACTTATGAGTGATTCCTTCTCATAGCAAGAAAGGAGATAAAAGTTATGATCAAAAACTTTCCAATCATGACAATTAATCCAAAACAAATGCCCAGCATCACAAATCAGCAATCTTATTATCCCTTGACATTAAAATGTCTGCACTTATAATGTATATCGCTGGCGTTTGTGATTATTACAAAAAAACCTTTATCACAATATTCTTGTTATTCTTGCATAAGAAATGTCGCATTTAGACGATAATATTAGCTTTAAACAAGTTATGTCTCATCAATTTTGTGAAACGTACCGATTTTTAAATTATAGCAAACCATCGATATTCTGTTTTGTTCAAAAAGCCATTTTGATTCTGTCACATATATAATTTCTTTACTTCCTCACATGTACAATATTGCATTCCTAAAATTTACAAAAATTGCATTTCCTCACCTGTACAAAATTGCATTTCCTAACATGTACAAAAATTGCATTTCCTAACATGTACACAACTGCATTTCCTCATATGTACAAAATTGCATTTCCTCACATGTACAAAAATTGCATTTCATCCCATGTACTAAATTGCATTTCCTAACATGTACACAAATTACATTTCCTCACATGTACAAAATATGCATTTCCTCACATGCACAAAATTGCATTTCCTCACATGTACAAAAATTGCATTTTCTCGGTTTATGGTTCTATTACAAATGTCTCTCCTGAAAATCTCGCTTTTTATGTAGAAAAGGAATGGAAAAGATTTTGGATGCGGCATTACACAAAGGGCAATTAATGACTCAAAACTGTATAAAACAATTTGAAAAGTGTAATTTGTAATATATATTTTGATGTAAGTAGTGTACACTATATCAAAACTGCAGATTCATTTATTTCTAATGAATTATATAATTAAAAGGCTGGTCTATTGTAACGGAGAGTATGATGGAATACGACATTGATTGATCGCCCATGGAATTAAAACTGCCACCTTATATCAACATATAGTGCATTCTTAGAAAAATTGATAGAAACAATCGAAAAATAGATCGATTTTTGTGTGTGTGTGCGTATGTCTGCTATGACCGATAGTCAATTGTTACACACTCAAAATGACAACTAATAATTACCCAGATGAAGTGGTATGTAAAGCATCACCAACGTTCTCTTTGAGTGCTAAATTTGATTTATCTTTCAAAGCATTTGTCAGACACTAATTGTTTACCCTGAAGATATTTTAGCAATTTATATACTTTTATCCATATGTTTTTATCCATCTTGAGCTACTACCAAATTTACATTTAAAGGCATTGCTTTCTGTTATTCGAGAGAAGCGGACACTGAAGTATTGAATTCATGGCGAATGAAGAGACTTAAGGTTCTTTTATCTTCCTTTGATATGCGTCTTAAAATACAATCTTAGTAGGTTTATAAACTAATTGCATTAAACCGATATTATATCCTTCTTAAAGTCGTTTTAAAACTAACTTTGTCGATGACATCCACTATATGGTATTAAGCAATGTTATATATAGAAGAACGGAAACCGACAAGTTTTGTAAAATTCAACAAATAATTCTTTTTTCAAGAAAACGAATGAAAGAAATGTTCCGGGAAAAATTTGCAGTAATCTGAATTAAAATCAAACATTATCTAAAAGTTCTAATTAAATTCCGAATAAGATTCAAAGCTGAAGATGTTATTGTGCCCTTAGTATCGAAACGTATTTTAGTCTGAATATACATCCCCGTTTGTTTGTATCATCCTACCTATCTCAAAAACGGAAAACGTTAATTTGATAAAATGGGTACGGAACTGAGTCGATTCATCCATTGATTTATAATTTCTAACCTGAATTTGACCAGAGTGGCCTAACACTGGCATTCTCGGCGCCTTGCATGCTTGACGATCTTTCCATATTAACACGGCATCATATTGAGTACACTATTAGAGTTTCTTTTCCTCAGACAACATTATGATGTAGTTCATCATATTCGGTAACTGTGGACAATTCCGTAAATTACCATATTATTGAGAGTTTATAATTATATTTCTTTGCAGATATAAGCTAAGAAATTACACCTCTTGTTATATATACGGGAAAGGCAAGTTTATAGTTGTCATTCTTTTCCATTACTTGATTCAACATCGTAAATATCGGAAGCAGACGACATAGTATTTATCTTCTATGTATATTCATGTGTAGTCCTACTACACCCCTTCGATGAAAATGGACCTGTTCAGGAACTTGCAATGACTGGCAAGAATCTTTTTCTTTTACAATGAAAACGTCCGTTTGAAGTGAAGTGGGCAGACGATAACGGTGTTAGGGCCCACCTTGACATACTCAGGTTTGAAATTATAAATCCATAAATTAACTGGTTATGTTCTGAGCATCCTTTAGTTCATTTGTGCTTATCGGTTTTAAAAAAATAGGAATGGGGTACAAACAAACGGGGAGCTATAATCTGACTATAATATACCAATGTTTTTATACTACAACAACAAACTATTACTTAATAGAAACTTCCATTCTAACAGATTATGTTATTAAAATCGTAATATAGAACATGGCAAACACCACGTATGTGCATGGAGGAACGACAATGAAAATGACCGAGACCCTAAAATATGTTTATTTCTATTGATAATGATCCTAATATTAAATCCACATCATAGAAAAATATTAGTTGTGTATCATTTGTTCACTTAAACAAAATCATCAGCGGCTCTAGTCAAGAACATGGTGAACTTGATTTTGGACAAGGTCAAGTACAAAATACAATTATAGCATATAAAGAATTTGTATTTTAAAAACCCCCACACAAAAAAAACAAGCAATGCAACGTAAATATTCATAACAGTAATGTGTTAAGAAATGTAGCGATTTACAAAACTGAATCTTGAAAATGAATGTCCATAAATTGACAGCTAAGACAAAACAAATTAACGCCGTAATTAATGTTTAATTTACATGTTAAAACGTATTTCATTAATTATAGTTTAATTTGAATGTTAAAACGTATTTCATTTGATGTTTCTCACTAAGTCAGTTAGAAATATTTGGAAACAATATCTTATAAGTGTTTTAAACAAAGCGACAAAAAGCCATAAAAGCAACGTAATTTAAAAATGATTCATGTCGGTTTTTCTGAAACTCAAATATCGTTTAGTAAAAAACAAACAAAATCTGTCAGAAATAACAGATGAATAATTTTATTGAGTTATATAAATGTTAGCATCAGTAATAGAATGCCTAACATATTTTGTAGTTGTTTGTTATTCTAAAATAGGCATTATTCTGCTTAGAATGGTTTTAATGCCAAAATAATACTTATAGATGTGGTCGCAGATAAAGTAACAAAAATATTGCTATCACCATTCTCAGCCTTACGAATACTTTGATACATTTCGCAGACGATTTCATGAGCAAAACAAATACACGTTTAACTCAAGAATAACAAACTTAAAAATATGTACTTTTAATAATTATTTGTCCTTTTTCCCTACAAGTGACAAATGAAACGAATCATAAAAACAAACACAATAACGTCTGTGAAATACGAGGTCTGCTTTTTAACACATCAGGGTAATCAAACACACTATTTGCACACGGTTCCACGGCAAACATGCAGGTATTTACATGAACATTTACGATACAATCCCAAAAAAGAAATGTCTAATTTTTTTCTGTCTCCAATTATTTCTTTAAATTTTACTACGAATTATATTCCATAGTCATTAAATTCCAATTTTGCCATATGCCGTCACGTGGCCGTATTTCCGGTGAACGGCATTGCACATGCCTGACGGTTTTAATGTTGCTATGAACAATAAAGTGGGTGAAAATCACTGTCCTACGACATGTCTTCGAGCTGCATTGATGCTGGGGAAGACACCTTTTACCGGAAAATATTTGCCAGTGGAGTAAAATGATTCCAAACAAAGCATGCTCAGACAGAACATGCAGACCAATGGTTCACGAATCTGGTGTTAAAACGGTGACCTTGTTGTTTATGTGTCTGTAATTATAGAACTTGTAAATAAGTTAAATATCTTCGAGTTATCATGATTGCGTAAAAATAAAAGGAAACGTTTTTATTCGGAATAAAACAGTGTTGGTAACGCTATACCCTTCGTCGGAATCTGCCACGTTATGGGAAACATTATTGACAAAATCTGTATTCAAAGAGAATAAACGTTTTATGCCCATGAAAGAAGCGTTTCTGTTCGCAAAAACATAAAGCTCATAAAGCTGCAGTTTTTACTATTGTGAATGGTGTTGTCCCTAAAATGCTAGACATTTGCGTGTTCAATAAATTGTTTATCAATATTGCGATGAAAATATCCGTCATCTTCCTAACCTAAAAATCTGTGTCTGGGTTTGACAAGTTGCATTTATATACCATTGAGCTTCGTCTCTGATCAGCTCGATTCCATTTGTAAAACTAATCTTCTTTGTTTTATTAACAATGTGATATTCGATCTTATATCTGCCGTCAAACTGATATACGGGTAACAATAAACCACTGGATTTTCAACTGCTCGATCATAAGGAAGGAAACTTTTCAAATAATTTACCTTTATTGTTGCTTTCTTTGTCTATTTGTCCTTTATTTGCAATAATCTCAAATTCTTTGGAATATTTCCATTGTCTCGTAGCGTTTTTACATACACGAAATTTTGAAGAAAGCGTGGTGACTAGAAATGTTGTGTTAGGTTCTTTTAATCTTATTTTTAACAAATTAAATTGAAACCTTTCTAAAAAAAATTAAATATGGCACACATATGTTTGAATAAAGATCCAATTCATCAATTAAGTAATAGTTTTTATCAAACTTTCTTAACGCAAAGCAGGGCTGTTGAAGTAAACATGCAGATATAACCTGTATGGATATTGAGGGTCTGCAGCATTCAAAGTCTCTGATCGCTTCCAGTATGGTGGGTTGGTGCGTTGATAATTAAATGGACACGAAAAATAATGTATTAAACCTATATTTTGAACACGAAATGTATCATAAAAGACTCATTTCTGTCCTCTCAATCTGTACACCATCGCTTGTTTAGAGTTTTGAAATGGTGAAACACGTTCAAAAAATATTCATGGTGAACTGGAATTGACGTGAAGTTATATGATGCCATATCCACAGTGAATTCGCCACACAAATTCTTGTAGTATAACAACGTTTGCATAATGACAGATAGATATATAGTTAGACCCGACAACGATGAGGATGAACTAAGAACAAAAAGAAAATCAATATTAACGTACAGCTTATATAATATATTATACGATGGGTTAATAACGTGGCCAGATTGGTTTAAGTGTATAGCGCAGTATTTTACGCATCCAGAGCACTACTGTTCGATCCTCGACAGAGATAAAAGTTTCTTCATATATTATGATATGTAACTATTTGCCATGGGTGTTATGTATCATTTGGCATTTAAGCTTTCTGCCTCTATTCTCATTTTAAGCCAAAGCAAATCTATTTTCTTTGGTATGTCAGTTAGAAAGGTAGCATTTCTGGAGTTTTGGGTACACCTGGCCACCCCCTGTGAATTGCCTTTTATTTGCAAAATGGGAGGGCTGTTGTAATCGGCTTCTTACGTCAAAGTCAACGAGATGCTGATGAATCATGTACAGTTTAATTTTAACCACCACCACCCCATATCCTTTGGAACTCCTGTCTCTAAATGACAAGGAATGTGCCCTGTAAAACGTAAATCAAATCCCTGTTGTAATTTCAGCTTTATGCAAACTTGAAAACTCCTTAGATGTATATGATGCACCAAAGTTTCAAATGTCATTTAATATAGAGTGATGTAAGTCACTGGAAGCAATGTATGATGTCATATTCCCTTCACTCATGCTATTTGACCGAGATTAACTGCGATACTGACGATGAATCATCATGAAAGAAAGGGTGTCCTCAGTTTAAATGAAAACATTTTTAATCTCTGGCAAGAACCGAACCGCCGATTTTCCGATATTCTGATTAACTTTGAGCCAATGAATACTGTTTTGTTTCGGTTTTTCATCTTCGTTATGTTTATTCTGCCCTGTTCTATAACAAATGTGTTCGTGTGAAAAGTTCTACTGCGCATATATGCTATAACTTAAGGATATCTTATATGTTAATGTAGTCGTATCCGTATACACGTGGATTACTGTAAAACGTAACACTATTAGTCTTGCTCGAACGCTCACACACACACACACACACACACACACACACACACACACACATATATATATATATATATATATATAGAGAGAGAGAGAGAGAGAGAGAGAGAGAGAGAGAGAGAGAGAGAGAGAAAGAGAGAGAGAGAGAACGGATTGAAACATGTAAGAAGCACCAGATATATGTGACGCCAATGTAACATGGCTGAAGGAAATGGATAATGGTCATATGACTGGAATTGTTTTCCTTGACTTTAAGAAAGCCTTTGATTTTGTTGATCATGAAATTCTGCTGCAAAAGTTGAACTGTTACAGGTTTGACAATCCTTCTTTATACTAGTTTAAATCATACCTAAACCAAAGATCTCAACAAATAAGCATTGACAATATTAGCTTCCACACTGGCACTATTCATTCAGGAGTCCCTCAAGTATCAGTTTTGGGCCCTCTCCTCTTCCTTATCTATATCAAAGATCTACCATAACATAATAAATTCACAAATACAGATTTGATTGCAGATGATGCAACTTTGTATACATCTAGTTCTGATACTGAAGTTGTCCAAACAAGATTAAACTCAGACCTTATTAGAGTCCAAAACTGGGCACAACAAAATAGGATGGTAATTAATGAAGGTAAAACAGAATGTATGATTTTGGGGACATCAAAAAAGCTACACAAGTCAGGGATCCCAAAACTATCTCTTGCAATAAATAATCATCCATGACAAAACTTCGAACATGAACGGCTTGTAGGCGTGTCCATAGATAATACTTTATTATGGAATGACCACATTGATACGCTTTGTAAAACACTGTCATCCAAGATTGCCCTTCTCAGCCGAATCAAGAAATATTTACCTATGGAAACTCGCAATCTACACTACAAGTCATATATTCTTCCAACAATGGATTAGTGTTATAATGTATGGGGTAACTGTGCTAAGTCTGAGCTTGACAGGATTTATAAACTTCAGAAACGATCAGCACGTTTAATTTTAGATGCATCTGTTGATCATCCCTCAAAAGTATTATTTACAGAATTCAAATGGTTAACACTATATGAGAGGACAGATTTTCACAAGGCCGTTGTTTGATATAAATGTCTACATGGAACTGCACCAGAGTATCTTCAGGACTTATTCAGGACTTTTTTTTAACACAATACCAGTTGAGATCAATATCACATCGCAACCTTCTAGTACCAAAACCAAGAATAGAGCAATTAAAAAAGAGTTTTCATTACTCTGGTACATATCTGTGGAATAAGCTTCCACTAAATGAAAAATCTGCTGAAAATATTAGAGTATTTAAGAAGAGATATCGTGAACATGCATGTGTTTCGAATAGATAATGGAATTTAGTATTTAATATTAAACATGTTAAAATAAACAGTAATTATTGCTGTCTTCATACAATGTGCATTTGCTATACTCTCTTTAAGAGAGTCTCAAGGGAGAATAGTCCTAACTAATGAGTCACCCTATATAAATAAAGCATTATTATTGTTATTATTATTATTATTATTATTATTATTATTATTATTATTAGTAGTAGTAGTAGTAGTAGTAGTAGTAGTAGTAGTAGTAGTAGTATTAAGACAGGTGTCTTATAATTGAATCGATCTGCAGGCCTCATGAGGACATTTTCGATGGCCAAAAGGTCGCACCAACTTTGTTTCCTCTCATGACACCTTGTGACGCCAATCATTGTGTCATAAGATAACACTTGTCGGGTCGCATTTTGAGACCCGTGATGTATAATGTAGATTTATACAAGCCAACATCATATTTGTGGATATGGTGCTTTTGACTGCATTTCCCTGTCCTTATTTATTTTCACCGGATTGGTGGTGGGTAGGTGGTATCGATAAAACTAATAATATTTACTTTACTTCGAAATGTAGATGGAATACGCCCATATGCTATTATTTTCATGCATATCTCCTGATTCTTGTCGTAAAATCCTCTCGTTACGCCGATTATCTTGTACATTGTTTTCGTTCAATATCACTCCAGACTGAATTACTATTACTTCAAAACATTCTAAAATTGTAAACTCTACTTGAATATGGGAATGTTAATTTTAATTAACGATTATCTGTACAAATATACTTGTAACAAAAGTATATATCAGTGTTGAAAAATGTAGGTAAAGACAATCCTTGGAAAGCATGCTCGAAGTAAGACTTTCTTGGAAAGACTATTCTGATTTTGTATCAGAACTTTAAATCGGGTTGGAACACATTATTAAATTGGAAACCTTATTGTGTAACGGTACTTTTGATTATTCAGTTATCAGTAACGTTGTACGCTTAGTTGCTACAATGTATAATACTTTAGAAATTTAATATATTTCCTGATAGGAAACGATAAAGAGTCATTCGAAATAATAAAAGTATAAACGATATTACGATAATTACAATGTAGCACTCAAGGCGAAAACGTAATTAAGCTTTAAGCTCTGTTTATGTAGACCCCAACTTTCATGTTTATAGGCTGCCATCTATTTGGAGTTAATTTAGTCGCAACTTGACCATGCCTTGCCAGATCCAGGTGTAAATTTTCAATTGATGCTGGCTGATAGTAAAACGTTTAGTTTGAAAGTAACAATATACTGTTGAGAGAAATTACACGTCTGGATGGTGTCTAATTCGAGCTGAATACTCACAGTTCTTCAATAAAACTCCAAGCGGTATCATTTAAAAAATATAGCTATTACCTGAATACAGGGTAAATTATACTTTCAAAGTAAACCATTCTTTTGTGAAACTTTTATTCCCGTAAATCTCAGTATCACCCTCCTACTATTTACGACTAAGTTTGTTTCAAGCTCTTTTTGTGGTTTTAAAATATGACGTATTTTTCATTGTTTCATTACATGTTTTAAATTTAAATACCATGTTAATTGTTTTGTGCTTTTAACTTGGTTGTTTGTGAATTGTTGAAACATTTTACTTTTGGCAAAATTGATACTTCTAGATAGGTAATGGTCTAAGAAATACTAAATTACTTAAAATTTCTTTTTTCTAATCAGAACCTGGTTTCAGTTACATTCATTTGTTTTGTCTATTATAATATCGATTTTAAGGGAGATGACCATAACTCTGTGTGTGTGTGTGTGTGTGTGTGTGTGTGTGTGTGTGTGTGTGTGCGCGCGCGCGCGAGATGGCAATCAATATACAATTGTATGAAATCTGCATCATGAAAATTCGTGATCTCAGACACATGGATCGAACTGTTTGCTTCTAATGTATGTAAACTGAGAATTAATTACAGTTTCTAACTCTGCACCTAAAGGTAATAAACAAAAATCAAATAAAGAGATCGCCATACATGATATTGTTGATGGGTTATGATTTACATAACTGTTTAAATGTGTTTTTTATGAGAAATTTTGTGTGAAGGTTTACCGTTTGTTCTCGTAAACACGTACTGGGAACTCAGGACTATAGAAAGAAGAAAAGAATGAGTTCCTAGATAAAGGATGTCACATGATGATGGAAATGTTTTGGGGAATTCAGGTACTGAATCGTATCTGGAATAAAAAGACAAACATTTTGCTATCTTGCCGGTGCAGGAACTTTATTTAAATAATCAACACATATATATTACTACATTCTAGAAACACATATTAGGTTTTATAATCAAAATTCATGACATACATATAAAATTATATTTTCCTTATTAAGCTTTCCAACTTCATTCATTCGTATGATTTCTGCATTTTAGAATATTATACAAATAGTTAATTCTCGATCAATTTCAAGATAGCCAAAGTATAAAATGTAATAACTGTAATTAATGCAACAATTAATTTAAAGCAATGCCTTTTACTTATTTTAAAATAGAATATTGATTTAGAATATGTTGTTAGATATTATTCTTTCTTGCTTAAAGAATACTTTATTTCAACATTAAATCTAAATAAGAAGTTGGTAGCGAATTCAACTTTTACAATAAAAATTACATAAATATAATTAAATATGAATTCTTTAAAACATTTAAACATTCATTACAATATATTATAAATAAAAGAATTAAGTGAACAATGCTGCTAACATATCAATTTTACCAATAAAATCTCAAACGTTGAAAGTACTAATTTCTAAAAGAAGTTTTCGACATATACAGTTCTTACCTGTAATGAAGAGACAAACGTTTTGCTATCTTGCCAGTGCAGGAACTGACCTGAGCCATGTGCGCGACTATTTATACGCATTTAGCTCATGTCAAGGCTAAATAAGGTCACACCCTTATTATACCGGCCAGCAAAGATGTCTACTCCTCATCAGGCAGGAACCAGTTTGTTTTACGTCATAAGACATAAGGTAAGACTTAGTCTTGTGGTTTATTTATATTCGTTTGGCGTCGTCACACCAAATATGGATATATTTTTGTTGAGAACCATTTTGTTTTGTGTCACTAGAAGTTCATTAGAGAAAGGTTAACCCACTTTATTAACCGAATTAGAAATTCGCCAATGTCTGGGTTACAGAATATATATTTTTACTGATAGAATCTAGGAGTTCTAGCTTAAGCAGCGAGATGGCATGTATAATGCTTTTAATATAATTCTACACGCATTGTACATTGGTAAAGCTTCAATTATCTTACTAGTTTTCGGCAATATACATTGCTTATTTTTCGCTTGCGCGGCAAATATTTTCGTTCCATATAGTTGTGCTTTAAAAATAAATGAAATTACTCTTAATATATTTTAGAAACTTACTATAATATAAATGAATAAAACATTACTTTAATACAATTTAAAGAAAATGGCAATTTTATTAATTTTTACTAAAAAATCTATCCTAACATGTTTATTAGTTTCGCTTCAAAGCAACACAATTCTTTTGACATGAAACATTTCCACTTTTATGTTTTTTTATTTTTTTCTATGACAGAATTCTAAGTTCAAAGAAGCATGCGCATTATAAGGCCAATTTTAGATGAAGAAAATGTGTTTGTGTTCCAACAAGATTTAACCCATGTATTTGATTACTCAACGATCAAGTTACCATTAACAATGTGTTTAATACATCTTGATATACGTGTTAGGATTTTGTTTGTTGAAAAAAAAACAACATTTTTTTGTGTGAAACCCTTCACTCAGTATATATTACAACAACAACTTGACCCACATTCTTGATGGCATGGGAAATAAATGCTGGAATTGATACATAGAATAGATTACAATGTCAATATATAAACCTGCGGTATGTGCTATTCAAATTTACTGACCTCTTTTATTGATTAAATAGATGTTAGTGATTATCTCCTTGATGATACAAAGCGTATCATGAAACGTTATCTTATTTTGAATTTTTAGGACTTTATTTCAAAATGGGATAATTTTATAAACTTGTCCCAGTCAAATTCTAAGTATAACACTATCCTTGAACATTCTTGCCTTTATATATTTAGTAATTAGATATATGAGTAGACTGTATATTACCCGTTTTGTTTCACACCGTATATAGAAGGAAACCGGTACAGGAGCAAAATTAACATGGTAAATGTGTGGGCCGTCGTTTCATTGGAGGACAGTTACTGTGCCGTTGATAGTGATGGAGTAACTTAATTATAGCTATATTGAGAACATAGAAATTTCGTCTCAGATTAAGTGCACTGAGGAACTCCGTTCGGCTGCTACACACAATATTCCTGTATATCCTTGGCGTGTTACATTATACTCTTAAGTTTCCATTTTGCCACAAGAAAACATTAAACGAAAGACTGTTTACGAAAGTATTGATACATTGTATTTAATGTTGTCATTTATATTCAACTAAACATAACGTAGCAAAGGTTCGTTCATAAAATTTCGTATGGAGCATTGTTGGACCAGGGGTACCAATATTATGGCCTTATCTACGTTCCAGTATTCTTTTCTCGGGCCTCATCTAATGTAAATGATTGCAATCCGTATCGGATGCATATTGACTGAAAAAGAAAATCCTTTAAAGCATAATTTTAAACCATCCTGCTTCTGTGATCGATGTGTATTCTCATTTGTATGTCAATTAAAATATGGCACAGAATCTGAGCAATTGTACGTAAGTATCTGACAAACATCTGGAGAAAGCTTTATTTTTGACAAATATTAGATATTATACTAAACCATTTGTTAAAGCCGTAATTTCTTTGTAGATATTAGAACTTAGCTATCTCGTGTGAGACTCTCGTCAGGTTTATATTAATTAATCGCAACGGCCAAGGATTTCGTTAAGGGAATGTTCCACAAAAGCATCTTAACTGTGCAAATGGTCTTAAATTATATCAGATCATTTTAAAGTATTTTTTTAATTTTTTAAATGCGTTTTCAAGGCTATCCCGTAATGAGAACAAGATAATTCCAAGTGGAAACGATAGATTGTTTTCAGGAAAGCAATAATCATAGAAATAATAATGTCACGCGATTGAATGGCTGTATGCCTGAATGGAAAGATAGACGAATATGAGGATTGATGATTGAAGACTGCCATACTGAAAACGTTAATAGTATTTTATAAAAATATTTAACAGCATAACATAACTGAAATTATTCGTAATACAATATGGCCGCTATCGCTTAACCGGCTTCAAGCACCTCTTCCGTTTTTGTTGTGCCGTTTTTCATGATGTATGTTCTTGGTGTTTGTCTTCGTCTACATTATTGTGTTCATCATGTATTGGATGTTCAGTACGTATGCGTTTCTTCATCTCCTCTTTTGGAAAAAAAGAACAATTTGACTTTATCTCAAGTGTCTTGCCCCACTGATAGAACGTCCTTTCATGTTGAACAACCACCATCACGTGAACGCCAGTCAACCCGTTTATGATATAATATGATGGACTCTCATTAATGGCCTTAATTAAGCACTCATTGGTTCTTCACACTACACTGTGATCTAGACTAAACTAACTGGGACTATATTCAACATTAGTTAAATGTAAACGGCGTAGAACAGAAAGCAGAATTCCAGTTATCTCCCTTTCACCCTTACCGGCTCGACTTTTTAAAAAAAAAAAAAATTGGGGTTCAGTTTAGATAGCCTGATTCAAATGTCTATTGAATCGACAACCTTTGTATCAACTATCCAAGATATACCACTGTGTATTGCATTATTCAATGACCAATGAGTAGGATCACCGAAAAAGCGCACATAAATAATTAATTGTATCAACGATCAGCATATCGACTTTTTTTTTCTGAGAGAAACATGAATAAAACATCAGAAAAAGCGCCCAGTGTTATTGCATCATGCCGTTTTCCCACCATTTTCGCGGAGGTGAAATTGCTGTCAGCACCAACAACAAAAAAACTCCATGATCAAACGTCTTAACCACAACCAATAATTTCTACCACACATCGTTCTTTTTCAAACCACACTCACACTGGAACAAACATAAGTCCATTTTTCAGCCTCTACCGCACTCCTCCTAGTTGAAAAAAAACAAACAAGCTGACTGAATTTCTTTTTGGAGCAGTTTCGGAATCATCTGGATTATGGAAATTCGAGAGGTGGCAACCTGATTATTTTTGGAGATTTCAACTTTCATGTTGACTGTCCTGGAAACCCATACACATCAAAACTCATTGATTCCATTCATCGCATACAGTCAGTTAACCATCCTACTCATAAACATGGTCACATTTTAGAATGGAATCTTCATAGAGACTAGAGACGATGATAATAGTATACGGTCCTGCCTGGTATCACACGAATCTCTGCACGTTATTTCTATCCAAACATGAAGTACAAACATAAATATTGTCTCTTGCAGTACAACTGATGCAATATGGGTTTGTGACATTTTTAAGAATTATAGAAATCTTTTAAATAAAAATATCACTGAAACTGAACCATGTGTTGGTCCCAAATACCGACTGTTTGTCGGATGTTAACAGGTCAGCTCACGTGATTCTGTAGACAGAGTGATTTTATTATCTCGCGTATAGTCAATTGTCCGCATATGTCACTTTGTTGTGTCCATTAAGCTGAGAGGCGGGTGATAGTAATGCGAAGTTTTGAGAGTTATTAGAATGTTTAGATTTACTTTGGATTTAATCTGATTTCATTTGAAAACATTCGCATGTCAAGGCACAAATACAAAAGTTATGTTTTCTTTGGCGGGAACATATGGATAATATAAAGAACACTCTAAAACACACTTTCAACGAAAACGTTAATTTCCGTGAGATAGGTAGTCCCTCCTAATTTTACAGCTGTGCTTGGTAGAGTGATTGGAAAATGTTTGTAAACACAGGTTGCTAATTTGAGTACTTAATTTTGGGGAGATGATAGAGATGTTCAATATTTCCAGCCACGTGCCTTAAAACGGATAAACAAGACTGCACTGTTTTCCGTTACAACAATGTTGATAGAGACTGTTTAAGATTTTACACATATCCCTCTTTTAAAGTTGCTTAAAGCGCAATACATAATATATATATTTAATATTACCACAATATGTGAAATGAAAAACAAATTTTAAAAATTAAAAAAAATACACTTTACATGACTAGATTTCACGAATAAAACATAAACCATTACAAACACTTCAGTTCAGAAATCGATTGACTGAAATAAATATTTTACTTAAATTAGTCAAATCAACTTTGTGAGGTCTTTACGACCAATCATACTAAACAAAAATCCATGTTGTTTATTCAATACATGCACAATGTACAATTGCTTATATGTCGCGTCCGTCAACAAAATTATACTTACACCAGAAAACTAGGATCAATGTTGATTATTCTATTGATTACACCATATGCCAGATCTTCCGGTGCATAATGCAACGTCAGATCTGTCAAGGAGCAGTTCGTTGTTAGTTTCGACGTTTTAAACTTATAATGTGTGGTCTTAATTTAGAATGTTTAAAATACACATATAACAAGCAAGATCCTCTTATTTTTCTGGTTAGAATGATCTTGCACCGCGCGGACTGCAAACCTTTCAAGCATGTTGAAAATTCCTATGTTAATTTGTTCCAATGAGCTGAACGAAGGATGAGTCAGTTTAAACACATTTCAAAAGAAAAGTGTAAGACAACCACGATTTATAATTGTAGAAAATTCCTCTTGATGTGTACTGCTATTATATTCAGACGTATGATTATTAAGGAACAGCGACATTATTGGACAAGATGGCACTGTTCCCTTGAACTCGCTTGAGTCCCATTGGATTGACGATCTCACCATATACAGTAGATGGAAAATTATGAAAATATTCCTCCTTCAAACTACAAATATTTGTACGAAAGAAAATCATTACGCTCGAACTTTATTTAAGACCTATGGTGATTTTGTATGTGGTAACGCTGAAGGCGTATAACTCCAGTACGTAAGGTAGACAATCAGTTTTGTTTACTAAAATCCACGGTTTTTCCTATTGAACATTAGGGCAATACGTCTGAATCCTACACTTACTGGCGACAGTCAACAAGTGGTAGGGTTGCATTTTGACAACAATTGTATGGCAGTGTAAATAAAGTCATTATACAATTATGTAACTTTGATATGGCTACATCATCTTGTAAGCAAAACGTCCCCATTTCCATCATCACTTCAACGTTCTTTCATAATAATCACAATACACGTTACTTGCAACACATTTATCTACTTAAACGAGCAGTGGTTGAAGTGGAATGTTCTGTGAAATGGCAGTTTCGCACTAGTCGACCTAACTGCATGCGTGTCATCTTTAGTCCAACTTTGAGTGGGAAAAAACACAATTGTAAGTTTGTATCTCTAAATTTACTGATATATATTTTGTGATTTTGTATCTCTAAATTTACTGCTAGGCATTTCGGCTGTTTGCATGATGTGGTTATGGAGACTTTTATCTAGTTTATGGTCGTTTCTAAGAAACCATTTTGCACTCTGACATCTGAAACTCATCATTTGGAGAATGCTACAGATCTTAAATACTGTACTCGATGTGTTAGAATAACATTTTCGCTATAATGGAAGATTTTCATTGAAAATGTCATTATACTATTAATATGTTGATATTTTAGTTGATAGTAACCATTTCATAAAAACTGGATAAAATGCAAGTTATAACCGCATGAATTTGTACATGGGATGTAGTTTAGTTAACTGGCTATGGTGACAGACCATTTTGCTGTTTCTTGGACTCGTATATTTGCCTGAGGACAAGTACAACCCTTTTAGGGCGTGCGATTTTGCGAGTATTTTATCAACGAAATCCACATCCAGAATTCTCTGGGTCCGACCCATGTCTGCCTACTTCCGCCTTTTTATCTATATATGGACATACACCATAATTAATTTTACGATATGTTCTTTACATACATTTCTCTGTACTGACCTTTAAACTGTGTGACAATCAATATAAATCATAAGTTAATGTTAAATACCTCCAAAGATGACTACGGTGAAGTTCTCGTCAAATGTTCACCTGCATAAAATTTTTTGAGAGGCCGCACTGTAAACGTAGCAGCATGTAAAAAACAGAACACATATTTCACTTCCGAATCATAAATAAGGCCTAATTACACATTGTGCACTGTCGCTGAAATACACACAGATAACCACTCTTTGAACTCATATTCTCAAGAATAAACAATTACTTTAAAATCCCTACCACAAATGCATAGATATATCTCTTATATCACCACCAAAATGAGGGAGGAAAAATGTTCTAAAAATCTAAAAATAGACAAGAACTACATTCGTACATTTCCAACTATTGTGATGCGATTCCATATGATCAGTTGTCTATTCCATATGACCAGTTGTCTATTCCATATGACCAGTTGTCGATTCCATATGACCAGTTGTCTATTTCATATGACCAGTTGTCGATTCCATATAACCAGTTGTCTATTCCATATGACCAGTTGTCGATTCCATATGACCAGTTGTCGATTCCATATGACCAGTTGTCTATTTGCGTTGCCTGTCCTAATCTTAAAGCCTAAAATTGCCTAATATTTCTGCGCTGTTAATTTGGATCGACGTTGCTAAAGATATTCTGGCCATGTGCGACGAGTTAAAAGCGTGCGCACGGCGCACTAGTTAACTGATTGTGAGGTGTTACACAATGTTCGGTGGAGTACAAGTTTGAGAAAGGCATGTCCAGTGCATCAGCGGCTGGGGCTCATGGACTGAAAAGTCCGTGATGTATTTTTATATAAAATTTCACCCAGTTGATTAACTAAGGATATACTTATTAGTCAATGATTTGTTAGCCAAATATTTTAACTGTACTAATCCATAGTTCAAAATTTACTTAATTAACACAAGTTTGGAATTTGGTGTAGCATACATTAATATTTCCGTAAAACATAGGCCAATCCATGAATACAACTAACTATTCTCAGTTCGTGATCTAGTACAATGTATCTTATCTTTACATAGCTATGTCTTGGTTTCTCGAATGTCAAATTTGAAGTTTAAACATGTATGAAAGGAAACGTTCAAGTATCTAAATGGCAAACTCCCATACATTCAGATAATTTAGAGTAGCTTTTCGCTGGATACTTGTATTCTTGAGGTCTTCTCCCATGCCTCCGTCTTCATGCATCTACTTTTACTCAGCAGTCTCTGTGTATAGCTGCCCCTGGATTTTCGGGTTGCTGCAATATACTTGTCAATGCTTTCACCGCCATCGTACAAACTACTTCTCCCGGTTTTCACGCCTACCATCCGCTGTGTTTGCTTACATTGCGTAGGTTCCTTCAGAGGTATGTGCTAACATCGGTCCTTCCACTTGTAATCATAGACATAGAGGGTGTTTGGTAGGTTGGTCATCATCTGTGCAGTGCAGTGCTGACCCTATTCCGATTGTCTAACAAGTACAGAGATATATTTTAGAACCGTACTCAATTTCCCTTTATTCTTGGATACTATATCTGGCTACAGTAATTATTCCTGATCGAGCGCGCACAGTTACATGACTTCTCATTACGCCATATCAAATGCTGAATCTATTATTGCCTTCTCCCTTGAAAACTGGCCTTCTGTCATATTATCCCGTGGTTCAGGCTAGGTTGGTTTACACCTGCTACCACAAGTAACAAATGGCGGTACTACCTGTAACTGTTGACCCAGAGTGGGCAACTACACCTTATTCCTAGAAAATCTTCTCTGGCGGATCAGGCAGTCAAACATAATATGCTCATCATTTTGGCTGTGAAGGCAGCTGTCAAGAGGCGCATGGACAGCACAGAGTATCATACCATGTACTGTAGAACTGATGACCATCAACTGCATCCGGACTCTTCCGACGTCTCTACAGTGTCGTGCCACTGGATTCAGATACATCCAGACGAGACAGTACGGCTGAGTCTGAGCAATTTTCTCTCACTTACATTCAACTCACGCACAAGTCATGCCATCATTTCACTTCCTCACCAGATAAAACGCTCTGATGCGATGGGCGAGCGGTAGAGCAGCACCTGTGGATACCCTCACAACTGTACCGGTAGTTGAAACCCTGTAGACAGACAACTATTGGCATAAGGTCCCTTTTCACTGGACCGAAGCAGAAGCGGAACTCGACAGCCCCTTGTGTGACTGAACTGCCTTTTTTAAGGTCAAACTATTCACATCTGTAGCAAAAAAAAGGGTCTAGAAATGGTGTTATCAACATAGTCTGCTTCACTTTAACCCTGCAGATCACCTTTGATGGGAATTTCAATATAACGGTCAAAACTTTTTTTTTTAAAAATCTTACTTACAAGTCAACACTACAGAGAACAGCTTCTGGGAAAGAAGGCAATGATAGCATATTAATGTTTGGTATATAATATCGTCATGACAGGGATGGGAGATATGTACCTTTGTTTTTCTAGATGGTTGAAATCAAGACATAATGCATTTATATGTTTATTATTATAATCAGACTTATGATGTGGAGACGGATTGGAAAATTTAAACAGCAACAAAGAAAAATGTCCAGATAAAGTATAGGCCATTTTGACGTTTCAGATGAATGGATTGATGTTGGCGATAAAATCCTTAATTAGCTGTTGCCACGTCTTTACTGTGTCTTTGACATTACATCAGATTTATTGCATAAAATCATATGTTAGTTTAGACGAATGCCTGATAAATGCGGTATCAAACTTGTGATATCTTATAAACGGATCTGATAAAGGCATACTTTTATTAGCAAACAAGCTTTCCCCGAATAATTTAGATTCCGATATCCTTTACATTCCAAGTATCCGTAATGGTCAACAGGAACTTCTACAGAAATACCATTCAATGGAGAACCTCACTCTCGAGAACGTGACTCAATTTTGTTTATTATTGAACGATTAAACGAGTTATGAATATATCCAAGTTTATTAGAAATAGTGTTATATGATGATATAGATGCTATCTCTGTTCTTTACATTAAACATCTGAAAGGACTCTTAAGATTCCTTCTAACAGTTATTACGTACTTCTTGGAGTGGGATCCTTATAAGGTGCAGCTTTTTGCATTAGCAACACGAACGTTTGACAGGATACCTCCATGCTACTATCAAGAAGTATGAAACGTCATCACGTGGTAATTACGAAAAAATATGTACTGTTCAAAGACTACAGCTGATCAAAACTGCTGTTCCCGTGTGCTCAAAAAATGAGCATAACCCATTCCAAAGCACTCTAACTTTAGCAGTTACTAAAACAGGGAAAATAAATTTTGCCAGTTTAGACAACTACAGCTTCTAAAAGTACAATAAATGAATTATAAAATACATAGAAAGTGAACACGTTATCGGCTCTTTTTTCTTCCTATTTTTCCTTGCAAGTCAAGGAAGTGAAAATGACCAAACTGAGTTAGCAGTATTTTGAGATGAGCATAACTTAAGTGATGCTTTGTTGTGTATTCTACAACCCAAATTACTTTGATCAATCAATCGTACACCAAACTACAACTAATGGCAATTCAAAGTCCTTTTGACAGTACATAGTATACACAAGGTCGTTTTTAAATAACCAGAATAACTAGTGAGGAACAGCATGGTATTTTTGCTTTCTTTAAATATCAAACCCTATACATTGTACGAAACTGGAGAGCGTAACCTAATGGCGTCCGCTTGTGCAAAATCCAGGCTAGAAAAGACGTGATTATTATATTAAGAGGTCATTGATGTATATCTTGTGTTACCTAAGTGCTTTACTGATACCCACCCCGAACTGGTAAGCACGTCAGTATCATAGGCCAGTAACTAATAAAATCTCCCTGAAACAATTGGTTCAAATCAGGGCAGGCTTAGGCCCATATGACCGATTTTGCCCAATCAGGCAGGCCCTGCATTCAAGGGGGCCAAGCGCATTAGTAATTTTTAAGAAAAAAAAATATTTATTGAGAAAGTAATTGTAATGCGATGGAAGAAATATTTAAGTTCAATATCATATCAATCTTGTTCCAAATGTTGTGCTGACAGGAAGCCCAGCGCGTTAATTCAGGGAACTCCACTAAAATCACCAAAATCTTCCCCCGCGTTTGCTAAGGCCGCTACTGTTTAAAATATTCATTTTTCAAAATGTTAAATACACCGACATTTCGCAATCGACGTTTCACAATCTTAACGTAATTTACGATACGTATTCGTGATTAAAATCAGTGCGTAACTGGAAAAATAAAGCAGCGTGACACAAGGCATCCGGTCGAGAAAGGGTACTAAAACTGCAAACATACAGGTATTATTATTATTATATTTAGAAATCCCACAACAAAAATCTTATATTTTCTTGTTATCTCACGGTCTCAGCCCCAATTCAATTCAGTGATCATTAAAACATAGTTCGTGCCATGTGGTCACGTGGCCCCATATCCTAACATCAGTCTAACACATGCCCCGTAGTTGTGATTATGTCGAGAAAATTGAATGGAATGATAATGAAAGTCAAACGGTCTGCCTCTGGTGCATCAACGCTGTAGAAGATATTTACACATAAAAGAAGGATCGTTACAGGAAACACGGATTCCAAACAGGACATGCACGCACAGGACGTGTATAGCCGTGCTTCGCAATGAAGCTGATGTGAAGGTTGTGATTAAATTATCGTCTTAAGTCGGAAACAGAAAGTGTAGAAAAACGAAATATGAAGACATTTCTTTTGCAAGAGCTACAAATATTTGAGAATGGGGGTACCGAAGTTGTAATTATGCACAGACCATTGAACGATCAAAGAACACTACTTAAAACAAAAGTGAGTTGTGCAATGACAGTAAGTGTCGATGCTATTCGATATTGGAGAATATTACAGCGATAAACTATCTAAACCAAAGAGAAGATGACTTGATTGTTAGTAGATATAGATGGGGATTAATTACATTGGCTACATTTATATAGATGGGGATTAATTTCATATGCTACATGTATATACATGGGGATTAATTTCATTGGCTACATTTATATACATGGGGATTAATTTCATTGGCTACATGTATATACATGGGGATTAATTTCATTGGCTACATTTATATACATGGGGATTAATTTCATTGGCTACATGTATATACATGGGGATTAATTTCATTGGCTACATTTATATACATGGGGATTAATTTCATTGGCTACATTTGTTTTGTCCATGTTCAAAGTTCCATCCGACGTTGACGCTGTATTCGATACAGAGTATTCATTGCAACAATCTAAATTATAGCATATTTAAGACGCTGTGATTTTACAACTTTTCTCAAAACAAAATCATGGGGTAGTGTTCACTATTAATTATGTAATAAATATTTAGAAATCGAATTACTAAGCTTGATTAGAAGAGGCACTGAGGTTTATTAACATAATACAAAAAATATCAATCAACATGACCTTGATCTGCCGTCGCATTAAGACCTAGTATATAAAGATTTACGTTGTTGGGTCACTGATTACTCCTAATAAACAACATAGATCCAGATAAACGGGCACATGTTGAGGCGGTACATCTGGATATGTGACGTTTGCATCTATAATCAATATAAAAGCGAGAATATATGGTATTGCTTTCATCCTTGTTATGGGGGGCCCCGAGTGGCCGAGTGGTCTAAAGCGGTGTCCGTTACGGATCACTGCCATCTCACCTCTGTCTGCATGGGTTCGAGTCTAAGATTCGGCTAATGTAGTTATGTGAGAAAGCTTGCCAGTAGCTTCTCGTGGGTCGGTGGTTCTTTCCTTAAAAATGGCGTTAAACCATAAAAAAAATCATCTTTGTTATGAATATATTCATTCGTAAGAGGCAACTATAAAATAGATGAGTGCCCAAATGGAAAAGCCAGGTGATAACCTACTCATATTATTCCCCAAATCGTAACGCCATTTGGCAACATCTGTATCCATTTTTCAGATCTTGTTTCGGGGCCCCGAGTAGTCTAAAGCGCGCTCCGCTACGGATCACTGCCCTCTCACCATTGTCTGCTGTGGTTTCGAGTCTCAGATTCGGTCAATGAGGGTATGTGAGAAAGCTTGCCAGTGGCTTCTCGTGGGTCAGTGGTTCTTTCTGGTGGTTTTCCCGGGTTCTTCCTCCACCATTAATACTGGCCACCATGTATGGCCTATTGTGGGCTGAAAAAAGGCATTAAACCCTACAACAACAACAACAACAACAACAACAACAAATCTTGTTTCAATAATCATGTGTTTGTAGGAAATGACCACTGCATTTTTAAGGCGAAAGAAAATCTTTTCACATTATCATTTCGTACTATAATCGAGTTGTATTGATTGCAAGCCATAAGTAAAGTTTCAAAAACAGAGATCGTAGTTCCTGATATTTTTAGGTTGGTTGCTTAGGAGTTTTTTGCTTTCTTTTTCTAATTTTGTAATATAATGTTCACCTACATTATTCCATCATTTTTTTGTAAACAAAAAGGTTATAAACGAATTGATTACAACGCGGAATTCTGATTTCAGAATTGCCCAATGGACGCTACTACTTAAATTTTTTGTCTAGCCAGACTTGAGGGTATTATGCAATAAATTAAAAAAATTACTAGAACAGTCAAACTCTGAACATAACTCGCGAACACGATATAAATTTGTATAATTAATAGTAAACGGGACACTACAAGGAAAGAAATAATTCAAGAGAGAGTAATCCCTTAGTGTTATAACTATGCTTGGATATGTTACTTCCCTTGGTTTTAGTGTAGTTCAGCTTCGGCATATCCAACAAGTTTATTCTTGCTATCTGTTTTATACTACTACTACTACTACTACTACTACTACTACTACTACTACTAGTAGTAGTAGTAGAAGTAGTAGCAGCAGCAGTAATAATAATAATAATAATAATAATAACAATACTAATTTTTTTATAAAACGTTTGTGAGTGAACCACATAGCCTTAAACGTATTATTGGTGATAAAACACATATCATCATTACTATTTTTAATACATAAATACCCCTATTTTTCTATGGAGGCCACTACATTATACAAATCATTTAAAATTAAAATAAACTTGTTTACGCTGTGGCCATTAACCTTGGATCAAGGCTAGGATTTAGGTCATCATTACTTGTTTACCAATGAATAATTCGGTCAACCGATTTTCAGAAACAGGCACAATCTCTAGTGAAGAAATTTACATTACAATCTCGTGTAATGAAAAATATAAAAGAATGTAAAACTGACAAACAATATTCAATTAAAACAAAATTATATCAAATCAGATATAAGTAATAATATATACATACCAGAAGGAACGGAAAGTGTTTGTTAGGGATTCTATAGAAGAATGCTTGAAAAAATAGCAGAATTAATATTTTAATACAATAAAAATAATAAAGCAGTTTAGAGAAGTTTTTTAATTCGAACTCTGCGGAGATCGAACCTATGTTGGCTGGTAAAAACCCTTGCCTGCACATACTTCTAAACACACATCACCAACAAACGATGTTACTCAATCAGTTTTTTTGCTCTCATTCGTAGCAGACATACTCATGACGACCAAGTAATTAATTCTCAGCTATCTATACAACCAGACCAGATTCCTATAATTGAAATCAATGTATAATTAATTAATTAAAAAGAATTATAAATATACACCAAACAGAACAGAAAGTGATATGCCTGGATTTTAAAAAAGAATGCTTGATATCAGTAGGCATAATGAATAGTTTATTACAAATAATAATATCATACAGGTTAGAGAAGTTTTAATTCAGAGATTCGAAACCAGGTCCGTGGGTAAACGGCATATATCATCTTGCCTGCACACACGAGCCCATATTCCCTCACGCCGAATCACGCATCACATTAGATGAAATTTTTAGCTTACGTATTTGCATAAAGGTGACGGTCCAACTTTGATGTTTATATTTCTCGCGTCAGCCACGAGTCTTGCCAACGACATCTAACCGGTTTGCGACGCTTAAGTGAAAGGATAATTTTTGTTTTCGGCAAATATGAGTCGATTGTACTTACCGTTTTTACAAAGCGCCTTCCACAAGAGATCCCAGTCTAAAGATTGTACTTGACGTGCTTAGCCATCTCCGTCCACAAGAGTTTCCAATCTAATCATCACATGACATGCTGCAAAACTTGTTGCTTTAGTACATGATATAGGTTTGGTGACAGATAATAAACAATAAATCCAGAACCTTGCTGTTTCTTAAAGAAACAAGAACTAAAAACAAATAAAAAGCGTTGTACATATTATTGATTTGAAACACTGTTTAGCTCACACAGGGTATGACAATTTATCCATACAATTAAAGATGACATCTCAACACATGATAGCTATCTTTATGATTTATGTTTCAATGTGTGATGTAAAATGGATGCATTGCAGTTTTGCAAATTCTCAGGGTCATATAAACTGTTTAAATTTGGGACACTTATTAGATGTGACTGAACATTTCATAAATTTTGGACACTTATTAGACATGACTGAACATTTTATAAATTTGGGACACTTATTGGATGTGACTGAATATTTTATACTGTACTTTATGTCATTCATTTCCAATCTGTCAATTCATCAGATCAGCTAATGTTCAAAATGATATAACATTCTTTATAGTTGTTCTTCGATTACGGCAGTAATTAAAACCGATTGTTCATTAATATATGTGTTGCATGTATTTTGTTTCCTCCATTTATATCTAACATTGAAATGGGAACCACTTTATGTTAGCTCAATCTTGAACGATTAATTTATTCTTTGGTAATATCGCATCTTACATCGTTACATCGTCGCTAGTCCGGTTCCATAATCTTCGATAATACACACAGTACAGCGGGTATGGTTAAGTAGAATTGTTTACAAGACATTTTGTTTTTGGATACTTAATGCTTTTGATTTCTAATATTTTGTAGCATTTACGCCAGAAACAGATACATTTCCGTTGAAAGAGAAATATTATTTTCTTCCGACTGCGGTTGGCAGAATGGCAAGGAGCATGTTTGTAAACATATCGTGTTAAATCGATTCCTTAATTTAAAGGTGATAATAGAAATGTTCAATATCCTCCCACGTCTTGTTTCCGTATAAACAAATTAAAAATGTTTTCATTATAAATTCTTCGGAAAAGGAAACCGAAAGACTTTTTAAAATGTCACATGTATGCATTTCTCAGTTTTATCTGAAGTGTAAAGGAAATAAATCTGCGATCGGATATTCTAGTGTACAGAAAAATAATTGTACTTTTTAAGCAATAAAAGAATTGGCAAAACATATTCTCAATATTGATAGTCAAATCTCATCTTAAAATGAGAATAAACAATATAGTCAAATTTGTTCATAATTACAATGCGCAACATATGTGGTATTTTTTAACTTCAATTTCTGAAGTGATCTTGCTTTACTTAATATCTCACTGGATTTGGAGGTAAGGATATATTGTCAACGTTTAGAATCTTTCAATTTTGTGATGGTTAAAGTTTTTGAATTATAAATTCTACATTACATTTGAACACGACGCTTTGAGACAAAAGTAAGTTACATCAGGACAAGATTTAATCTACATAAGGACTGGACGTATGATTAGAGTCGCAAATCAAGATAAGGGATACAACTTTTTTCTAATGAGGCACATACAAATAATTATTAAAGTCTCCCAATACAAATCATTCATTCAGTATTATCAAATGCCAAATTTATAAATAATAAAAATGTTAAATGCAGAGTATTCGCATACAAGAAAACAAATATCTAGATGCATATGTAGGCAAATATATATATATATAATAGTAAACATTTTATAACATTGCGGTAACGTGAATAATTGCGAACTGAAGTTTGCTTTTTTGCACGTGGCAAATTAATGAATCTGAAGGTCAACTAAATTTGAGCTTCAGGCCATGTATGTCTAGAACGATATAACTTGTGTAATTCAATAAACATATGAATTACGTTGTCAGATAAGAAACTATTTTACTTTTACAGGGTTCTGCATGCGTAAAGTAAGTAGGATGAAGCATCGAAAGAAATTTCTGTTCTTTTGTTTTCACCAATTATTTCTCAAACTCTCTGCACGAATTCTCTTTTTGACTCATTAAAAACCATCTTTCGTTTCCTATGGTCGTATCGAATCACAGCCAACCAAGAGCCTAACACGTGCAAGATAGTTTTAATTAGTTACAAAACAGTCAAAGCAGCAATAATTAATGTTAACTGCATACCTCTGTCTTAGGTTGTCATTCAGAGAGATAATGATTCACAGAATATGATTTGTTTGCGGACTAGTCTGATTCAAGACAAACCTTTATACTCACCGGATGTGCAGATCAGATAATTCTGCAGAAGCTGGTGTATGGGCGGTGAATTCAATGGCGTGTTCTTAATTTACACAACATGAGTAGACGCGACATATTTGTTCAAGAACACAATTTTTTCATTAGCCTATAGAGTAGATGCAACACATTTGCTTAAGAAAATGTTTTTGCATCATTATCCACAGCGGAAACAAATATATGCTAAAGATCATGTTTCTATATTAATCTCAGGAATAGAGTCAAAGTATAGATTCAAAAACACATGTCTTTATTAATCTCTTGAACGAAAACAAATTATAGATTCAAAAGCACGCTTCTTTATTAATCTGTAGAAGAGGAGCAGTATGTTCAAGAACACGTTGAACAACATTCAAAAACAACTGTGCTCGTATTAACAATAGGCATTTTCTTGAATCAGAACGTAACAATCACCAACTCGAAATATGGTAAGGAAGTCACATGACTACCGTGTTGACAATAGCAGATATGTTTTAGTTTCATAAATGTACCAAACCCCAAATTAACATGAAGATCGAGATTAAATTACTATTGCGATGTTTCTATTTCATAATGAGAGAAGTCTTACGTATATTTAATTTAATTGTCTGTTAGTTTAAAACAAACTATCTCATTGCATGTTATTGTAGTGTAACTTTGTTTATTAGACTTTGCCTTGCCCAACATTGAGTTCATTTCTGCTTGATATGATCGAGGTTTAAAAAAAAAAATTCACCCAGATTCCAAAGTGGGTTTTTTTTTCTTATGGTTTGTTTGATTTTGTTGTTCCTGTTCTGTTTTTGTTGTTCGTTTTGTTGTTTTTTTTTTTGCTTCCTGTGTTTTGTTTAATTTAATCTATTAGTTTTTTAAAACTCTTTTCTTATTTCCTTTTTGTCTCGATTTGCATAAAGATTGAACATTTTACTTGAGGTTTTCTAGAAGAAATACGGATCATAGCATATATAGGAGATTCAGTCTTCATATCGGGCAAAGATAGGAGGAAAATTTGCACCACTGTTACTTCTAAGTGCAGAGAACACATTGATCGACACATTTAACATAGCAGCCAGTGAGATCCTTGGCAAACATCGACGACCAAAGAAACCTTGGGTTACAACTGACATACTTGATCTGTGTGACAAGCGTCGAAAGCTAAAGAAGAAGAAGTCATAAGTAGAAGGAGCAAAACCATACAGGGAAATCAACCAGGTTATCAAGAAAAGCATGAAAAAGGCAAAGGAGACATGGACTGAAGACCAGTGTAAAGATATAGAAAACAATCTAAAGAAAAATAATAGCAAAAAAACATACCAACTGGTGAAAGACCTGACCAGTGCAAAACAAGGACGCTATTCCATCATTCAAGATAGGGGAGAGAAATGTCTTACAGAAGAACAAGACATTCTTAAGAGATGGACAGAATACTGCTCAGACATGTACAACCACAGACCTACAGGGGACCCAGACATACTCAACACCCCACCAGTGACCAACACTGACAAATACCCCATCCTCCGAGAAGAATTAGAGGCTGCAGTGAAATCATTGAAAAAATGGAAGGCAGCAGGAGTAGACAACATCCCTGCAGAAGTAGTGCAAGAAGGGGGTGAAGCTATGATAAGCGCTCTACTAACAATCTGCAACAAGATCTGGCAGACAGGGGAATGGCTAATACCATGGACTCAGTCACTCATAGTAACTCTCCCAAAAAAAGGCAATTTGCAGCAATGTCAGAACTATCGTACAATCAGTCTTATACGCCACCCAAGCAAAGTGATGCTAAAAATCATATTAAACAAACTGAAGCCGCGGGCAGAAGACCTTTATCATATCTTTATATATTTTTAAGAAGGCGTTTGACAGGGTATGGCGTGCAGCCCTTTGGTCCATCATGAAGCTGTACAACATCAATGCCATCCTGATCAAAGTAATAGAAAGCCTTTACAGCAAGGCCACCAACGCAGTCTGCTTCAACAGTCAAATAGAAGAATGGTTTAGGACAACTGTGGGAGTCAGACAGGGCTGCTTGCTTTCACCTACTCTCTTCAACATCTTCCTTGAAAGAATCATGACAGATGCACCGGAAGACCATGAAAGAACTGTCAGTATTGGAGGCAGAATAATAACGAATCTGCGCTTTGCTGATGACATCGATGGCCTTGCAGGAAATGAGGAGGAGCTAGCTCAGTTGGTGGAAAAACTGGACAGGACAGCTGCTGCTTTTGCTATGGAAATCAGTGCAGAGAAGACCAAATTGATGACCAACAACACCAGTGGATCAGCACTGACATCATGATTAGTGGCCAAAACCTGGAAACAGTTAATAAATTCAAGTCCTTAGGAGCCATCGTGGCAGACGATGGATCAAAACCAGAAATATTGTCCAGGATTGTGCTGACAATAACAGCAATGGCAAGGCTGAAGACAGTTTGGAAAGAAAGAAACACCCCAGTCAGCTTAAAAAAAAATCAGACTGATGTGCACCTCGGTTGCATCTGTGTTCCTATATGTATATGCCTGTGAGTCAATGACCCTCACAGCGGATCTGGAAAGGAGGATACAAGCTGTTGAAATAAGATGCTTTCGAAGGTTGCTTGTCATTTCATATAGAGATCATGTCACGAATGAGGAAGTAGGAAACAGAATTAAGCAAGCCATTGGGCCCTATAAAGAGCTATTGACCATTGTGAAGAAACGCAAAATGAAATGGTATGGACATGTCACACGATCAACAGGGCTTAATAAGACAATCATGCAAGGCACTGTGCAGGGAGGGCGAAGGAGAGGAAGACAGGAAATGATGGGAGGATAACATCTCAGAATGGACAGGACTGAAGCTGAGTGACACAGTGAGATTATCAGAGAACAGATTGGAATAGAGGAAGCTGGTTGTCAGGTGATCAGTGATGCCCCAACGGTCGGCAAGACTAATGGATAGATATAAATAGAGATATAGGGTAGAGCCAATTCTTACAGACATGCAATGGTAGGTAAGCAACGCCAGGTTCTACTGTGTTTCGAAATCAATGAAATAGTAAAAGATTTATTCTTTGTTATGTATGCTTCTTCGCGGCCATCTCAAATCGGCCTTGTGCATACTGCCTTGTTAGCTTTTTACATTGAGTGTGGCTATTTCGTCTATCTGCAAACATACGTGTGTGCGTACGTCTTTTTCTATTTGAATTTCGAATACCACAATAAATATGTTCTTACTCTTTAGATGTCTTTGATATGACCTTTGGTGGATCCAAGTTGGCAACGGTGATTGGCTGCTTCTCCTTCTCCAGTATCAGTGACAGTGCAAAAAATAAAAGTCACTAAACAGCCGCCAGACTTAAAGGTACCTTGTTCAAGGAGGACATTATTCCAGTCAGTAATACCCGGTTATGACAGTTCTGGTAGTTATATGATACATGATTGTGGAATACTCCTAGTTGAGTTTATTTCACCTTTTTCCGAACAAATGATTCCTTGCGCGAACACTATCTTCCCCATATTCTATCCAGACTAGAACCCATTAGCGACAAAGACACTGCTAGTAGATGTGGTATTTCGGAAGTGCTGACTGTAATTATTTCAGTTTGCTTATTTGATCAATGATTTTGTGTAACTTCAGTGTATTGTTATATATATTTAATTTAAATCGTGTTCTTGACTTTTGTCTGTGATTGAAGGTTGTAGATATATTTTCTGCATATTTGATTTTTGTCAGTTTTTTAAGTGGTAAGCAAGATGTTTAATAGAACAAGCCTAACCTTGCTTATGAGGTAGTGGGATTTTCCATGAGTTTTACAGAGTATTGTTGTATATTCAAGCTGTCTTGTTTGTTATTTTTGTTCAATGATTATATGTTATGCGTATTTCTATTATGGACCTGACCTTCTCCAAAATCAAGTTCATTTTGTACCTGGCCAGTAACATTTACGATCTAAGCAACTGAATACATAGCTAATAATTTTCTGTGATTGCTGTTCAAGCATTCAGATCATTATTAACGTAAACTTATTTATCCTAATCTCAGTATGGGACTTTATGTGCTGCACACGACATTTGGTCTTCTTCCTTCATAAAAATCATGGTTGAGAGGACTGCATTTATCTTTCAGTGACCTAATAATTTCACATATGTTCTTAGCTTAAAGGTTGTCAACTATGTCATCGTACACGCTCTCGAAATTTAGCTTATTTAGTTTTCGAGCTATCCTTGCAGTTTCAGATATGTATGCAACACTGCGGATACAAATGTTGTGGTGACTGGTTTACTCTAATTTACATCAGATCGCTCTGTTTGTTGTCCCGAAATATTTAACCACTACGGTCATGTTGTTTAGTCTAGTGAAGGCACCCATTTGTATATGTGCTTGATCCGTTGTATCGGGTACAGATGGATAGCTTGTTGCGTAGATTGGTGATCGGGTTATTACTTGTGTTGATTCGACCAGTTATGATATCCATGACTTGTTTACGTTCCTGTCGACAAGATTTGCAGCACCCAATAGAAACACAACCGCCATTTGTTTCGCCACCATCTTTCAAAGCTATGTACGACATGACACATAACTCTGCTGCTAAGTATAGTAGCTGACTTGCAGTTCATCTCCGCGGACAAAGCAGTAATTGACTTGTAGCAGCCGAATTAGCTGATACAAATAATAGTTGACTAGTGTGCAGCTCAACTTCGAGACATGAAACGGGACATAAAAGTATTACTTTTCAATTCAGGGCACATCATAAAACCGTGACAATGTTATTCCGGACTGGAAGGGGCAAAACCATGCTACTGATGAACATGCTGTTAAATGACGACTGAATAATGATCGAGTTGTCATCTGCACGTTGAATCATGCGCATGATAGATACAAGACCTTTGCTGATTATGGTCGAGCGTCTTCTGCAAATAATACTCACACTGATTCAACAGTATCTTAGGTAGGTGACCCAGACAAAATTATACCATTAGATGAACTTGACGATGAAGACGATTCGTTTAGTGCTTGGAAGACATTTAAATTGAACGTATCAACAAGAACAAAATATGTGAGTACCCTTTACAATCCAGAAAAAAAAGGCACGACACCAGTTGCTTCATTTCTGTTCTTGGAGCAAAAGAGACATAAATTTCAACTCCCGAGATCATTGCCAGGGTATGACTGAAGCTAAGTTCAAGAAGTGTTGCCGCTCAGGCCAACAATATCTAGAAAGTCTTGAAAAAACAGCAGGTGTTTATGGCTGTTCAGATATACCAGATGAACTGTCTTGGGGTAATCCGAAGGGTGTATACAAGAGGAAAACCTGACGAAGAGGATACAAGGAGTCGGTGCTGATTGGAGCTGAAGGCCGACTACCACAGCTTCTAATGATAGAAGAATCACAGGCCCTCTTTCTTGCTCATACTATCCTTCCTACAATCCTACAATTATAACCTTGTGGACAACCCTAAACGCAGCGAAGAATGTATTGTATCAAAGATATGGTTAATGCGAAGGCAAATATATGGAGACAGAAAAATGCTTTTCAGTATCAGCACCGACTTGATGATGTCGAGATAACACTAAATTAGAGAAAATGAGATTAATTCGAGTTGCGTGACAACAACTTAAAATAAGCCATAAAAGTAACTAAATAAATGTAGCAACCACTGGCATCACCAGAACCCTGAACGGATGGCTGGGTTGTGGATGAAGCTTATATTAAAGTTCATGTGATGAAATCGATTACGCTTTCGCTAGGGAACGTTTCGAGCCGCTAGTTGAATTGAAAAGCTTACATATAACTAAGTCTCAAGATCTGAAATTAAGAGTCTGCAGCAAGAAGTGACCCCTAGCACAGCACATCATAACTGAATTGGGTTTTGAGCAATACAGAAAAATGTGTCATAAATAAGGCATGGAGCTTGGATAAAGTGACTAGGGAAAGAAAAAAGCCTTAAAGAAAAGATAAAACATCCGACGGAAATGAAAGTGCCACAGTTTATGCCACAAAAGTATTTGCGACATCGGGCGCTGAAGTTTGCTCCAAATATTAGCTCAAAACTAGCTGAAGCAAATCAAAGGTGGTCACGTCAAAGTAGCTTTTCTATAAATCGCTCGAACAAACAGGTGAAACAAGTAATTAATAAAATAACAGAAAATACAGTAGAAGTAGGGTTAAGAGTTATTTCACACGCTAGTTGATAAGTCAGGATCACCTGTAAATGCGCGCCCATTATTGTCTAACCTTACTGTCCGTAATGGACTGAATCAATTATACAAGTCTAGGCATCATTTCTGCATGGCCGTGATCTATATTATGTTAAATAAGTATACTCTCGTGTACCTTCTAATGTTCGAGGACATCTCGATTTGACAAGAGCAAGAAGGATGAACAGACCAAGTTTTCAAACAAAAGTAAGACCTCTACGGAGACCGAGACAAATTCAGACAAACGAAACTAATTCAGACAAAATAAAGAGAAGAATAAATATACAGAGTTTTCAAACACATACGGAGACCGAAACTGTTATGGTTTTAACCGAATATTTTATCAAGTCCGATTCGATATCTTGATTTAGGGTCATGCAAATTTATCGTTACAAATCCGTGTGGGGTTGGCTGAGCATGATTAAAGAAATTTTTAAATTTGTTATAATCCATATCTCCACTGCACCAGGTCTGGTGAATATTTCGTAGCGTATGAATGTAAAGTTCATTAAAAACAGCAAGAATATTACAATTTTCTCTGATCATTTTAGGTACTTCCGTGTATTTTTGAGTAACATAAATCACATCAATATTTTTATGTCTACCTCTGGAAATTAGCCTGGTAGGGTTTGCTTGTTTATCCAATATCATATCATCATATACGACTAAATTGTTAATACTTCCATCAAGAAAATCAATATTCGGTGCTTCTTCGATATAGGTTATAAATTCAATAATATCCACATCGATTTCCGATTTTGCTTTCTCGTTCAAATCCTTTAACACCTCGTAACATCGCTGATCGTCTACACTCTGGGCTATCAAATATAATGTATCCCATTTCATCCATTCGGCTGACCATGATCGCCACACATTATCACAGTTGTATTTTTTTAACAATAGTCAATCAAGAAACATTTTTAATATCTCTAACGACACTGTGCATATCTCATCCCAAATAATAATTTCAGAAATATATTTATCGCCCATTCGATTAGGAGTCCATGCGTCCTTTCCATCGAAAAAAAACTGTGATAAGTGCAAGCAATAACTCCTCGCTGTTTCATCTCTCTTGCAAGTCTGTGTGTTGGTGTTAGCATAATCATGTTTGATTTTCCACGAAATAATTCGATCACACGAGTAGTCTTTCCTGACCCACCACAACCGTTTAATTAACTGGTTTCATATCTACATATTGGATCGGATAACGATGTAACTTTTGATAGTTCAAATCTGATTTTTTTTTATGTAATTGTTTTCAATCGTAACATCGTTTTATTTAGAATAATCACTTTTTTATTCTCGATGATCCCAACACTCGTCGGAATTTGTAAATTCAACCACTGTTTCTCTATGTTTTACATCTATATAAAATGAATAAATGGCGATTCTAAATGCGGTGTCAGGAAATGTATTTATCATCGATAGCAAATTGATAGAAGCATAAGCCAGCATAGACGCCCGTAAATGTGTGTATTGGGGATTATTTACAATTACGTAAGTAACAACTGTACCGAATTTTGTTCCATCGAACAAGAAAGCGTTTTTACGATTGACATATATACCTCTAGATGTCGTATCTGCGATATAAAATCGTATTCAGTATCATCTAGAATTAATCGTGAATAATGTCGCTTGTGATCACATTTTTTTCCACACTGGGTAAATTTACCAACTATTATTCTACCATGTTTTATTGCGTGATTATTTCTGACTTCAAAGATCTCCTTGGCCCATTTAACGATATTGTCTTGGTCGAACAAAGGAAATGTTTCTTTGTTATCGCTAATTATACTATCTAGACTATCGGGTTGTGGTAACCAAACGTCAGTTTGTTTCCGATATGATATAATTGCTTCACTGACAGTCAGCGATATCAGTATTTCAGAATCGATCATATACCGTAATAACACTATTGGCATCCAATGTTTTTCAGATATATGTCTACCAAAACCAAACATAACAGCACGGATGAAGTCCCTTAGCGATCTCGAATGATACTACACGAGCGAATCCGGTTAGATCAAACTCAAGAAGTGACCCATTAATCGTAACACGGGTCATCTCGTGTGTAGGATGTCCAAATCTTTTAAAATACTCAGAGCATTCACCCATCCCGAGTAAACTCGCCGGATAACACGCATCCATATCACACTTGTTGGATCATATTTGGAATTCCATATTCCACCATTTCCGTACAGCTTAATTGGACATCTGAGAGAAATTCAGCTCTTGTTGGTTTCCACAGATTTTTCTTTCTCGCGAAATGAGCTGCAGCTGACGGGATTGTAAAACAGTTTGTTAGTATTTACTCGTCGTTATCCGTTGAAAAATCACAAGCTGTTTTCTCATCTCGTCGTGAAGAGATTCAGTACGGTATATCTCTCCATTAGGTCTTACAAATTGATGGAATTTACACTCTTCGTCTTCAAAACTCTGAAATAACAACACTAACACAGGATCGTTTTTACTTTCCGTGCGAATAAAATTAAACAAATCCTCCTCCCCGGAGAACTCCACGGGTAGATATTTTATAATTCTAACCCGTTCAAATATTGTTATTGTGAAAGTCCACGCGTGTGCATTATGGTCAATAATTTTGATGGGAGATCCCCTTGACTTATATTTCGGTTCGTATTATACTTCTCCTGTTATTGTCGCTACGGTTATTGGAAAGTTTAATATCTTTTCTAGCTCAGCTACAGTTTGAATTGTTGCCACATTGTTCCTGACTGCTAGTGCCCATTCATTTTTGTTTATGCGTCTTAGATCCGTCAACTTGTTTGCACGCAACGCATTTTTAAAATGCTCTATTATTCGTTCGGCTACACAATTTATCCCTGACAATTTCATGGGTTTCAATTTCTCAATACTCGGTTTGTCATTTATCGGACAGATCCCTTAAACAACCGCTGTCACAGGATAAGCTCTCTCGTAATACGGTTTGTCAATTCCAGTCAGCGTTCCTGGTTTGGAATCCTGACTCACAGTGACAGTTCTTTCATTTTTCAAGATGGGGTTCAAATTTGTCGCGTATAATCCAATTTCCTGTTTCTGAACGGATAATGAATTTCACTCTAAAACAATACTTTCTATGGTCAAGATGTGATATTATCGCTGCTGTCTTTTGATCGTTCATGGTAGCATCAACACTATCATCGATTCGAAATGTTGACCAACAGTGAGATGCACCATCGCGCTTAAATTCGTTGAAACCTTCATGGATTGTACCCAACATGTTTCTATCACTTATTAGACCCTTATTTGGTACATCTATGGATACTCTATCGAGATTGAATTTAACATTTTTGCAGGGTTTTATTTTGGAAAATCTCTCTAACTCCTCCATATTATAATTAAAACATTTAAATAAAATAAATGTTCATAAAATGAATCAATGAAAGTAGCTTATGATAGGATCAGTAACCGTTTGTAACAAATCATGCAGAAAGGAATTCTGTGGATATCATTCACAGAGTGTGCGACGTGGAAGCTTAGGTCCTTTACCCTTCATACGATGTGGGGTGGGGGTATGAGGAAAATCGTAACTGTGTCTCAATTGTTGTGGTAAGCAATACAGGGAACTTAAGCGCTATTATGATAAGAGAGTTAAAACTCTAACTCTGACTCGGTCAGCGTCAATGACAAAATCATAAGAACCCCTCAAGACTACATTGATAGATTCTCAATAAGTAATAATTAAACCATATAATCAATTAGACAAATAATATATATATGTATATAAATGAGCCAAGAATTTCAACCACATTCCGTGAACATCGATTATGAAGCGCCTCGTGATGGTGTAGTCAGACACCGCAGATTGAAAAAACGATTAGGGTTTGACAATGGTCTGGGGTATTTGATGTTTTGTACTGGAAGGAAAATCATCTTTATCTTTAATGGTTCAGCTTGTTTGTATCTACTCGCAACATCAACTACGGTTAGCGCATACTTGTATGTTTTTTTTATTAACAGCATCATGCGGCAGAAATAATATAATAGCCTGATGAACTTCATTAGGGACGCTGACATCAAAATGTGCAAAGATAATTTGTTTAGGCGGTGGTAGATAAATCTGCCATATCGCCTGTTTGGATAACCAATCAGCCACAGTAACTTTTTATACTTTTGCCGCGTTAGCGAGTTTATTGATTGCTGATTTACCTCACCAGTATCCTCTTAGGGAATAATAAATAGATTTCATGCTGTTAATAATTACCAGCACCCAGCATTAATTTACTTTTCATCGCCGATTTTATCAACCAAGAAGCTAATTTTTCTTTGAAGGATTGATCAGTGATAGACTTTAACGCATGAATCAATTGCGCATCTGAGATATGTCTGTGTTGCAGATTGCTGCTTTTATAAGCACCATCATGAGCATGACATGCCTTATAAATAGCTTTTATTGGATATTCGCCGGGTCGGGGTTGGTCTTGATCATAGAGTCGGATATAGAGTCTGGTTCCAGGGCCACAATAACTATACCCTGGAAGGTGTTTTTCTCCTGGATATTTTGCCCATGGAGCCCGGGCAAGTTTTGTCATGTTTTGCTGCAATATCACCTCCTTTTTTTTTTTAAATCCTTAGAAATAAATCTAAATTTTTTGTACCATTGATCTGTTAATGCTTGTTGTAATTGTTGTCAAGCTGTTTGTGCTGGTAACGCGTCTTACATTTCACACAATATAGATCCATAATTTATTTATAATAGCATGAATGTAATTGATTTTTCTATTCGCATGATCATAATCGGACCATCTGGAAGTGGCAAGACACAGTTGTTACTTAATTTGATAACGAAATGGATGAAATGGCATACATTATATTTGATAGCTTTACGAAGTGTTAAGGGATTTAAACGAGAAAGCAAAATCGGAAATCGATGTGAATATTATTGAATTTATAACCGATATCAAAGAAGCACCGAGTATTGATTTTCTTGATGGAAGTATTAACAATTTAGTCGTATATGATGATGTGATATTGGATAAACAAGCAAACCCTACGAGGATATTTTCCAGAGGTAGACATAAAAATATTGATGTGATCTATGTTACTCAAAAATACGCGCAAGTACCTAAAATGATCAGAGAAAATTGTAATATTCTTGCTGTATTTAATGGACTCGACATTCATACGCTACGAAATATTCACCAGACCTTCATCAGTTTGAACACCGACAACAATTTCCGAAAGCTATTGCTTAAAGCAATGAAGCAATTTGTTTTGTCTGGAATCAAGATCGATATGATTTTATCCTACTTCCGATATCTTTTTGATGAAATCAAAACACAGGTAAACATTCTATATGAGAATACCCATGATAAGAATTCGGTTTTCCATATATCCGTTGGATGAAGGGCATTATGATTCTACCTTAAGAACATTGAGTCTGATGAGATGGTAAAGCTGCGACAGATATCTACGCTATGAGCAAGGTCGCTTCGATTTTATGCGTTAATTCTTATGCATTGGAAGCTCCATGACATTGGGATGCAACAAGTGAAAACTGTACACCTCGAAAGATATTAACTCTATGGCAGGACATGTCATTATGAGTAATGTAAAACACGCAAATATTACGTGAAGGCCTAGGGACACGACCCTGCCTTACATGTGGTATTGGAGTCAAATGAAACTATTAAAACTGTCAGCCCCGTGGATTTTTTTCGTGAATAATATAAAACGCGCAGAAATCTATTAAAACCTCAAAAGGTATCAACAAAATGTCCCAGTTAAAACTCTGGCTACCATCCCATTAGAATAAGGATGCCTACTGTGTCCAAACAAAATCAGCTCGCAAGGCAGCTTGAAATGTACATGCCGTGTCGTAAGAAGGAAGCAGACATTCGTGAAATATGGAGACCCATATTTGTTCTGAATTTACAGCTAGCACCACTGCAGAAGCAGCAGCAGCAGCAACAATAATCACCAACAAAATGCAACGGTACAACAACGAAAACAATTTGCGCGTGATCATTATATCTGATCTGACGAAATCCTTGATGAAATTGACAGTTTTTAAACGATTCTTGAAATCCTGCAGAAATGCACCAATACAAGATCAGGATTGACTCTCCAAAGGTTTATCCAAGTCGAGGTTCATGTCTCATCGTCTCAGCTGTTTAATGGGTCCAATTACATACGTACACCATACACGGAACCGCCAAGATCGGTTATAAAACTAAACATCTTTGATAATTGTTGTTTTGAATTGAATTGGCAATCATGTCTGCGCTATATCCGGTTAATGATTACCAAGATATGCCTCTGATACTTGATGCCTGTACAGGTTAACAAAGCTACACTGAAGCCAGGTATGGTTATTAATGTGTTAAATTATTTGTCTATCCGTTGATATTATCTCCTCCACATAGACACAAGGGTCGCACTGATTATACTTTGTTGTCGCTGTGTGAAATGGAAAAAAAATCGATATCGTACTACGAATGGATAAAAAAAATCTTGCTCGTCTGTTTTATCGACACAGCAAGTAAACGTGTAAAATATAGCATTGCAGACATTGCATGCATGAATTTATGACTCGGCAACTGCGTACGAGTCATGTATTTTACTGCGGTGGTGTCAGTGAAAAGAGCAATGCACAGTTATGCCCGAGTCTGGTAAAATGCTGTCAGATTTACTACACTAAAATGAAAGATCAAAGTCGCGTATATCATTGAGAATTTAAAATGCTTGAATGTTTCAGTAGATAGCTCTGCTTTTATAGACTCGCTGAGCTCTGTCTCATTTAGGGTAGAAATGACTCCCTTGTCGATTTTGAGATTTATTGCGAGATCAAATGGCACGAAATAAACCTAAGGCAATACAAGGCGCATACATAGAATACAAGATAAATACAATACAAAATAAAAAAGACACACATATAATGCACAATAAACAACCAATTTTATCACATACAAACACAAATGATACTATACCAAACTCGAAGGGTATCATGTTTCCAAATAATATTTAATCCAAGATTTTTTCGTGCATGAAAAACACTTGCTCTTCATCTTCACGACTCTTACTAATCATGGTATTGTCCGTCTTAAGAACTAGAGTAGGAATGGCAGTTGCTCTTCGTTATACTTGATTGTAATACTCGTGAAGCAGGTGAAACAGCACCACGAATGATCACTCACTCGCTCATGACAAACACGCACATTGGTACATGACACGAGTTCTGGGTCACACTCTCCTGACATTTGGCAAATTTGTGTTTTTCGCGTAAAAAGTACAATAGCAGCCATTCTGAACTATCTTTCAAGTCAATGAAATGATTACAAATACAGACCTTACGTTTACTCTCCCTGCAGACAATACATAAAACCATGAAGTTGGGACTACAGCTAATTGTTTAAAATAATTATTGAAATGTCACCCTCTAATATATTGCTGTATTTAGTTTACATTTCAGTATATAATTTACATAAAAGCAGCCCTTCTCATCGTTTCAACTGTCTGCAAAAACTAGGAGTGAAATCTATAGATAGATCCAAGTAATTTGCAGGTAGGAAACTGTTTGCGAATACGCCCACTGGCCTAACCATTCGGGTGGTGTTTGGTCTCTGGTTGAAGACCTAAGAAGTCCTTCTGTTGTGACGCCGGTGGGCTGAGGATCAACCTCACAGACTGGCGATCCGGGTTTCCCTCTAATATCGTTGGGCTTTGAACTAACTTTTCGGCTGATATCTATGGGGGAATGAACTGATTACTCTCACGTGAAAGGGAGCAATCAAATGTCTCTCGTGTTTCCTTAAACTACTACCATATTGCCTAAACATATTGGTTTGACAGTATCTATCTATCTATCTATCTATCTATCTATCTATCTATCTGTCTGTCTGTCTGTCTGTCTATCTATCTATCCATCCATCTATCTATCTATCTATCTATCTATCTATCTATCTATCTATCTATCTATCTATCTATCTATCTATCTATCTATCCCTTAGTCTTGCCGACCGTTGGGGCACCACCGATGACCTGACAACCAGCTTCCTCCATTCCAATCTGTTCTCTGCTACTCTCACTGTGTCACTCAGCTTCAGTCCTGTCCATTCTGAGATGTTATCCTCCCATCCTTTCCTCTGTCTGCCTCTCCTTCGCCCTCTCTGCATAGTACCTTGCATGATTGTCTTAGCAAGCCCTGTTGATCGTGTGACATGTCCGTACCATTTCATTTTGCGCTTTTTCACAATGGTCAATAGCTCTTCATAGGGCCAGCAGCAGAGAGGGTGAACCCTACAACGTTTTCAGACAAAATTTTGATTGAAATCTTAAAACGAGCCTTCCTACGATCTCATTTTAACCAAAAAAAAATGTCTCAGGGGCAAACCCTACAACGTTTTTAGACAAAAAATTGATTGAAATTTTAACGAGCCTTCCCTACGAAATCTCATTTTAACTAAAAAAATGAAAACGGAGACTTTTACGATTTTTTAATTAATTTTGGTCGCAACTTGATGTCATTCACCCTCTCTGCTGCTGAACTTTCAGTTCTGGGTTAATAATTTTTTTACGATGAAAATCACTAAGATTTCACAAACAGACTAATCGCTAACACCTCATCTTGTAGATCAATCAGATTATTTGACTGGTCTGTGAGTCTAAAATTAATTCTCGTTAACGAATTATTATGACACCGCATATAGACTGGATTAACCGGAGACTCAATTATTAAAAATCCTGGAGGAGCTGTTGGTGCAAATGAGTATAGAATATATCCCTGCTGAGCTTGATTTGATCGTTCGAGATTAATTTGATAGCTTCCTTCGATAACATCGCATACTAAATTGAGCGCAATCACCGAGGATATATTCACGTTGAACGGAGCGATATGTCTGCCGCCACTGTCTGGGTCATTATTATGTTTGAGGATTTTTATTTCTGGTGATGTTGTTTTTTTCCATGCATCATGAATTATTTTAAAACCAACATCGATGACATCACTGAGAAGTTTTTTTAGTTCTGGTACGTTATATCCTGGTAGTTTGAATGTCGGAATATCTTTGACGGGGATTTTATAGTCTATTGCAAATGTTGTTCTCGATATGGGATTATCGTCATCTAATATATCCTGAATAATTTTCAAATTAAATTTTTCCATATCGTCGATATTTTTATTGCATGTTTCTACGACGCTAATAAATTCATCACGGGTGAGAGAGCCGGATTTAAGGGATATTAACAACAGTGAAAAATCATTATTCATCGCTGTGAAATTTTCAACGATTTTAGGTTCGTCAATAAAATAATATTCCTCTATTTCCTCCTCCCCTTCCTTCTCTCTCCCAGTTAGTTGGTATCCGATACCAAAAAAATCTCTAGTATTCGTGTGATCTTTATAACTCTTTATTGGATTATCGGGTTTTATCACGTCGGTGACATAATCAGATTTTTTAGGTTCGGGTGATACAACAACGGTTTTTCCCCCCGGTGGTAATTCAGGCCATCCTAGTACGGTTCTAATAGAACTTTGATAGATATCTACGACGTATCCTTCTGTGCTTATTTCAATTGCGGATGATAGCGTCGGCTCATGAACCGTTATAGCGATTTTCGATTCTTTTCCAGTAATCGATTTTATTCTACGCGCGAATTCGTTATTGATTTGTTCAATTTGATATGACCCTGTTGGTATTGAAACGACGTTCTAGTCTGGAGTCCCGTCTTCTTTATTCTTATTCGCGAACACCAAGGAATTATTCGGTTGTTGACCACCAAATGATTTTGATCTGATATTAGGCCAACTGTGATACACTCGTAGTTTTGCTAGCGCTATCTCCTTCACGGGGACTGGGCTAGGGAAATTTACACTAAACTCGGGTTCCGTTGATGTTATTGATATCATACTTGTTTGTACTGGGTTTGTGTTTTCCACTATTCGTTGAAGTAATTCCATCGGTGTTGTCATCGTTGCTATACTCATGTTTTCGCTCTAATTTTGACACCACGGAATCGTAAATACTGACCATCACTGAGTTCTCAGTATCTGATATCGTTGATGTTATTGATATCATTCTGGTTTTTGGGTTCGTGTTTTTTAATTCCATCCGTGTTGTCATCGTTATTATACTGTTGTTGTCTCTCTAATTTTGATATCGCGGAATCAAAAATACCGACCATCGCTGAGAACTCACTATCTGATATAATTGTATCATCGAGTGACGACGATATCATCGAGGATAATTGCGAGTATGCGGTTGATGCAACATGATATTGAATTAAGTAATCTTGCAGTTTTCTCTGGCTACATGATGATATTTTTTTTTGTTATCCCGGTCGATATACCCGCGATTGTAGCCACCGCAGAAATGCAAATTGGAACTACGACCGGGGCAATCATTGTAACCGATGCTAGTATTATTCCGGCGCCAGCGAGAACGCTTGACAACGAGTACATAGTAATATCAATTGCGGTGATTCTTCGTCGGTATTTTTTTATTTTTATTTGATACTCCTCGGCGAGGGTTTTGAGTCTAGTTTGAAATTCTCTGACCTGATAATAGCGACATTGCGTTGATGAAATCATTGTTATTTTAAAAACGCTAGCGTTTTCAATTGTGAAATCCGAAGGATTTTCCTTTCAATTTAGTTATTTACTTCACATACGAATTCTAGGCACCAAGCTATTTCTTTTCTAATGGTGTTATCAACCGCGACAATCTCAAATTCTTCTTCTCCCCCCCCCCCCCCCACCGCGATAATTACTGTCGCGGTGCCACCAAAGTAGGTTTTACCGCTCACGATGATATCAAATTGCTTGTTAGAGATTAACGTCATCCTGTAGATACCATGGGGCCACTTCTCGATATTGACTTTCAATTTAGCATTAGATTCTTTTACCCAAGCAAAGGTCCCATGCTTTACCCTTTCAGATTTTTCTTTTAGTTTAAGAATATCGTCGTAAACGTCGAGATAGGTCTTTTTGATTTCGGTATATTTCATCATCGTTTTATCGCGGCGACTAAAAAATGAAATCAAAAGGTGGTTAAATTCCAAACCTTTTTGCATGACATAATGCCCGTTGAGTTGAGAATATGTCGTCGTGATATTATAACTTTCAGAGCCCTCAAAGAAATTTTTAGCCATTTCGCTGATGCGTTTTTGTTCATCAATAGCTTTTTTAACTTCAGCGAGAGTCGGGCCTGTCAACGATGTGGTTTCAGACGCAGGTGTTCTCCCTAAAAATTTATCAACGATGGTATTAAGTGTTGTTTGTCTCACCATAAACATATTAATATCTTTGAGAGTCATTGTAGATGTAGCCGGGACACCAAAAAAACTATTAGCGATGTAGGCATTGTGAGTATGCTTGCCGATAAACTCGTTAATTTCAGCGAGAGTCATGGCAGCCACAAGCGGGGTTCCGAAAAACTTAACAACGACGTCGTTAGTGGGTTTTTGCACCTTTTCAAGATTTTCTATTAGTTTAGAAATATCATTGTAAATATCAAGATAATTTGCCTTGATTTCATTTTCATTCATCATCCTCCCCGCGTCCTTGTTAAAAAAGAATAGCGATAGAAAGTTTTTAATTTCAGCGAGAGTCATGCCAACCACAAGCGGGGTTCCAAAGAATTTATGTATGACATTTTTGCGAAAAGTATTATAACCTCGTATATAATCATCCAGCTCACGGCCGCGGGTGGCAATCATGCTGTCGTGGGCGGCAATTGCGTCGGTGATCGTAGACACAAGTGCGCCTGGTTTAAGTCGTCCGCCGCTGGAATACAGCGCAATAGAGTTTTCAGCGGCGTCGTGTTGTCGTATCAAAATATCATCCAACGACACATTACTAGTTTTCAATTTACCCTGGAGATCTTGAAATACAACTATTTCATTGGGATCAACATTTGTTAAATTTAACGTCTCAGCGATTTCATCTTTAATTTTTTTTTTATATCCTTGATAGAATCACCGGTTGCAGTGTCATCGGGTTTAGGTTTCAGAGGTCTTCCCCAAATATCAATCATGTTATTGTAAAACTCTCTCTCTCTCTCTAAAATCTTTTCGTTGAAAAATCTTTGATTTTCGCCAGCGATTGCTGGTGTATTTATTTACGACAACATGTGGTGGTTTTCCCCTTGGGTTACCCAAGGAGTTAGAAATAGCATCAAGAACATTTAATACTTCGCTGCCGCATATTGGTGGATCATTCATTTGTTGTGTTGGTAGCGTAGAATACCAAGTCTTCATTGGAAAAGTTTTTATTTAACGCATGAATTCCTTCGGCGGTGCTAATCTATATGAATCAAAATAGACAATCCCACGTGGATCAATAGCGTATGCAACCCAGTGAGTACCAGGTCCGGTGTTGTTATCGAGATTAATGATACCGGTTTCAACGCTGTTGGGTTGTGTCGGTAATTGATCTTTCATAAAGACACCTCTGAAATTTTTTATGGCGAGTTTTTTAGCAGCATCGAGTAAATCAAAATTGGACATAGGAACCATAGGTTCCCGAGTTAATAAACCGGTCCTAGTCTTAGACCTTTTCCGCTGTACCACGAATACGGGGTTCCTGGTAGTCTTAGACCCTTTCCCTTTTTTCTATACCCCTTCCCCGTTGCTTTCTTTAGTGCCATTCCTGCCGCGGTACCAACAGCCCCTAACGCTGCCGCTTTAGCTACCGCTGGGGCTGCTGCTGCAATCAATGCTGGAATCGCAGCTAACAGTGGGAATATACCACCAGTCTTTTCCATGTTTTTAATCGCGCTTGCAGAAAGAGTAACCTGAACACCTTTTTTTGCTACAAGTGCATCATTGAAATGTTTTACTTGACGAGTTGTCAGCGATAATTTATTCGCCCCGCCAGTCATTTGATTGGGTTTTAGCGTAATTGTGGTTCCACATTGCTTAGCTGATTTGGATTGCAATTTTTTTAATTGACCAGGTGTCAAAGACACATTGATATTACTATACGACATTATACGTAATAGATTAATTCTAAATCGAGGATTTCAATTACATGTTTTCCACTGGCGCATCTACCACTCTCATTCTTCCTCCAACACCTTAGAGTAGCATTGATTTGTCGCTGAGAATGACAGCAACCGCTCTATAATTAGCGATAGCACCACGAGTCACATGAGCTCTAAAATGTATATCAACGACGGATTGTCTTGTTAAATCGAGATGTTCCAGCGAAAAGTAATAGATCGGATATAAACTCTTAAAGTCGTATTGTGATATTTGCAGACCAGTATCAACATTTTGATCGCGTGCCATAAACGACAACAACCTATGATACACGCGAGCAATATGATTTTCTGTGTAATCAAGTTGTATGTCTTCGGATGGTTCCTGCTGGCCGTTTATTCTCAGTGAGACGTCTTTAACACCTAATGGATCAAATATCATATGACTGAAACGTTGATCGCCAACTCGTGTGTTATCCTGTAACGCAATAAATATATGACGTGGCGCAGCAGTGCCTTGTTTTGATGCTAGGTTCCACGTAAACACATTATTAACATTTAATTGTTTAACATCTGTACTCACTGATAACCAACTCAACAACGACTTTCCTCCTTGGTCCATAAATGATAGTAATCGTCCTTCTGCGGTGATTGATGGAGTCAACACTGGCATCCACAATGATATTTTTGTTAAAATAACTTTACCAGCATCAGCATTGGGATTTGCATTATCTGCTGGAATCCTCCAAATTGCGTCATTATCATCACCCTTTCGTACAAGCGCTACTGTATGCTTCGCCCCGTAGATAACTTTTCGGACGTTTCTACAGAATCCAAATATGTGATGCAGTGGAATCGCGCATGAAAATGATTTACGCGCTCCTTGCAACATTGACATACGTGTTGCAGCTCCTAGATTGAAATTAACATCGTTGTTTATAATCATATCTTCGGCATCAATATTAGCAGTGCCAGCATTATTCTTTGGTCGTCTTACAACAAATTGATTTCCTCCAGCGGTATTTTTAACATCTTTTGCAAACATCATAGAAGGTCCTGCTGATCTTGTATAATCATTTGAATATCTCGCTAACCCGATTATTGTTGTAGCCACATCAACATCGCGATCTATCGACTCGATTTCTTTTCCATCGATGAGATATCTAGCACTCTCAAATAACGCCATAATACCATTATTGACAAACCCGACTTGAGTACCAGCTGGATACGGTGCTGGTACAGCAGTAGTATCAGCAGCTGTTACAAGTTCACCTTCTACTTCAATAAACGCTACAGCGGGTAGAAAGTATTTACTGGTATCATGGACTTGAAGTTCAATTCGCGATCGACTATTTGGGTCTATTGCATGATAGGCGTAATATTGATAATCGCGTACAGAATCATCCTTGCCAACTGGGGCGTCTATATCAAACGCCGGATCATGTGACTTTTTGAACATTTTATTCTATTTATCAGAGTCTAAATCGTAAAATCCGTAGGATTTTCATCGTAAACGATTTTCATCGTGAAAAACGCTAGCGTTTTCGACGTGGTTTTTTAAAGCCGCTTCCTGCTATCATATTTGCAATATTGCTTTGGTCGGGAGTTATCAACGACGCTAGTTTTTCGTCTACTGAGTTATTTATTATTTTACTAACACTCGCAGGCTTTTCCGCGGTAGACGGTAACGGTTTCTTTGAAAATCCTTTGGATTTTTCTCGTCTCACCAATGATGTTATTTTATTCTTCGCGGCTAAAAACGCTTTCCCGGCAAGATCTCCAACAGCACTGATACCCTTATCACGAATAACATCAATTGCTTTCATTGATAATTGTTTAGCTAACGGCATCACTTTTGAAGCCATTCTTGCAAATAACCCTGCAATGGTATTACCTATAGTATGCTCTATAAACTGGAAACCGTGAATTAACTACATAGACGGGGGTTGGTTTATCATGATTGTAGTGTATGATCATTATTTGAAATCAGAAACCATTTTTCAATTGTAAAACAATTTATCAATTGGAAACGCTAGCGTTTTTATTCAGTCTCGGTGATTAATCACTGTGATAATCCTCCACTAACTCGCCAATGAAATCTCGATATGTGCTGATACCCATGATACCGCCTTGAAATAATCGTCTACAGATATCAGCTGCTTCATTAATTATTTCCGGTGAGTTGTTTCCGGCTCAGAACCCTCCTACAAGAACTTCTAATCGTGATATATCACTGAGAACACTACCAGGACATGTCATGGTAGAGTCAAAGACTCCAGCGTTGAAATCCTTTGGATTTCCAATCGAATATCCTTTTCCGCTTGTTTCCTCAGTTGTACCAGTTGCGCCCTCACTATCATCAAGTAATTGCCTTTGTTGGCCTCGACCTTGTTGTTTTTGTATACCATAACTATCAACTCCTGCTTTAAAAGTTCTGTACTTAATTGTATCCTTTTTCAAATTACCAGTAATATCCTTGTTTATTTTATATAACCAATTAACCCATTCATCTCGGCTTATTTTATTGTTTTTATACTCGTCTTTTAAAAACTCTCCCTTTGAATAATAGTTTTGGGCAGCGAAAACGCCAAAATCAGCATAATCTTTGAGTTTTATTAATTGAGCTTGTTTGATTTTTCTTATAGCTTCTTCGGTGAATTTGTCTCTAAAGGGAATACCTCTTGGGGTGACAACATCAACAGGTTGTGGTTCAGGTGTGGAAACTCTTTGAGTTTCAGGCGCAGAATCATCAATATCAGCTAATCGTTCATACTCGCGCTGAGTTTTTATATCACTGGATAACTGTTGTATCCCTGCGCGTGTTTGTCCGGTCTCTGCTGCTATCTTTTCAAACGTATCAAGCAGCGGCGCCTTCTTTACTCGTTCTCGCTCAGGAATATCTCCGTATATCGCTGCTTCAGTTAACTTTTTCACATCTTTGGTCGCACTTGTTATCGGAGTAAAAAGTTGTTCACTTGACACAGAAAAGTCAGTCTGCGCTTGTTGTCGTTGTTGCAGTTTATTCCGTACAGAGTCACGAATTGGTACAAATCTCCTGATTGCATCCAGTCGTTCACGAGCCAATCGGGTTGTTAATGCTTCATTGACCATTATTTGAAATCGCAAACAATTTTTCAATTGCAAAACAATTTTTTAATCCGACCTAACACGATCATGGAAGCGTTTTAACAGCTCTAGCATTGATGAGGAAAGTCACATAATTGTATATAAATAATTAATACTGTGACTTTCCTCACTTTTCCATTGATCAATCTGAACCGTTCATCAATTTTTATTCAGTGTGAAATATTTTCATTGTTTTTGACATTGTCAATCAAAAAATGCTAAAAAAAATTAAAATCTCTATGAGGGACGGTCACAATCAAATAATGATAAATGGTCAGTCAATCAAATAATGATAAATGGTCAATCAAAATTGTTCATTTTCTTGAATTAACGCCCGTAGGTTTCTAATTTTAGAATTAACCTCCTTTTTCAATTCGTATTCGTTACCTAATTCTTTTCGTATTCGTTCTACGATAGTATATAACGGAGCGAACACACTTACGTCACTGGAGAATGCAAGAGAGTCCCGAATAGAATTCTGAATCCTTTTGATGAGCGTGTATTGCTTTGGCAGCATATATTTATTGTTGTTAACTCCGTATTCAATATCCTGAAAATCAGACATGATTTGATCAGGATTTAAACCATCTGATAGTTCAATATCCCAACTTTTCAATTTTGAAATTTCATCAATAATGCTATTCATTTTTTCAGAATTCATTATTCTATAACAATTATATATTTTTAAATGAAAAATATGACGCATCAGACATAACTAAATTTAATTTTCAGTCCGTTCTTTTTTGAAATGGCCGTCTTGGTTATTCCCTCTGCAACTTTTCGTACTGAGGCTCTACAAATATCGAAGTACCCACTGGCTTCATATATCTATTGAAATATTTTTTCTTCGTTAGTTGTTGTATTCAAAGATTTTACGGGTCTCGCTCGCTTTGAGCAAGTACCAGTCTTTCCCCGTTTCAAATTCTCACTTTGTGTAACAACTTCTAGATTTGATAAAGAATTAATCTTTGGATTAGAATCCTTATGATCAATAACAAAACCATCCTCGATTAATCCATGGAAACACTCGTACACGAAACGATGATTGTGATATTTTTTCTTTCCAGCACCAAACATCAAATACCCTTGATTAGTCACAACACCAACTGGTTTCTTCAGTCTACGGTTTCTGACAGTACCATCACTGGATGCTTCATAATTTGTAATCACAGGGTGTGGTCTGAATTCTTGGTTCATTTATATACTATACTATTGTTTGTCTAATTCATTGTTTGGTCTAATGATTACATCTTTGGAAAATCTTTCGATGTAGTCTTGGGGGGTTCTTATGATTTTATCCTTGACATAGTCAAGGATACTGACTTTATCAGTGTCAGGGACAGAGTCAAGGACTTTTTCAGGGTCATAATTTCTGATTGATTGTCCATTTTTTATTCTTTTATCATAATAACGCTTCAACTCCCTGTATCGCTTTCCACCGCAATTCAAACACAACTGAGATTTTCCCCTAACCCCAACCCCACATCGTATGCAGGGTAACGGACCAAGGCTTCCACGACGAAAGCTTTGCATATGATACCCACAGAATTCATTTCTGCATGATTTGTTACACGGGGTTATTGATCCAATCATAAGCCACTTACAGTGATTCATTATATATAAATTCTTCATTTAAATGCTTGTTTTAATTATAGCATGAGGGAGTTAAGGAGAACGCCTTCGAAAAATGCTGAATTCAATACTGATAAGGAATTTAAGAGATTATTGAAGATTAATCCTAAATTTAATCTCAATAAACCCCAAAAACGTCCAAGAGACGGAAACATGAAAGAGTTTAAGAGATTATTGAAGATTAATCCTAAATTTAATCTCGATAAACCCAAAAAACGTTTAATAGACGGAAACATGAAAGAGTTTAAGAGATTATTGAAGATTAATCCTAAATTTAATCTCGATAAACCAAAAAAACGTAACAAAATTAATCCTAAATTTAATCTCGATAAACCAAAAAAACGTTTAATAGACGGAAACATGAAAGAGTTTAAGAGATTTTTGAAAATTAATCCTAAATTTAATCTCGATAAACCAAAAAAACGTTTAATAGACGGAAACATGAAAGAGTTTAAGAGATTATTGAAGATTAATCCTAAATTTAATCTCGATAAACCAAAAAAAACGTCCAAGAGATTACCCTGGAAAGATGCTCAATTCAATCTCGATATAGTTTCTAATACACCAAAGAATACAATTCTTGATAAAGCCATGATTAGTAAAATCAGAGACTGTTTTAATGAATTCAAGCGTGATGGAGCATCTTATTGTTGGTCAACATTTCGAATTGATGGTGTTGTTGACGCTACCATGAATGATGAAAAAGCAGCAGTGATAATTTCACGTGTTGGGGAAAAAAGGTATTTTTTCCGAATAAAATTCATTATCGAAGTCGATGGCAAATGGATTATTAGGGATAAATTTGAACCAATCCTCAAGAATAAAAAAGCTGTCATTGTGAGTAGAGATTCCAAACCAGGAATTCTAACCGGCATTGACAAACCATACTACGAAAGATCTTATCCCGTAACAGCAATGGTTTATGGGATATATCCGTTAAATGATAAACCCGATATCGCAAAACTAGCTCCTATGAAATATTCTAGTTCACTGAATTGCGTGGCTACACGGGTAATGGAACACTTCACAAATGCATCCCGAGGAAATAAACTAACTGATCTGCGACGTAGGAAAATAACCGAATGGGAACTGACAGTGAAACAGCATGGTGCAAAGATTTCTGATATAGCTAAATTAGAAACATCATTAAGATTTCCAATAACCGTTATGACGATAACCGGAGAAGTATTATACGAGCCGAAATATAACAAAAATGGAGCGCCAATACAGATTATTGATCATAACAAACACGCGTGGACACTTGCGGTAACAATATTTCCACGAGATAGAACCGTGAAATATATCCCCAAGGAGTTCGTCGGGGATGTTTTCTATGAAGAGAAATTATTCGATGCTATTCATGCGTTGTGTAAAGATGATCCTGTGTCAGTGTGGTTACTTAGAAGTGATGAAGATCCCGAAATAGGATTCTATCAATTTATAAGACCAAATGGTGAATTATATCGCGTTGAAGAATTAGATAACAGAATGAGAAAAATCGCTAGTGATTTTTCACCGGAGAATTCCCATGAAAAACTACTCACGGATAGTTTTACTATTCCATCAGTGGTAGCTCACTTCGCAAGAGAAAAAAACTCATGGCGTCCAACACGAAGTGATTTTCTCGAGGACGTTAAATTGAGTTGCGTCGAATTTGGTCATGGAGGACTGTGGAATACAAAATACTCACGTGATGGTATGATTTCAATTGATATAGCCGCGTGTTATCCTGGAAGTTTTCTCGGGTATGGAGAATGTAGTAATTATTTTAAACGATTTGGACACCCCACGAATGAAATGACTCGTGTTGCGATTAATGGTCCATTGCCTGATTTTGATTTAACTGGATTCGCTCGTGTAATATCATTCGAATTAGCTACAGGGTTACATCCGTGTAGTTATGTTTGGCTTGGTAGACACCTATCTGAAAAGGCGTGGATGCCAATAGTGTTATTGAGATATATGATCGATTGTGGTATGCTAATATCGTTAATTGTCAGTGAAGCTATTATATGCTATCGAGCTCAGAAAGAAGTTTGGCTACCACAACCCGATCTAAATAGAATAATTAGCGAACAGCGAAAACAATTTCCTGATTTCAATGAAGAACAAATCATGAATTTGTCTATGCAGTTATTTGAAATTAATAAAGAACAAGCAAAAGATTTTGGACGAAGAATAATCGGTAAATTTACCCAGGGTGGAAGATACGACAATGCAAAATACTCTTCGCGGTTGATCATAGACGTCGCTGAATACGATTTTATTGTAACGGATTTAACGAAACAGGGAAAACTTGTATCCCGTAAGGATGCTTTTCTATCCAATGGTGAGAAATTAGGTACGGTTGTTACCTACTGTGATGGATATAATTCCCAGTACACACATTTGAGAAGTTCTATGCTAGCTTATGCTTCTATTAATCTATTTTCGATGATAAATAGATTTCCTAATACCGCGGTTAGAGTAGCCACTGATTCAATGTATATTCACAATAAATACAAATCAGCTGTAGCGGCATTCACAGATCCCGAGGAAGCGTGGGGGCGTTGGCGATTTGAAAAGGAAACACTACACGAGTATTGTGAATCCGCAGACGTTGCCATTGATGATAAATATCTTTGTTATAACCGTATTGAAATTCAATCAGAATTTTCTAATGCACCACCGGTATCTGATCCCGTATGTAGATACAAGACAGTTTATTTAAACGGCTGTGGTGGGTCAGGAAAGACAACTCGTGCAATCGAATTATTTCGTCGGTCAAACATGATTGTCCTGACACCAACTCACAGACTCGCCAGAGAGATGAAACAACGAGGGGTAAATGCCTGTACCTATCACAGCTTCTTTCGATGGAAGGGTGACAAATGGACTCCTGATCGAATGGGTGATAAATTCATTCCTGAAATCATAATCTGGGATGAAATATGCACAGTGTCATCAGATGTATTACAAACATTTCTCGAGTGGTTGTTAAACAAAAACACAAAAGTCGTCATGTGCGGGGATCACGGCCAACCACCACCATTTGTCGGTGCATCCTCACATGAGTGGCTAAAGGGTTTTGTAGACTATTATGAAGAAATTAACACTGATTATAGATCACTTGATGAACGATTACGAGAATTCAAAGCGCTAATTAGATTACAACCGGATAAAATCCAGTGTGAAATAGCGTGTGAAGTGATTTCAGAGACTCCAATGAATGATTTTTGGGAAACGTGGAGACCTAACGATTTGATAATTGCAAGTAGAAAAATAGTCAGAGACACACTTCAGATGAAGTTATTTGAATTGCATAAAGAAAAATTTGCAACACTTCCAGTACCATTATGTTATAGGCCATCGGATACACGAAAGCAGAATATAGAAGTTGATATTCCAGGACAGCGTGAAAAACAAATTCTCGTATTAAATGATATTGTGCTGGTTGATATCAGCGTCGTTGAAGATGCATTGCGTGCTAATAAATCCCCGTGGACGCTAGGATACGCAGCGACGATACATTCTTCACAGGGATTAACTATATCGGATACAATTGTTTGGATGGTAGATAATCGCATCGAATGGTCAAATTTAGTCTATCTTGCAGTATCCAGAGTACGAAAAATAAATCAACTTCGAAGAATTGTTTTCGATGATGAAATCATTGGTGGCGATGATAATGACACAACAATGGATGATATTGATGTTAAAATTATTGATAAAAACCTCTCTGGTTACAAACAACAAGACAAAAAAAAAACAATGAGAATTTGACATTGATGCTGGATTAATAATCACTTTGAAGAAACAACAGAATAATCACTGCGCAAGTTGCAATTGTATAATGCGTTGGCAGTATTCGGATAAGGATCCTCGCCAATTTACCGTAGACAGAAAGAATAGCAGCATTGGTCATGTCAGAAACAATGTGATGTTAACTTGTCTTGAGTGCAATAGACGCAACGGCGCTAGTTAAGACCCCGCGGTGGTAATTGAGTATCATGAGGAATCACTTGGAGTTGTTCGCGTGTAAACCCCCGCTGAGGGGCAGTTGAATCCAATTTATAGATTGGAGGTCTACCAGTTGATCGTGTTATAGTAGATATCTTGTGTGCAGTAACACTCCAAAAAGGATCAGTAGCCCTTTTTGTGCCACCTTCCAGCTCTCCTGGTTCGTATAAATACCTAACAGTGACATTACTGCCAAGAATTGGTTCTTTGAAATCTTTTTGTGGTTGTACGGGTATAGACTTCTTTTTAATAGCGTTGCTAGGTTTCATGTTGATTGTTCTAGTAATCTCATTATTCAGTGCGGTAATCACAGCTGGTAACCTTTTGACCCATTCACGGGATCGTTTTTCTTGAATGAATTCTTTTGCGTATTGATATCCAAATAACCGCTCAGCAATCGTCCGATTAAATCGTTCTACAATGGCCTGATCGCGATGTAGCGCAGTATGCCCTCGTCGTATGGTGACATTATGATGTTTCATTGTAGATAACACTGCACCCTGAAATTCCTTGCCAGGATCAACCTGCAATAGATTTGGCCAGCGTAGTGGGCCCTTTCGATAAATCCTTTCGAATGCAGAAGCGACTTCAGTTGCTGATTTTGTTTTTAACGGTTCTGCTTCTTTGTATCGACTCGCAACATCAACTACGGTTAACGCGTATTTGTAACCACGATCATGTGGCAAAAATAATTTATCAGCTTGATGAACTTCATTAGGGACAGTCACATCAAAATGCGAGTAATTAATTTGTTTAGGGCGCGGTAGATAAATTTGCCATAGTGCCTGTTTGGATAACCAATTAGCCGCAGTAGCTTTTTTCACTTTTGCGGCGCTAGCGAGTTTATTGATTGCAGCGTTACCCCTCCAGTATCCCCTCGGAGAATAATAAATAGATTCTATGTTGTTATTAATTACCAGTGCCTAACGTCAATTTGCTTTTCATAGCCGATTTTATTAACCATGAAGCTAATTTTTCTTTGAACGATTTATCAGGAATAGCATTTAATGTATGAATTAATTTCACATCTTCTAGATGCCTGTGTTGCAAATCACTGCTCTTATATGCAACATCATGAGCGTGACACGCCTTATCAATAGCGTTTATTGGTTCTTCACCACGTCGAGGTTGATTTTGATCATCAAGTCTGATATCTTATCGTGTTCCGGGGCCACAGTAGCTATATCCTGGAAGGTGCTTTTCTCCGGGGTACTTTGCCCATGGGGTTCCAGGGAGTTTTGCCAATTTGGCTGCGATATCACCTCCTCGTTTTTTTTATAACATCTCCGAATTGTAAAATCTTTGATTTTGAAGAAACAAATCTAATTATTTTTGTACCACATGTTGCACATCTGCCAGTAAGCGCTGATCGGTTATTTTTAGTTGTAACCGTCGTCACATCATCTGTGCCAGTACGCGTTTTACACTTCACACAATATAGATCCATAATTTATGTATAGAGATATGGATATAATTGATTTTTCAGCGACTAAAACAAGAGAACCAGTTAAGCATCATGCAGCGCTACCAAACTCTATCCGGATGATTATAATCGGGCCATCTGGATCCGGCAAGACGCAATTATTGCTCAATTTAATAATGAGATGGATGAAGTGGGATAAGTTGTATTTAATTGCCCCTAGCGTAGATGATCAACGATGCTATGAAGTGTTAAAAGATTTTAACGACAGCGCGGTAGAAAAATCCGGTGAGGGTATTATTGAATTTATAACCGATATCGATGAAACACCGAGCATTGATGATATTGATGGAGATATTAACAATTTAGTCGTATACGACGATATAATGTTAGATAAACAAAAAAATCCTGCTAGGATTTTTTCCAGAGGCAGGCATAAAAACACTGACGTGATATATGTCACTCAACGCTACACACAGGTTCCAAAAGTCATCAGAGATAACTGCAATATTCTTGCTGTATTCAACGGAGTTGATACTCATACTCTTAGAAATATATGGCAGACATGGTGTTCTGATATGGACTTCAATCAATTTAAAAACTTCTTTAGTCATGCTCAGTCAACCCCGTACGGATTCGCAACAATAAATTTGCATGATCCTCGGACACGATATCGTATCGGACTGGATCAAATATTCGGTTAAAATCATTTATTATTTTTTGTTAACCAGAACTGAAAGTTCCAGCAGCAGAGAGGGTGGATGACATCAAGTTGCGACCAAAATTAATTAAAAAATCGTAAAAGTCTCCGTTTTCATTTTTTTAGTTAAAATGAGATTTCGTAGGGAAGGCTCGTTAAAATTTCAATCAATTTTTTGTCTAAAAACGTTGTAGGGTTTGCCCCTGAGACATTTTTTTTGGTTAAAATGAGATCGTAGGAAGGCTCGTTTTAAGATTTCAATCAAAATTTTGTCTGAAAACGTTGTAGGGTTCACCCTCTCTGCTGCTGGGCCCAATGGCTTGCCTAATTCTGTTTCCCATTTCCTCATTTGTGACATGATCTCTATATGTAATGCCAAGCAACCTTCGAAAGCATCTCATTTCAACAGCTTGTATCCTCCTTTCCAGATCCGCTGTGAGGGTCCACGACTCACAGGCATATAGGAATACAGATGCAACCAAGGAGCGCATCAGTCTGATGTTTTAGCTGACTGAGGTGTTTCTTTCTTTCCAAACTGTCTTCAGCCTTGCCATTGCTGTTATTGTCAGCACAATCCTGGACAATATTTCTGGTTTCGATCATTCGTCTGCCACGATGGCTCCTATGTACTTGAATCTATTAACTGTTTCCAGTTTTTGGTCTCTAATTATGATGTCAGTGCTGATGCCACTGGTGTTGGTCATCAATTTGGTCTTCTCTGCACTGATTTCCATAGCAAAAGCAGCAGCTGTCCTGTCCAATTTTTCCACTAACTGAGCTAGCTCCTCCTCATTTCCTGCAAGGCCATCGATGTCATCAGCAAAGCGCAGATTCGTTATTATTCTGCCTTCAATACTGACAGTTCTTTCATGGTCTTCCAGTGCATCTGTCATGATTCTTTCAAAGAAGATGTTGAAGAGAGTAGGTGAAAGCAAACTGCCCTGTCTGACTCCCACAGTTGTTTTAACCTATCTCCTATTTGACCGTTGAAGCATACTGCGCTGGTGGCCTTGCTGTAAAGGCTTCCTATGACTCTGATCAGGATAGCGTTGATGTTGTACAGCTTCATGGCGGACCAAAGGGCTGCATGCCATACCCTGTCATACGCCTTCTTGAAGTCTATAAAGACATGATAAAGGTCTTGTTGGTGCTGGAGGTATTTCTCACATAGTATTCTCAGGTTGACAATCTGTTCAGTTGTGCTTAACCCTGGTCTGAAGCCTGCCTGTTCTTCAGCAATGATTTCCACTGCCCGCGGCTTCAGTCTGTTTAGCATGACTCTGCTTGGGTGGCGTATAAGACTGATCGTGCGATAGTTCTGACATTGCTGCAAATTGCCTTTTTTCGGGAGAGTTACTATGAGTGACTGAGTCCATGGTGTTGGCCATTCCCCTGTCTGTCAGATCTTGTTGCAGATTGATAGTAGGGCGCTTATCATGGCTTCACCCCCTTCTTGCACTAGTTTTGTAGGGATGTTGTCTACTCCTGCTGCCTTCCCTATTTCAATGCTTTCACTGCAGCCTCTACTTCTTCTTGGAGGATGGGGTAGTTGTCAGTGTTGGTCACTGATGGGGTGTTGAGTATGTCTGGGTCCCCTGTAGGTCTGTGGTTGTACAGGTCTGAGCAGTATTCTATCCATCTCTTAATAATGTCTTGTTCTTCTGTAAGACATTTCCCTCACTTATCTTGAATGATGGAGGAGCGTCCATGTTTAACACTGGTCAGGTCTTTCACCAGTTGGTATGCTTTTTTGCTATTATTTTCATTTAGATTGTTTTCAATATCTTTACACTGGTCTTCAATCCATGTCTCCTTTGCCTTTTTCATGCTTTTCTTGATAACCTGGTTGATTTCCATGTATTGTTTTGCTCCTTCTACTTCTGACTTCTTCTTCTTTAGCTCTCGACGCTTGTCACACAGATGAAGTATGTCAGTTGTAACCCAAGGTTTCTTTGGTCGTCGATGTTTGCCAAGGATCTCACTGGCTGTTTGGGTCACTGCTATGTTAAATGTGTCCATCATTGTGTCAATAACTGTGTTCTCTGCACTAAGAAGTAACAGTGGTACAAAATACCCTCGTATCCTTGTCTGGAGAAGGCTTCCAAGACCTCTGGGTCTTTTAGCTTGTCAAGGTTGAACTTGATTCTTGTGGGGCCCTCTTTGTCGACTTTTGTTTAGACGTAGGCAAATATGGGGATCGATACCAGATGGTGATCTACTGTCAAGGGCTGTTCGTGAAGAGCGATCTGTCACGAGGTTCTTACTTGTAACCCTCACTAAGAGAGTCCTAAACAAATCACGCATTGATCTAACCGCTGGAAACAACTTGCACGACCACGATCGGTCGTATAAGAACGATTCGAGCAAAAAGAATTCGAACTATTTACCAACACTAAAATATAAAAACATACGTCTAGAGTTGAATACCACTAACAAATTGCTTTACGTATCAAAATATGCTGGTATTTCTAAATAGCTCCCTAGAAACCGTCTGGCATGCCTAATAATATCTTGCGCAAGCTTATACATATAAAGAGAACCTAATATTGTATACATATATAACTCAACAATTAAATGTAAACAATACTCTCAACTAGTTTCCTGCCACTTTCAATCGGACGTTGATGCGCTGTAAGATTTTGTTTGTGGGGGTTTAAACAAGGGGGTATGTTATATAAGGAGGTTAGATAACTGTTTTGTGAGGTCAACAACACCTCACGATGTTGTCTGTAAAACCATCTTATATGTTGTTGTCAGATCATCTAATTATAAATTCTGTCAACACGCACATTGGTACACGACAGGAGCCCTGGGTCAGATAACAAAGACACAAATATCGATAAAACTGTGCATGTCGCTCAGACGCTAGTCCTTTATGTAGCCTAGAGCGCCAGCTCTCTAAGGGCAGTTGAGATATTTCTCAGATCAATCGAAGGTACGGTAAAATGGATTGGAGAGCAGCTCTACTCACTAGGAGACACACTTTGTATTGGGCATAACATTCCGCATCCACTCACTGCTGAATTGAGAAAGAGCTGTAAAATGTTTCCTCCGATCTAAGTGTTCTATTCCCCTTTTTAATGAATTGTATTTCATAAGAATGTTACGAATACATGTATGCAAAGAAAGTTTGGTAAACGTTCCAGTACCAAAACTATTACGATCTGTCTGTGCACACTGATATATATTTGCTTGCAGATGTGTTTCAGAAATTTCGTAATATTGCCCTGCACGTATCCAATTTCGACCCCTCCCATTACTTCGCGTCACCACTTTTGGGTTGGGATGCAATGTTGCCTGAAAGCAAAATAATAATACAAGCCCTAAGCGCTTTACAACATTAGAAAATATATATAATATAAAAGACATATATAATGATATAGGTTACATAAAGAACACTATCGAATTAGACAACATAACAAATGTTGAACATATTAAAGTAGGAATCATTATTAGGTTTTTACGTTTGTTCTTGCAGTCTAAATAGGTGCCTTTTAAGTGCACCTTTGAATGAATGTGATCACTGTGTTTGAAGGTTGTCAATATGACTTTGTTTACATAGTGGGAATAATGAGTGTACGATTGTCAGAAGAGGAACGTAAGTATCTTGATGGTGTGTACACCTGGGTGAGGTCAGATAGGTGTGAAGAACTGGAGTCTGTTAGTGAACATTAGCACAGAGAACAAATATTGTGTTTGATTCTGGATCGAATGAATAGCCATTGTAGGGTACAGAGCAGCGGCGAGGTGTGCTCTGATCGTGGTACTCCAAGGATGATCGGAGCAGCAGATGTGTTCTTAACTTTCTTGAAGGTTTTGGAGTAGATATTGAGAAGGACCAGACATATTTGAATTACATTAGTCCAGTCTTGAAAGTATTTATTAACATACACGTGTTTTAGTGACATCGACTGAAACATATTTGCGAATGGAGCTTATGCGTCTCGACTCAAGAAATGCAGCCTTGCATATGTTCATGATATGTTGGTGTAATATGAGAGCAGTGTCCAAAGTCGAACCTAGGTTTCGTACTGACTGTATGAATTTGATGTTGGTGTTGCTGATATTTATTATTTGAGGTAAAGAGTGTGAATGAGAATGTATTTGTGTTGTGATCAGAATGGTCTTGTCATCATTCATCTGCAGATTGTTACATGTCATCCGTGATTTCACAACAAAAATGAATTTCTCTACACCTTGGATAATAACATCAGCTTCAGTTGGGCGGCTAGATTTGCATATTTGGGTTTCATCAGTATACAATTGGTGAGACACTGTATGATGATCTATGACACAAAAGAGCGTCTGATTGTATTGAAGGAAAAAAGCAGGTCCAAGATCATAGTGTATAGAAGGAAGAGAACAGGTCATAGATCGACTGAGCTGAAGTGTACTCCATTTACGGACACAATTGGTATCATGTTGACCCAGTAGGACCTGAACTATAACATGGCTGTATACCAAATACATGCTGGAGACGGTGAAGTAATAGATCATGGTCTATTGTGTCAAATGCTGCCGACAAACCAAGTGGGGGGAGGGGGGTGAGGCTTGCAGTCTTTCCACTATTAAATGCAGAAATAACTTCGGTAACTACTTTTAAAGGAATAGTTTCAATATTATAGCAAGGGCGATATACAAAATGTATGCTGCTTCAAAGATTGTGTGAATTCCGATGACTTACAATTTGGGTTTGGACAACGTTTTCTAAGACTTTTTATATGAATGGGAGATTATAATCTGGGCGGTAGTTCTTTACATTGTTATGGTCGAGTGTTGCATTCTTCAGCAGGTTTTACATCAGCAGTGTTGAAAATTGATGGAAATTCCCTGAATGAGTGAATGGTATTAATGAATCAGTTAGAGAAGGCAATACTGGATCTAAGCACTCAAACAGCAGTATTGAAATTGGATCAAGTTCACGTGACTTTGGTGCACACTTTAACGATTGTACGTCCTAAATATTCAGAGACAGATTCAAATGCTGGTAATGCTAATGGTTGTCGCTGAAATTCTGAATCGCAACTGTATGGTGACATTGAGTCATTTGAAATTGTGTTGTCAAGTTTATCTCTAATGGTTTGTACTTTGTCACGGACGCATTTTGCAAACAGATTCGGAAGGTCGACTGGAGAAAAGGTAGCTGGAAGTGATGTACATTTGTTCCTTCAAATTAGCTTGTTAGTAATCTCGAAACGTTCTTTGCAGCTGTAATTTTCCGTGATCTTACTAATGTAGCACGCTGTTTTGGCTACATGGAATATGTTTGTAACGTTCTTCTTAGCAGCTTCATATCTTTGCTTATGAATAGTTAATCTGGATGAAAGCAAAATCCTCTCAGCTTTACTGTGGTATCTTTAAGCGGTGCAAAGCAGATCCCTAATACTTCTATACCACGGAGAACACGTTTGAATTGAAATTCTGGGATTTGTGGCTGGGGCATGATTTTCAAGCAATAAAGATAGGCAGTTATCGAGTAGGAAGTAAGAGTTTTGTTATGCTTGTTTGGACATCATGCATTAGTTTGGTTATATTTATCAGACTGAGGTTCCTCTTAGTAGCAAATAAAGGTAAAGGGTTAGGACTGATAAGTCAAGATGGCATAGAATGTAGAGGTGATCTGATGCAAGTTTGTGGGATAGCAGGGATGACCGTAGCATTTTATCATCGGGTCTATGAAGAAATCCAGTTTAAAATGTGACCATATTTATGGGTGGGTTGATTAACTGACTGTTTGAGACCGTTGATGGAATCTAAGAGTTTTGATGTTTATGGGTTTCCAGGACATTTAAAGTGAAAGTTGATATCTCCAAGAATAATCAGGTTGCCACCTATCGAATTTCCATACTCCAAAAGATTCGGGAGCTGCTTCAGAAAGGGAGATTCAGTCAACTTGGTTTTTCTACTAAGAGGAGTGCGGGACAGGCAGAATATGGACACCTTTGTTCCAGTGTGAGAGTGGTTTGGACTAGTTTAAACTATGTGTGGTAGTACATGAAGGCTATAGCTTTGTTAAGACGTTTGAACATGGAGTTCTTTGTGATGTCAACAATTCAAGCTTACGAGAGTAGCAGGACAACAACATGATCTAGTAACCGGTGGATATTAGATCTGCGCACTTGCTCCTTGACATTGATACACATCTATTTATCGAGTGATCAATTCGTGGAAAACACCTATGTCACGCCACGCATACGCTCGTGCCAACAAACCAAACGCGGACAAAAATAGTCCCGCTGACCACTACAACTCCACCATGTATCTAGAGCCTATTATCCTTTAGCGTTGACTACAACCGAATAAAGATCATTGTGAAATAATGCGTAAAGTAATTTCAGGAACCCCTATTAACAATTGGTGGAACTATCAAATGATTTGATAGTTGCAAGTAGAAAGATAGTTCCTGATACAGTTAAACAGCAATTATTTATGTTACATCAAGAAACGTTTCCAGAATAACCGGTGTCGCTGTGTATTCGAAGAGTAAATACGCGTTATAAGAATATCAAAACATCGTGTTAAATGATTTTGTGTTGGTTCTTTTCAATGTTGTTGAAGATGCAATATATTTTTTAAGAAGGATTACTTCCGCTTTTTGACCCTTCAAACAAATTTTCTGTTCACCTCCTCTATTGCTTATAGTCATTGACATATTTCAATCAAGATGAAATGATCTCACCATTTCGTGAGGCGAAGAAAGTAAGAGGCAGATACTGGACCTATCTTCTTGGACAGTAACTGACGTCTTGGCTCAAATTCTTGCCAGTTAGTTTGATGATGATATAAGTGAGTCAGAATCCATACCCAGAGGGTCAAAGTCAAACCAATGATCACCACCAGTAAGCCCAGAACACTACATTCGAGAGACGGAGAAAAGCTCCTCTAGAAAATGGAGAGCCATGCCTTACACATACACTGTGACGTTTAAAGATTTTAAGTCCGACATACCTTTAGAAGAACCCAGAGTGATTCATCACCGATTTGTGGGACTCTTTGTTAAGAACACTGAAAAGGCAATGTCGAGCCAACGAAGATGATTGTAACAGAATTGTTACCGAGAGGAGGGTGGATTAAATGAACAATACAAACACAATTTGGGAAAGAAAATATAAATTTATGTAATAAATTATAAATGAAAAAAATACAGATGTAACAACACAATAATTCATGCACTCAACCCACAATTAAACTCACAACCATTCGCAATACATGAACAAATTAAATAACAATACAAAAGGAATCACAAATGTAAAGGGATCTCTTGGATTATACACAGATCCAAGAATCCTTTACGAAAGTTAAATAAATGCAAGTATGATTTACGAAAAAAATAAACACAAACGACAAACTATCTATCGCACGATGGATTGCGATAACTAGCACGATCATATACTTGTATTCAATCAAGTTGCTAGCTTTTATTGATATCTATGTGATCACTTGAAATATTATTGCGATCTGACATAAACATGCAAATACAACAATGTATTAAATTATATCACAATTTCAATACACCTATGTGTCTCCCCTGTATAACCGCACGATTCAGCAACAGTTGAATCGTCTCCCAGTTTCCCCGAGAACCGAGGGTTGACCAATACTATTATCGGACGTTTCTCTATACGGATCCACCACAGTTATACGTTCAGACAGCATACAACATCTACCCGAACCAACGGTTCCTCACTCCCCTAGATGTCGACCCGGACGTTTTACAACTCTAAGACAGCTCCGACACTCGGACTTCTAGCTTTCCGGATATTTACATGTTACACAGATGTTGACGAACAGACAGTTCGACACACAGACAGATACTTCAATTCCGTTTGCACAAATTAACGGCACAAGCACATTCAGATATTTATACAGAGATGTTCCAGAACAAACAATAGATGTCCCACAACAAATCAGACGATATCAAAGACGTTTATCAAAAGATGGTATCAGATGTGTTAACAGCTACGGTATCAACGATGTTATTAGCAGCTACGGTATCAACGATGTTATTAGCAGCTACGGTATCAGATACATTGTAACAACTACGTTAGCAGCTACGGTATCAGAGACGGTATCAACGATGTTATTAGATGCGCTATCAGTGATGTACTTCTACGGTATCAACGACGGAATCAACGACGGAATCAACGACGGAATCAGCTATAATAAACAAAACCAGACTAATAACAGTTGTCTCAAAAATAATCTAAGCCGTAGATTACGATATTGTATTTAAAGTCTAAAAGTGACTAGTAATTCCAAATATTCCACGTTTAATTGCAATAAAGGCATCATTATACGAAATGATAATCTGAATAAAATTCACAATACAACGAAATGTAAATTTAACACTCACCCCTTTGGCTGGAGATTTGCAAGACGAGGTTATCTATCCTTCGATTAGATATTTTAGTTCCCGTAAATAATAATGAGAAATCCTTCGCCTTATATACTCTCAATAGGTGAACATAAATCACATCGAGCTTGCCGTGCACCACGTAAAACGAGTATTTCGGATTTCATGTAAATTACAAATTGGCACATGCAAATCGTTACACGCCACTTAATCACCCCAGGTAATGCGTGTACGACGTAATCAAGAAAATGGTGAGTTTCGTTTGCAATTCAAGTACAACAAAAATCAGTTCAAATTTTCGCCTAATTCTGTGACAATACCTCCCCCCTAAGAATAAAAATGTACACATTTTTAAAACTAACACAGAATAGAAGAAAAATAACTACTGATGATATCTTACAACATTTACACTGGTTATACTACAAACTGGATTTTATTACTGGGCAAATTCATACAAATTTCACATCATGCCCTACTCAAGTAGTCTGCGCCTATATTTTCAACTCCCCTTATTGCTTCTACACGGAAACGATAAGGTTGTAGTGTTAGCGCCCAACGCATCAACCGAGCGTTAGCGACCTTGGCCTTGTTTAAATACAGTAGGGGTTGGTGATCAGTCTCAAGAACGAAATCTCTCCCAAATAGATATGCGTGATACTTCCCAATTCCCCATACTACGGCCAAACATTCCTTTTCTATAACGGAATAATTTTTCTCCCTGGGTAGCAATTTCCTACTCGAGTAAGCTACGGGTAACTTACTGTCGTCCTGCTCTTGCAGTAAAACTGCCCCCAACCCAGTTTCAGAAGCGTCTGTTCTTAGAATAAAAGGTTTGCTGACATCTGGCAATTTCAATATAGGTGCACTAACCAGTTTCTCTTTCAGAGTACAAAATGCTTTATCTTGTGGCGGTCCCCATTCAACTTTGTTTGGTTGCCCCTTCTGGGTCAAATCAGACAGCGGGCTAGCAATGGCTGCAAAGTTCGGTATAAACTTTCTGTAAAAACCTACTAGACCTAGAAATGATCTTACCTGCGTTTTGTTGGTTGGCTTCGGTGCGTCTCTAATTGCTTCAATTTGCTTGGGATGAGGTTTTAACTCACCCATACCGCTGACCCTATGACCCAAACAATCTAAATCTGTATAACCAATACTGCATTTAGTGGGTCTCACTGTGAGGTTCGCTCTGCGGAGTCTATTGAAGAGCTCGCTCAGTACGGACACGTGCTCACTCCAAGTATTCGTGTACACGAATATGTCGTCTACAAAGCTATCAACGTTTGTTAAACCTTTCAGCAACTTTCGCATCAAACGACAACAAGTGGCGCTGGCTCCAACTAACCCGAAAGGCATCACTTTGAATTGATACAATCCTTTCTGGGTCGCAAATGCCGTCAAAGTTCGGGACTCTGGGACAATGGGAACCTGCCAATATCCCTTGGACAGATCCAATTTGGAAATCCATCGGTTTCCCGACAACTTTGCAAATAGACCCTCCATATCTGGCATTGGTTCTGCATCGAACACAGTGATTTTATTCAACTGCCGAAAATCGATACAGAATCGGTTTGTCCCGTCCTTTTTCCTTACTAACACTACTGGAGACGAATATGGTGAGTTGGAGGGTTCAATCACCCCCAGATCCAACATTTTACTCACCTCTTCGTCCACAGCTTCACGTGCGTTGTATGGCACCGGATAGCCCTTGATTCGAATAGGGTCAGACGTATTCAGCTTAATTTTGAGGTCCAACAAAGTTGTACAACCTGGTCTGTCAGTGAATACATAAGAATGTTTAGCCAAGAGCGCATTAATCTGTTGACGCTGGTCTTTCGTCAACTCCGCACTCACATCGACTTTATCTATCCCCTCCCCCGCAACTCCCAAGGGACATTCAAGGGAACTCTCTATATTCGAATCAGCTTCATCATCGTCTACGACTGCCGTACAAACGACATTTAAGACCCCCTTTCCAACATTGTCGCTCTGTCTCTTAATATACAGCTTGAGCATGTTAGCATGGAATGTCTTTACATTACCGTCCATGTCAATTTTATAGTCCATGTCACCTTTTACTTCTTTAACTTCATATGGACCTTTCCACTGGACTAATAACTTATTCGAACTCGTTGGAAGAAGCAATAGCACCTGATCTCCCACAAGAAATTTCCTATTACGCGCTCTGCGGTTGTAATACTTGGCATATCTGCGCCCGGATTTAATCAATTCGTCACGTGCCATCTGGCATGTACTCTCAAGTTTATTTCTTAGATCTAACACGTACTGGTAAGTCGTTTTTATTTCCTCGTTCGCGACATCACCAGTCCATAGTTCGCGTAGCATCCGCATCGGGCCTCGAACTGTTCTACCATACAACAGTTCAAAGGGCGAGAACCCTAAACTTTCCTGCGGTACTTCACGGTACGCGAACAAAACAGCGTTTAAATAACGGTCCCAGTCTTGCGGACGTTCCGCGCACATCTTCCTCAGCATGCTTTTCAGGGTACCATTAAACTTCTCTACCAGTCCATTGCACATCGGATGGTATGGGGTAGTGTTCAGCTGTTTGATGGATAACAGCCTACTTATTTCACCCATGAGTTCAGAGGTGAATTGGGCACCACAATCAGTGAGGATTTCTTCTGGCACCCCTACCCTACTGAAGATATCAACTAATGCTTCAGCTACCCTTTCCGTTTCAATAGTTGGTAACGCTACGGCTTCAGGGTATCTGGTTGCGTAATCAACCAGAGTAAGTATGTACCGATTCTTTCTTTCGGTAACCGGGTGTATTGGTCCTACAATATCTACTGCCACTCTTTTAAACGGTGTATCTATTAATGGCATTTGTCCTAAGGGCACCCTTGTGACCCTTCCCTTACAGACGGTTTTCTGACATACGTCGCACGACCTACAGAACCGTGTGACATCGCCATTAACACCTGGCCAGTAGAATTCAGCGACTACCCTGCTAGTGGTCTTAGCCTTACCTAGGTGTCCTGCCATGCTTGACTCATGCGCCACCCTAAGTACTTGAGATCTATATCTCTGGGGTACGACCACTTGCCAATACTTCTTACCCTCCCGAGCGCTAAACTCCCTATGAATTAATCCGTTCTTGCGTACGAATCTAGAGCTACCCCCACGCTTGCAATGTTTAATCGCGCCGGACGTGATTTTCTCAACAATTGTTCTGATGGATTCATCACGTTCTTGCTCTTGTTTGAAATCATCACGGGAAATTCCTGAGATCGATTCAGGGACTATTAATTTATGAAACGCGGATTTCTCTCGCCGTGTTTGCACTCGCGTTTCGACTGCCTGGGCCAAAGGTATTTTAAAATCGGCCATGGTTGGAAGACGGGAACCTTCAACATTACCGATCGTCAGATCGTAAATAGGATTGTCCATACAAAGGGCATCAACAGTTCCCGTTAAGAAAGGTGTTTTTACTGTGATCCTTGCTACGGGAATGCGACCCATCGTCTGATCAAGTAACATACATGGGGATTCCCACCCGAGCATTTGGTTATCCTGCACGAGACTACGTTTGATCACTACGCCCGTACAACCAGTGTCACGCAATACCACGACTTCTCGACCGTTGACAAACCCTCTCGCGGTTGGTACACGCGCTTCAGGAAATAAACACGTGCCAAGTGAATGAATACGAGGTTCTACATGTACGTTGTTATCGGATATACCTTTACTTTGTATAGCCACTGCTACCTTATGTATAAGTGCCTTTCTTTTAGGACAGTCTTTTTGAACATGACCCAATGCATTACACAAGAAACACCGCACACGCTGAAAAACTGGATTCCCAACTGACCTTTTTACCTCAGCTGATTTTACAGGCTCCCTAGGCATAGGTCTTACAGACTGGTTTCCAGACTTAAAATCTTTTAAAACCACGTTCTGGGTTCCCCCATGAGCTTCGGCAAATAAATCGGCTTGCTTAGCCATATCTTTTACGTTTGTGAAGACTTTCTCCTTCAGAAATTGATCTAATTCTCACCCAACTGTATTAAATAATTGATCTCTGAGCAAGAAATCAGTCAACCCTTCAAACATTTTCACCGCTTTGCCGCATTCAATCCACCGCTCAAAATAGTTCGCAATTCTGACGGTGAGCTGACCAAAGGTTTCTCCCTTATCGGGCTTGCTATACCTGAACTTTTTTCGAAAACCTTGTTCAGTGAGCTCGTACCTTTTGAGAAGTGCTTCCTTTAGGACGTCGTACTTAAACACATCGTCCCTAGGAAGTCGCGAGTATACATCCAGTGCTTTACCTTTTAATAAAGCACTCAGATGCAGCGCCCAGTCATTTTGACTCCACTTCTGGTTTTCGGCATACCGCTCAAACCGATGAAGATAACTATCTATGTTATCTTTTTCATCGTCAAAGGGAGGTAATTTGGGGCCCCTTAATTTGTTAGTGGCAGAATCGTGTTCTCTTCCAGATGTCGCTAATTCTACCTTACGCTCATGATCCCGTTGTTTTGCTCTTTCTTCTAACTCTAACATTTCTACTCTAGCTAGTTTATCTAACTCTATTCGCTTTTGCTCCGCTTCCATTTCCCATTCTATCCTGTCTTTTTCGGCCTGCTTCTCTAATTCTATCTTTTCCTTCTCGGCCTGCTGCTCTAATTCTATCTTTTCCCTCTCAAATTCTATCTTTTCCCTCTCAAAGGCCCATTTCCTATCTTCGGATTCCCTTTCTAATTCCCTTGACCTTGCCCTTTCTTCCCTTTCTCGGGCTTGTTCTTCTTGAATAAATTTCCTTAAACTTTCGCCTTCATAACCGAATTCTTTGCCTAAGGCAACCAAGTCCTTAAGGGATGACATGACAATTGTAATATGAATATAGATATATAACCAAACCAATACTTTAAACACGTTTATACTGGACTCACGGACCTAGGTAAACTAGACAAAAATAAACTCCAACTAGAGTATTATCTTAACAGAAGGTCACGCTCGAATATAAACATTAAATGTATACCTTCACAAAAATGATTGACAGTTCACTTAATCCAACGATCCCACTTCTGACACCATTGTAACAGAATTGTTACCGAGAGGAGGGTGGATTAAATGAACAATACAAACACAATTTGGGAAAGAAAATATAAATTTATGTAATAAATTATAAATGAAAAAAATACAGATGTAACAACACAATAATTCATGCACTCAACCCACAATTAAACTCACAACCATTCACAATACATGAACAAATTAAATAACAATACAAAAGGAATCACAAATGTAAAGGGATCTCTTGGATTATACACAGATCCAAGAATCCTTTACGAAAGTTAAATAAATGCAAGTATGATTTACGAAAAAAATAAACACAAACGACAAACTATCTATCGCACGATGGATTGCGATAACTAGCACGATCATATACTTGTATTCAATCAAGTTGCTAGCTTTTATTGATATCTATGTGATCACTTGAAATATTATTGCGATCTGACATAAACATGCAAATACAACAATGTATTAAATTATATCACAATTTCAATACACCTATGTGTCTCCCCTGTATAACCGCACGATTCAGCAACAGTTGAATCGTCTCCCAGTTTCCCCGAGAACCGAGGGTTGACCAATACTATTATCGGACGTTTCCCTATACGGATCCACCACAGTTATACGTTCAGACAGCATACAACATCTACCCGAACCAACGGTTCCTCACTCCCCTAGATGTCGACCCGGACGTTTTACAACTCTAAGACAGCTCCGACACTCGGACTTCTAGCTTTCCGGATATTTACATGTTACACAGATGTTGACGAACAGACAGTTCGACACACAGACAGATACTTCAATTCCGTTTGCACAAATTAACGGCACAAGCACATTCAGATATTTATACAGAGATGTTCCAGAACAAACAATAGATGTCCCACAACAAATCAGACGATATCAAAGACGTTTATCAAAAGATGGTATCAGATGTGTTAACAGCTACGGTATCAACGATGTTATTAGCAGCTACGGTATCAACGATGTTATTAGCAGCTACGGTATCAGATACATTGTAACAACTACGTTAGCAGCTACGGTATCAGAGACGGTATCAACGATGTTATTAGATGCGCTATCAGTGATGTACTTCTACGGTATCAACGACGGAATCAACGACGGAATCAGCTATAATAAACAAAACCAGACTAATAATAGTTGTCTCAAAAATAATCTAAGCCGTAGATTACGATATTGTATTTAAAGTCTAAAAGTGACTAGTAATTCCAAATATTCCACGTTTAATTGCAATAAAGGCATCATTATACGAAATGATAATCTGAATAAAATTCACAATACAACGAAATGTAAATTTAACACTCACCCCTTTGGCTGGAGATTTGCAAGACGAGGTTATCTATCCTTCGATTAGATATTTTAGTTCCCGTAAATAATAATGAGAAATCCTTCGCCTTATATACTCTCAATAGGTGAACATAAATCACATCGAGCTTGCCGTGCACCACGTAAAACGAGTATTTCGGATTTCATGTAAATTACAAATTGGCACATGCAAATCGTTACACGCCACTTAATCACCCCAGGTAATGCGTGTACGACGTAATCAAGAAAATGGTGAGTTTCGTTTGCAATTCAAGTACAACAAAAATCAGTTCAAATTTTCGCCTAATTCTGTGACAATGATCTCTTGACACTTTCCATTTATCACGACAGTCTGATGTCCCCCGCTCGGATCGAGTAAATCAGACAATCAAAACTGATACCTTCCAAAGTCATTGACAAGATTCAATCCGTTCAGCAGTCCACCAAACGTATGACACCAGCAATGAAAAAGCGACACAGTACATGGCCCATTTTTCTCTCCCAAAAGGATCGGACGCACATAGATGCTAATGGTGGACGACCGTCGCAGAACCAAAAAGAGCCTTGTTCGAATTAACAAACCCTCAAGATAATAGGTGTTTAGCCCATGACATGACATCGTGGTTAGGCGAACGTATGAAAAAGAGCATGGGAAACTATTTAAAATTGAACCAAGCTAAGCAACAAAGAGAAGCAGAACTCTTTATAGAACAATCGGAGCACACCCTCAAGACATACGCGGACCTATTTTGTTGCAAAACAAACATTTTAAATACGGAAAATACATTCATATATATCGTCACAATGAACATTTTATGACATTACCGGTATCACCTGATTCTTGGGATACGGGTATTATTTTGAGAAATGTGGCTATGTGAAAAACAATCCAGAGCAACACAAGCATTATGGATCAATATGTGTGGTATATCTAGCCTTTAAACCCTGTATTGACGAAGGATAAGTATGACTTCTGAAATTGTACCAATAGTACCAAGGCTCACGATTGTTTAGGATAGCAACGATGTCACATTTGTTATAAAACCGTGGAATGTGAATGCTACATTGAATAGTACCAGCCCCAACAACAGGAGGAAGATAAAAAAGATGATGTGCTTTGCGATTGCAAGGATATCAGCGATTAAGTACCAAATCTCAGGAACTTTGCAATTAATACTACTACTACTACTACATTAAAAAGAATCCACTGCGTTTCAAACCTGACGGATGTGAATGCTGTTACTCATTATCATGGACTCTGTACTGGTTTTTGGTCAATGTCAACCTCAGTGTGAACCCATGCGACTACCACCCTTCGGACGTTATCCATGCCTGAGCAAACTACTTCCGATTTGACCATATCCTCATCAAAATGGGCCAATAAAAGAAGAATATTCGTTACCTGTGCGTTTGTCTGAAAACGTTGAAAGTTGTTACCAAATCTTCCAAGTAAATTAGCCTAGTTATCTGGGACGACCTACCCCTAAAGAATTCTGCATTGATCTGTTTGTGCGAAGGAGTTAAAGTCATGTGCTTTAGTTGCTGTATATCACTTCACGAGTAGGAGCAGAAAGACTCTGCCTACGTTACATATGCTATATGGTCTCCTCTCTCTCACCCACCCATCAGTAAGCACCAAAACAACAACAATCCTCTTTTAGACATTCCTCTAACCTCCAGTGACCCCTCAGACCCCTTGGACATCAGGACGCTGTAATTATGAATAACCAATTTTAATTGACGTTACCCAGTGACAGTTCCATGGATGTGGTTCTCCACAATACTTCGTGCTGTTTCACAGACAAATTACATCAGGCCATCCAATCGGATAATGAAACCGATTGGGAAGTGACTTCGTTCAAAATGATTCACCCTACACAAATCAAATCATCGCTGAATATCAAAATACTTTTTAGGTCGAAGTTTTGAACGACCCAGTGTAACAATACTTGAATGAAAACGAAACTATAGATGCATCTATGAAACAACCAGTGTCCCCCACTACTCCACGGTAATTATATCTGTTGAAAATTCCTTCAGATTATTATTTTAGTGTTCAACATCTGGCGGGCACGGTTGCTTCCAAATTCAATGCGCTGCTTTCGCAGGTCTCGAGCAAAACTAAACGAAGTGTTACGATCGAGTACCATAAAGTAGCTTGTCCCCTGCTGAGGCTATTTTTAGATGACAAAACTTTGGCCATTAAATTTTGTCTTGAATTATTTGACATTTTGGGCGGGAAGCTATGATGGTCAAGGGTCTACTCATGCCACTCATTGCCGAAAACTTGAAAATTGCATTTCCCGGTATAACTAAGCCAAAGATTAAATTTGATCTTTGTGTACTACGATGTGGTGAAGTACAACATAAGCACCGTTACTGGGAGTTATTATTTAAAAGCGAATTCTACCACGACCAATGAAAAGGAAGGTGGAAACACGATTCACGTTTACAGCGAATTTATCCATTCTTATTACATATCTGTCATTACTTTTGACATTATGTCAACATTGCTATAAACGTAGATCTGGGACACAATATTCCATTCACCAAATTAATCACAGTGAAACTCCTTTTCCAAAACGGTTCTCAATTGACTTCTAAGTCATGTATCTAGTGTATAGGTGTCGCCAAACATTGAGGAACATTGTTTAGGAGATATGCTAAAATCTGCGTTTCGTTCGGTGGTCCTCGTTTCGAAACCGCTTGGGACACGAGGATTGCACGCCTTGAAAGATACCGCTTTGACGCAAGGCAACGAATGTCTCCAAAATGACATCATCGTCAAACAAAATCCTAAAAAAGCCTTCTTGAGAGCAATAATATCTTGCTTCAAACTGACAAACGTTTTGGGTGGACTAGAAACTCCGATAAATGCACTGGACGCTGCCTAGTCAGACATTCCTGCTTCCCTTGCAGCCACGGCAAGTACAAGGCAGAAAGAGACGGGAAAGACACCCCTACATAGGCCTTCTGTGGATGACAGAACTGGAAATATCAAGAAAAGAAGATCCGTCAGAGAGTTAGACATCTTTGATCATTAAAGAAAAATGATGCACCAAGTGTCTTGCAAATGTTATATTTCAGAACTGGGTCTGTCTGCTATGGCACCCACAATGGTGATGATTCATGAATCCCGTCTCCCCTATGATGACCTCAGCCACCATCGTGTTTGAAAATTCAAGGGACAAACCGAAGATTACATCGATGATAATAACAGTTACTCGTATCTGAGGTTCAAATTGCAGGATACGAGCAACACTAATGTAGACAGTGAAGATAACTAGCTTACTTAAATAAATTCAGATTTTACTAGTTCAAATTTGTGGATTTGCATTTGCAAATAAACTGTTCAGTAACAGCATGGGTACTTACCGTTACCGAACATACCTCGAATATCACTTGAAGCCAAGAACACCATCTGTATGTTTGCGTGGTAACACTGACACTGTAAGCAAATTCAATGAGAGCAATGAGATTAAAGATAAAGAACTAACCCACAAGGTGGAATTCAACGACCGACGAAACAAAATCAAAGATGCACAGAGTTAGGAACGCATTGCATTTAGACATGTGGTTGCAGGCAAGTATTTGCCGAACGGGGTGGATATCCGCCTAAAACTAAATCGAATTTGTACCACTCTCCGTTTGATGGTTGACGCTGACAATTACAAAACAGTCATCGAAGAAGCCAGCCTAAACGTAAGACATGTGGAAGTGTTACCTAAAGTGAGAAACTACGTCAATCACACTCTGGGCAGGAAATGTGACAAGTATCAAATATGACGAGTAGAGGTGAAAACTTTCAACATTGATGCTGGACGGACTCCGATCCAAGAATGAAGATCATATGCTTCAAGGACAGTTACCCAAGCGTTCAATCATTGGCATCGTTAGCAATGAGGCCATCAACGGAGCCCCCAATCAAGATCCTTTTAGGTTTGAGCATAACAACATTACTAGATGGCAAGACGTTGTGTACCAGACCCTACGAACCTTGACTTTGACAAGAATAATTACTTGAGGTCGTACTTGTCCCTGTATGAAGCGACCGTACAGCTAGGAACCAACAGTATTCACGGCATTTTGTACGACGAAAATGATCATCGCAGTAAAATTCAACACGATAAATGTCTGATGATGAGTCAAGAAGAAAATTTTGACGCATATCTGGATGACTCTTAGGGTCTTATCTCAGAGGAAGCAGTGTTGCGTAGGTGGTAATACGACTGGCGTGATCATTCTTATCCTCCACTGACTGCTCTAGAGATCTATGGCGCAGAGTATTGAGACTAAGCAAAGCGAAAAGTAAATATTTAATTGATAACTTATCATTACCTGTGAAACTAAAGGAAAAAAAAACAACAAAAGAAAATGGATACCTGGAAACATTGTTACCTTTTGTAAAACAGTTCATACATCATTTCTTAGAATCCTGTCGTGTGCACTAAAGATGAAATTCCTCATCGCAAACCTAACGACAATTAAGCGTATGTTATCAACACAGACGACAGTCCTCTCCCATGAACCAACTGAGTAGCCATCTATTTCCCCAAAGATGGTCGTGTGGAATATTTTGATTCGTATGTATTACCGACTTGGGAAGACGACATTATCAACTTTATGAGAAGCAATGTCCGGACAACACGATTCAATAAAATGAAATTACGAAGCACAGATTCCATGGTGTGTGGATAATAGTGTGTGAATGTTCTTCATCAACGCGGTCCTGGATATTCTTAAAACATTTAGTGACTTACTTTTAATCGTGAATCTTCTAGAAACGGTGAAAAACAAGATCGATGGATTTGTGAGCATTATGGGTATCTCTTGTCTGTAGCTGGGAAACGTAGTATACATCAACTGCCAAATGACTTCACATCGTTTTCAACTTTCTCAAGCCAAAATCCAGTTGAACACCAATCAGTCATCATTACAACAGGATCATTATCTTTCACAATATTTAATATCTTCGACCCAGGAAAATACCATCCAGCAGTAACAACAAACTACCACAATTTAGGGTGTAATGGTGACTTCATCATCTGTGGAGATTTTAATGCCCACAATCAGATGTGGGGAGGAAACCATCGGGACAAAAGAGGAGCACTGATTGAAGAATGGATACGGCAAAAAGAACCTGGTACTGCTCAACGACGGCTTCAAAACCAGGATCTCCCCTGAAGATGGTGCCTTATCAGCGCTGGACCTGACAATATGTACCCCTAAACTAGCAACTAGGACAACCTGGGAAGTGGAAACTGATTCTACTTTAGGGAGTGACCACTTCCCTATACAAATTACGATCAACTTAACATCACCTCTTGACACGAATGGCAAACTCCCCAAATAGATCCTAAATAAAGCAGACTGGAGTAAATTCAGTAATCTACTCAAAGACGTATCTATGGCCAACACACATGACGACGACATCAACATCTTTAACGAAAACATCATGAACAATATTAAAAAGGCTGCAAATCTAAGCATACCAACCACTGGAAAGGAAAAGAAAGATCACACTAAACAACATGTCCCGTGGTGGAATAATAACTGCAAGGAAGCATTAAAAGAGAAAAAGAAAGCCCTCAATAAATTTAGACGCAGTGGACAATCCATTGACTATTTGGAATACAAATCCAAGGAAAAATTAACAAACAAAATAATAAAAGAAGCCAAACTAACAACATGGAGAAACTACTGCTCCACTCTTGAAATTAAAAATTGCAATGCCAAACAAATATGGAATAAAATTAAATCCATAAAAGGAACCGGAAATAAAAGTGCACCCAACATCAAAGGCATAACATCAAATATAGATAAAGCCAACGCCATAGCAAAACACTTTGCCGGCATGAGTGGAAACAATAACCACACCAAAAAATTCCAACAACACAGAGCAGAAGTAGAAGATAAACTTAAACACCTTTTTATAGACCAAGATAACAGCATCTCACATCTAAATGAAAACTTTACCCTGGAAGAATGGAGAACAGCAATCCAAAACAAAAAATCAATATCACCAGGAGAGGACAATATAGGTTATGAGATATATAAAAACGTTCCATATAACGTCGAAACCATAATACTTAATTTGATCAATCAATCATGGCAAACAGGAACCATACCAAACAAACGGAAACAAGTCATAGTCGTCCCAATTCCAAAAATAGGGAACGACCCGACCGAAATGACATCATATCGGCCAATCTCACTGACAGATACAATTTGTAAATGAATGGAAACCATGATTAATAATAGGCTGAAACATCACCTTGAGAGTAACAATCTCATCTCAAGTAATCAAAGTGGGTTCCGGAATAAAAGGTCTACTCTTGACCAATTAGTCCGATTGGAGTCAAATATCAAACTTGCCTTCAATGCTAATAGGAAATGCGATAGGCACCTCATAGCAATCTTCCTCGATCTAGAAAAAGCGTTTGACCTGGTCTGGACAAACGGACTAATTGCCAAGCTAAATCATTATGGAATAAATGGCAACATGCATGCCTGGATAAAAAACTTTCTAACTAACAGGCGCATCAGAGTAAGAGTAGAAGACCAATATTCCGACGAACTCACTTTAGATAATGGCACACCACAAGGGAGTGTCCTCAGCCCGACACTGTTTAACATCATGGTAAACGACATGGAAACATCAATCAATCTCAGTAAAGTGGACCTATCACAATTCGCAGATGATAGTGGTCTATGGAAAGCTGGAAATCCTCATAGCAATAAAATAATCTGTGAACTGCAAACTAACCTTAACAACATTGGGAAGTGGGCAGACAAATGGGGATTTAAGCTCTCCAAAGGAAAAACTACAGGCGTAATCTTCTCTCCAAGACACAGATACAATATTAGTCCACCTACACTCTTTATACAAGGAGACCCAATAAAATTTGAAAAAACAGTAAAATTCCTGGGAATGCTCTATGATCAGAACCTCACCTGGAAACAACATACTAACGAACTAATTATTAGATGCAACAGGGACATAACCCTACTCAAAAACATTAAGTTACTAAAATGGGGAGCAGACCAGGACACTCTACTAATCATATATAGAACCCTAATTAGATCCAAACTGGATTACGGGTGCCAGTTGTATGCCACTGCAAACATCACACATCTAAAGAAACTTGACAAAATACAAAGACAAGCCCTTAAAATATGCACAAACAGCAGAAAACATACATCAATAGAAGAAATGCAAATACTTACAGGAGAATCACCACTATCGCTTAGGAGAGAAGAACTAACCCTACGATACGCAGCACGATTATCTATTCACCAAGCAAATCATCCAACAAGAATAACAATCAACAAATGTAACATCCCATTTAGCAGAAAACTAGTCCCACGCCCTCCGTCTGGAAAAATCATACACATATTATGTAAAGAAATGGAAATCGGTAAGCTCCAAGCGGAAATTATCACATTTCCAGACAAAACTTCATGGAACAACAAGAAAGCAAAGATCAACACTACAGCCCTAAACTTTGGGTCTAAAGAAATAAACCCTCATGAAATAAGATCCAAAATCCTACAGAATCTGGAGGAAAATTACAAGGATTACACCAAGATATATACGGACGGATCAAAAGCCACCAGTCCATACAAAACATCAGCAGCAGTAGTAATACCAGACCTACAAATTAAAACTGGTAGTAGGCTCCCAGACCTCTGTTCCGTATATACTACTGAATTCTGGGCTATTCTAGAAGCGCTTAAAATAATAGTCGACAATAAGATACAAAAAGCAATAATTATTACCGACTCACTAAGCGTATTAAAATCCTTAGAAACAGGGCAATCAAAGGGGAGGGAAAATTTCCTGAAAAAAGCTAAACTAGAAATTAACAATCTCATTTCACAAAACTGCAACATCGAGTTCATGTGGGTCCCATCCCACATAGGATTACTCGGAAACGAACTAGCAGACATAACAGCAAAAGAAAAACTGCAAGAAGACTACATCACCAATATAGAGTATGGGATAACAGAACTCTACAGTATTATCAACAGAAAAATCTTAGCCAAATGGCAAACAGAATGGGATAACTGTACAAAAGGACGTATCCTATACTCTATACAACCAATAGTCTCACGAAATAACAAAGCACCTCCCAATGACAACAAGCACAACCAGGGAATAGTTAACAGATTAAAAACAGGAAAAACACTCCTAACAGGCAGTATGGGACAGTACCTTAAGAAAAACACAAGGAAAACAACATGCCCACACTGCCCGGAGAAGGAAGATCTCAACCATGTCTTCAACATATGCCCCAAATACAAAGGACAAAGAAAACAACTTATACAAGAGCTAAAGCAAATCAAATCCCCAGCAACCTACCCAGAATTCATTCAACAAAATAACCCAAATCCTAAACACAGTCTAGAAATTATCCTCAATTATCTTAGGGACATTGACAAGACTGCTGACATCTAACACTGTATCCTACTCTGAATCTTACACACACTAAAGGAACAAAAAGACTAATTACGAATAGCTCAATCCTCCTACATAAACCAAACCCCCAATCACTAGCTGATAATTAAGCATCACGAAACCGTGAATAAATGCGTGGGGGATGTGGCTCCATTCCGTTCCCCCGAAAAAAATAAGTAGCACCAAACGGTGCACTAAATAGTCATGCATGCCCGAACGGGCGAAAACGACTTTAATTCAACTAACAACAACAACAATCGGACTATCCATTATTGACTCTCCAACATCTGAAGATGACTGAAGCCCACGTGACTATGCATCGTGTCTAAACCTCATACCCACGCCTGAAGATTATGAGATTGTTATGATGTTGAAAGTGGCCAACGAACAAGGTGCTTTAGGACGAAATCAAGAAAGAGCAAGAAGACTACCTGGCTTGAAAAACAGCGACAGCGGCAAGATCACCAGGAGCCAGATAGAGGTATTGTGGACTGTTGAGTGGACACGAAAGAGTTATCCTTCTTCCGCAGAAGCAGGCCCTCTCCTGTCAGAAAGCCTGCAGCCATACGGGGACTCAATCGTAGACGATATGAGATTGCCACAATCCCAAGCAAAACAGCTCATTCATGGCTACCCCAATTACCTGGTTAATGTAAGGTTCTTACTTTGGCTTGATAACAAATCTATATTTACCTAAACTAATTTGACCTGTTTTGGCAGAACCATCAGAAAGATTTGTTTATATCTATTATCTAATTGTTTGATGATATTTGGACATTCTGACTTATCTGATTGGTATATTTTCGATACATATTATGTACACTTTGTACGCTGAATTCCAACACGAAGTAATTATTTTTCAAAATTTATTTACTTTTTGAATGTGAATAATTACACAGGAGGCTTACACATTATTGGTAATTATTATTGTCCATTAGTAAAACTGGATTTGAGTTTAAATATGCACGGGCTGGCGTTTCAAGAGTATACAAGATCCATGGGCTGGCTTGCCGAGTTTCTTTCTTCGTTTGCCATAACTCGGACAGCATACAACGGCAGAGATGTGAAGCAGTTTTTACCCGCCAATACCATATGAAGTATTGTACGCCGTTAGCAGTTATCTGACTGGCTGATAGGTTGAGGGTGTGTTGGGTCCATTCCCAATCACCAAAGGATCTAACATTCAGGTCGATAGGACTTAATAGTAACTTCGATCTGACGACCTAATTAACTAGTGCTCTTTGAGCACATAAACGCATGGGGGATGTGGCTCCAATTCCTTCCCCCATGAATAATTAAATATCCAGCAGTGCCGGAATAAACCAGTGCTACATGCCCCTAGTGGGCGCTCAGCACTATAATTCAAATATTGTCTTATTGTGTGAAGGTATGTTTTATATCTCGTCCGAAGTTTAAGGTATATAATGTGTAGCGTTCGTCAATCGCTCCATTCAACGTTGAATAACAAAAAAATGACAGCCACTCACGTCAACAAAATGCAGAAGTGGTTGTCTATATAGTGATGTTAGAGGAAATGTTGGTGAGATTGGAAGATGGATGTTATCATCCTCATCAGGTAAAACAAAAGATAAATATTTTTAAGAAATGCCAATGAAAGACTGAAAGAGCTTATAAAGGAGGAAAGGAGGACAATGAAGGAAAAGAACAAATTCTAACTTTTAAAAAGAAGAGTAAAATGAGAAAAGAAAATACGATGATTAGAAAACTTTTAGCGGCTTTCAGGACAACTCTGTTGCCTATCTATTCTAGGTATCTATTCTCTCTTGCCTAAATGTTTTAATTGGTTGTATAGTTGTTTGTGTGATCGGTTTATGTTCATCAATCTATGTATATATAATATGTGTATGTTTCTGTCTATGTATATAACCCTGTCTCTAAACACGTACATGTCTATGACTACATTTTTCGCATAAGTACTGCGTATTCAGGTCAACCCCTTGTCACACTGTTCCGCCTGATTGAGGTCAGCTAATTGTAACATTGTTGACAGTGTCTAGTACCATGGCGGCACCCGTGTTCAATTCATATTGTCTCTAGACAGTCCCAATACCGTATATTGTCAATACACATCCCTATGTTCAATTCCCTTTGTCCCTATACAGCCCCAACCTATGTTAAACTTTCCCTTATCCCGCTGTAATCGCACACATGTTAAAATCCCCATGTCCCTATAGTTGAAAATCACTATCTTAACATTAAAGTACCTTGGTCTCTAACTATAATAAGGCAGTGAAAACCCTTACGTTCGAGTAACATCGAAGGCAGTATTCAAGTGGGAATCGCATATTATCAAATCGACCAAAAAGGCAAACAAGCAGCAGAGAGGGTGAATCCTACATCTCCAATTGGCTTAGATTTCAAGCAAATAAGTTTAATGCTCTGTTTGTCACATTAAGGCTTAACAATTTTAGGCTTCTGCTTGTCCGTTAAAAAAAATGTCAAAACCAACTAAGGCTTGTTACGAAAGAAGGGCTGAAAAGCTCGATGCAGGTGATGTATGCAAAATGTTTCTAATCAACTACCCACATTTGTTTCCAAGCAACGGTGTATACAAAAAAAATGCGATTTTAGTGGGCTCGACAAATAGGTCAGGCCAGATAGTTATGCTGGCTTGGAATGAGTCAGTGAAACGTATCACAGAACACATATTGTGTCTGATTTGGGATCGGTTTACAAGTGTCTTATGGAAAATATTTCTAATCAACTACCCACATCTGTTTCCGAGCACTACTATATATAAAAAAATGCGATTTTAGTGGTCTCTTATGGGAAAGCAAAATTGTTTGTATAGCATTTATATGCATTTGTATAGTGGTCTTGCGAATCGAGCCTATTAATCCATACAGGCGCTATACAAAAGCATTGCATTACTGGGCAGTATTTTTATATATACAGGTGACCTCGACATGAACTCGAATAAAAAACCACACTTGGTAATCCAACATTAGACACTGACGCCGTGACAAATAAATATGTAGATGTGTTAGACAATAAACTAGCAACGTTGCAACAATAATAAAAACCACAGATGATGAACTAACGACGCTATATGGTGATCATAAAACCACAGATGATAAACTAACAACGCTGCAAGCCGAGTATGTTGTTCGTGTACGCGCGTTTGGAAATCTTCGTAGGAATTTTAGAAAAATTGATGAGACCACAGATAGTTTCTTTAGAAAATCACAAGTGATCCCCATGAAACTTTCTGATGTTAAAACAAATATTGATATGATTAAAGAAACACAGGACAATATCTTTAATGATTTTCCTGCTATAGCGACCCGGCTTGATAATTTAAAATACCATATAAACAAAATATCAATACAGTGTACTCGATTCATCATGGACTCAAAATAACTCAATTGGAGTGTCTGCAGATGTTAAGGGTATTTATAGATTGACTCTGGTTTCACTGTTACAGTTTAATATATCAACTAGTATTTCTACTGGTGTGAATACTGCAAGTGCAATAATATATAAATGATCCAGTGAAACATTTACAATAAACCCCACTGATGGTAATTTAACATCAGCGTCACTTACGGTTTATGCAGAACTTGTAATTGATTTATGTAAATAGTATAATGTATGTCCAACAATATCGACATGATCAAGTCCGTGAGTTTCAAACTAAACTAAAAATCTTATTGATGAGTACACAACGAAGATAAAAAAAAATACCGCATACGAATTGCTAATGTCGACATAATAGTGTATTTGGTTTCAAGTGTAATTGCTTTAACGGGTATAATGCTATCAAGCGTAACAATGCTGGCTGCTGTAGTTGTCACAGTTTGTTTCAACTGTGACCACAATTACAGGGATTCTTAGCATCATCACAAAAAAATATCCACATGCAGTCAGAATAAACTACACGAGTATATAATTAAGTTACATATCGCCGAGAATGCATATTCTCAATTGTCCTCGCTGGTATCATGATGATGAACATCTACGTCACAGCAACATCACAATTGGAAAAAGAACACAATAATAATGACATCAACATCAACAACGGAATTACTTCAGCGGATAGCGAAAATCCCAACGCCGCAAAAGACAACCTCAACCAGCCTTGAATTCAGTGTGAATTTCCCCATTGCGTTACCGGTTAAAGAGATCGCGTTAGTAAAATTACGAGTATACTACAGTTGGCCAAATATTAGATAAAAATGATTTGGTGGTCAGCAACCGAATAATTCCCTGGTGTTTGCGAGTAAAAATAAACAAGACGGAACTCCAGATTGGAATATAGTTTCTATGCCATCTGGGATTTACCAAATCGAACAGATCAATAATGAATTCCAACGTAGAATAAAATCAATGACAACAAAAGAAATCAAAAATCGCTATAACAGTTCATGAACCAACACTATCAACCGCGATGGACGTAAATTCGCCTGGGTAGATATTTACCAGAATTCTATCAGAACAGTGTTAGGATGGCTTGAAATCCCACTACCTAAATATCAAATTCCGCGAGAAACAACTCTGAATGATTTTACCGCGGATGTGAAAAAATTTATAGCAGAACCAGAGTACAGAGAACCGATTTAGGAAAGAGAATTATTCTTTATTCGTGATGGTAAAAAAATACCCACTAATTTTATTACTAATCTATTTAAAAGTGCTTTTATAAAGGATACTCTTAAAATGGTTGTAAATGAGGAGTATATTAATAGTTTCCAAGAAAGAATAAACCCAGAACTCACTCTCGCATTTGATAAATTAAGGAATTTATTTGTTAGTGCTACACAAAATTATTCTGATGATTTAAAACAACAAATTATCGAAACAATTCAGTATATAAATCAAATAATAGACGATATCGATTACATTCATCTTCGAATTCGTGATCAAATAATAAGAGTTCAAACTACTCGTTCATATGATAACAAGGTATTTTATGATTCAGAAAAGGTATTTCTTGATCACTATAAAATAACCAAAGAACAATTACCAACATTTGTAATAGGCGAACTTGCAACCGAACAACTAAAGAAAACATTCAGTGTTCCTATCAATGAAAATTTTCCTTTGATACTCGCTATGTATAAAAAAATACCCCTGTTGGGCATCCTCAAACGTAATAATGACCCAGAAAATGGTGGGCGGCATAATGTTCCCGGGAATATCAATATATCCTCGGTGATTGCAGTAAATCCAGTATGTGAAGTTATTGATGGAAGTTACCAAATAAATCTTGAAAATACAAATCAATCTGAGCAATGATATATTTTATATTCGTTTGCACCAGCTGTTCCACCTGGATGTTTAATCATACAGGAACCTGTTAATGCAGTGTATTTGCAATGTCACAATAATTCATTAACGAGAATTAATTTTGAACTCATCACTGACCAATCCAATAATTTATTGTATTTACGGGGATAGACTTTACGAATTAGTCTGTATGTAAAATTCTAAAGGATTTCCGCAGTGATTTTATCACTGAAAAGACTTTTATCTCAGAGACTTTGTCTCTGGCATTTTCGTCTTAAGATTTCCCATCATAAGATTTCCGTCGCGATATCAGTGCTTTTTCTTTACTTCCGTGTTGCGCGGTGAAAAAAAAAACAAACACTGATCTTCTTCGGTATTGTATTTAGCTTCCAGGAAGTGTTTCTATGCTCATTTTTGGATAAGCTCTTTTAACTGTCTAACTCTGTAATTTATGACTTTTTTAAGTTCATATTGTTGTGATAAATCACTTCTTATTTTCTCTACTGCGGTAAAAACAGGTACGAATTTATCGATTTCGTTATTATTCGCTTATGACGCGTTAACAGCCTGTTGTAGTTCCTTGATAAAGGAATAATGAGACGGTAACACATACCTGTTACCGCGAGCTATGTCTTTCAAATACTGAAAACCAGAAAGGATTTAATCACAATTTAATTTAACTGATAATTGTATTCCCTGATTTTTTAAATCTGTAATAATTCATTATATGATAAATATAGCTTTACAAGAGAATTTTTTACAACAAAAAAATAGCCAGATTGCAATTATAAGGATATATCGATTCAGTATGAAATGCACAACAAGACTTTCATTGTAAATATTCAAACCCAATCTTTGCCCATATCGCTTGGAAAGCGCAGAGTTTTATATTTCTCTGCAAAACGTCTAACCAAAGGCATACAAATATCAAAATACTCGCCGGCTTCAGTCATCTATTGAAACAATAATTCTTCACCCGTATCAGTATTTATCGATCTGAAAGATCTTGCAATTTTTGGGTACATTCCAGTACGTCCGCGTTTGGTATTCTCATTCTTAGTGATAGCTTTAAGATTTTTCAATTGATTATTAATAAAATCTCAATCAATGTGATCAATAACAAGACCACCTTTGATCAATCCGTTGAAACATTCAAATATTATCCGATGACAATAATATTTTTCTTCCCAGCATTAAATTTAAGATACCCAGTATTTTTCACAAATCCGACTGGGGTTTTCAGTCTGCGGTGTCTGACTACACCATCACGAGAAGCTTCATAGCTGATGATCGTAGGATGTGGTTGAAATTCTTGACTTATTTATATACATATATATTTTTTGTCTAATTGATTATTTGGTTTAATTATTATTTATTGAGAATCTATCAATGTAGTCGAGGTGTTCTTATGACTTTATCATTGACTCTAAAAGAGTCAGGGTCAGGGTTAGAGTCTTTGTTTCGTTTATAATAATTGTGCTTAAGCTCCCTGTATCGCTTACCACCACAGCTGAGACATAGTTGTGACTTACCTCGTATTCCAACATCTCATCGTATACAAGGTAACGAACTAATCTTCTTCATCGCACACTCTGTGAATAATATCCACAGAATTCGTTTTTATACGATTTGTTACACACGGTTACTGATCCTATCATAAGCCATTTACAGTGATTCATTATATATAGATTCTTTATTTAAATACTTGTTTTAATTATAGCATGAAGGAATTTGAGAGATTATCCAAAATCAAACACTGGAAAAATACTAAAAGCAATCTCAATAGAGTCTCCGTAGATGCACCAAAAAGGGTTTAATAAGTGATAGAAGCATGATAGGTAAAATCCATGAAGGGTTTAACGAATTTAAGCGCGACGGAGCATCTCATAGTTGGTCAACATTTCGAACCGATGGTAATGTTGATGCTACCATGAACGACAAAAACGCATCAGGAATAATATCGGATCTTGACCATCGAAATTTTTTTTCAGAGCGAAATTCATTATCCGTTCAGAAACAGGTAGTTGGAATATTTGTAAGAATTCGATCCTGTATTGAAAAATAAAAAACTGTCACCGTGAGTCAGGATTCGAAACCAGGAGTATTGACTGGAATTGACAAATCGTATTACGAGAAAGCCTGTCCCGTGACCGCGGTTATTTATGGGATTTACTTGATAAATAAAAACCAAGTGTTGAGAAATTGAAAGCTATGAAATTGTCATTACTGAATTGTGTAGCCGAACGAGTAATATAGCATTTTACAAATGCGATGCGTGGAAACAAGTTGACAGATCTAGGACGTAAAAAAAATATAAAAGAATGGGCACTAACAGTCAAGGTTACTGGGGCCACAATTCAAAATGTAGCTGAGCTGAAAACATCATTATGATTTCCAATAACCGTAGCGACGATAACAGGATAAATATTATACAAATCGAAATGTTAAAAAACGGGGTTCCAATCAAAATCATTTATCATAATACACACGCGTGGACCTCTGCGGTAACAATATTTCCGCGAGATCGAATTGTAAGATATTACCCGCCAGAGAGTTCTGGCAGTAACATGTTTGATTTTATTGACGAGTTAAGTAGAAACGATCCTGTATCAGTGTGGTTATTTCAGAGTTTCAAAGACGAAGAGTGTAAATTCGATCCATTTGTAAGATATAACGGGGAAATGTACTGCACTGAATCTCTTAACGACGAGATGAAAAAACTCGCTGAGAAATTTTCAAAGGATAATACCAAGCAATTACTAACAAAGTGTTTTACTGTTCCATCTGTCGCGGCACATTTCGCCAGAGAGAAAAATCTGTGGAAACTAACTAGATTTTAATTTCTCGCAGATGTTCAAGCGTGTTGTATACAATACGGACATGGCGGATTATGGAATACCAAATATAATCCCGAAAATGTTTTTCGGTTGATATGGTTGCGTGTTTTCCGGCGAGTTTCCTCGGGATGGGTGAATGCTCTAAGTATTATTTTGAACTATTCGGACATCCCACACATTTAATGACCCGTGTTGCGATTAATAGACCACTTCCCGATATTTATCTAACCGGATTCACTCGTGTGGTATCATTCGAGTTTGCCCAAGGACTTCATCAGTGCTGTTATGTTTGGTTTGGTAGACATATATCTGAAAAATACTGGGTACCAATAGTGTTATTAGGGTATATGATTGATTGTAAAATGCTGATATCGCTGATTGTCAGTGAGGCAATTATATCATATCACGCGCAGACTGAAGTTTGGTTACCACAGCTTGATAGATATTATAATCAACGATTAAAAAGAACATTTTCCTTTCCTCGACGAAGAATATATTGTTAAAGCAGCCAAAAGAAATCTTTGAAGTCAATCATAAAAATACATATATATCGCCCAGTGATGCTTTTGTATAGCGCCTTCATGGATTAATGGGCTCGATTCTCAAGACCGCTATACAAATGAATATAAATGATATACAAACAATTTTGCTTTCCCATAGGAGACCTCTAAAATAGCAATTTTTTGTGTATAGTAGTGCTCGGAAACAAATGTGGGTAGTTGAGTATAAATATTTTCCATGAGACACCTGCGCGCACTACCACAAGCCATATCGCTACGAGAGAGAGGGCCAGCCTGCCTGCCTGCCATGCCTCGCTCTCTATCCTTTCTCGCTTTTCCTGTATCGTGTATAGCTAAGCTCGGTCACAGGCAGCTAGCTACCTGGGAGAGAGGGACCTCTCTCTTCACACTCGCTTGTCCTTGTCCGTGGTATAGCGCCTGCCTACGTGAGTATGCTCGATTGGCAAGGCGGCTATACAGATCGTACGTAAATGCTACATCAGAATTTTTTACTTTCACCTGTCTCGTTTCTCCTCGTCCGCTTGGTACAGCAAACATGTAGCGAGCCCACTAAAATAGCATTTTTTTGTATAGTGCTCGGAAACAGATGTGGGTAGTTGATTAGAAATATTTTCCATAAGACACCTGCGCACCGATCCCAAATCAGACACAATATTTGTTCTGTGATATGTTTCACTGACTCATTCCAAACCAACATAACTATCTGGCCTGGCCTATTTGTCTAGCCCACTAAAATCGCATTTTTTTTTATATAGTGTTGCTTGGAAACAGATGTGAGTAGTTGATTAGAAAATTTTTGCATACATCACCTGCATCTAGCTTTCCAGCCCTTCTTTCGTAACAAGCCTTAGTTGGTTTTGACATTTTTTTTAACGGACAAGCAGAAGCCTAAAATTGTTAAGCCTTAATTTGACAAATAGAACATTAAAATTATTTGCTTGAAATCTAACCCAATTAGAGATGTAGGATTCACCCTCTCTGCTGCTAAACTCCACATTGTCATTTCTAGGAAGAAACCTCAGACACTGTCCACAGACATGTCGATGGACTGCCAATCTAGCACTAGTCAGATCCCTGTTAGAATATGATTGTGTGATCTGGCATTGTAAAGAAGCCAGTACAATGTGAAATCTATGTAGCAAAAGCGTTAGTTTCATATGTATATTGTAGAGAAGCCAGTAAAATATGAAATCTATGTAGCAATAGCGTTCGTTTCATATGGTCATTGTAGAGAAGTATACAATCATCCAGTACTTTATTCAATCAAAGGTTAACAGTAAAAACACAGAATTTAACCAAAGTCAGTGATGAGAGAAATATGAGCCACAATGACGTGCGTATGTGATGAAAGCATAGCATCTCCTAAGTATTATGATTCAGTGTGTCACAGCATGTGCACCGGATTCAAATAACGATTCTAGCTAGAACAGCGCTTGAAACATAAACTTAAAACACAAATCTTAACCAATCAATTAAGCATTAAACAATTAAATAAGGATAAACTTTGATGTACCTTTCTGATAAGCGTGTTTATATATATATATATATATATATATATATATATATATATATATATATATATATATACACACACACACTGGGTGCAAGAGATCTGCTAGATCATCTCGTTTGACTATTATAAAATGATTAGAACAACAGAAATGAATTTAATGCACTGTGTTTAACCAAAATCATTGAAGAGTGAAATATGTGTAATAGTGACCTTGTTTTATAATAAGAGTTTAGTAATAATTTAAAATTCACGCTGTCACCACGGTTCCTGATTCAACGTTTTCCAGTAGTAGGAAGAAAGGGTGTACCAATTATGAGCAAAACGAAAAAGACCTTGGAAGAAAGAGATCTTTTGAGATGCAGTAAGGGTAATATTGTATGTGTCTGTATAGTTTGCACCTGTCCTGATCTACGCCGTGGAAAAAAAGTAATTGCATTTATCATAGAGTAGTAACACTGGTAGAACCAGGAATCAGAATATAACGTATTCGAAAATTCTAAAACATAAACTGAACGAAAGCAGGCAGGTCCCGAAATACAAATGAGCTAGCGATAATCGAATGAAAATGTTAATGTTACTGGTTATATAAGAAACACCAGCGCAAACATCTCTCTCTCCCTATCACACACAAACACACACACACACATACACACACACATATATATATATATATATATATATATATATATATATATATATATATATATATATATATATATATATATATATACAGATATATATTTAAACAAAACATCTACTTCTCCTGAAGCATCGTCTGAAAGTGTCTTTGAGCTTTCCTCTAAACCTGCTATTAAGGATAGTGTACACAAAAGGATTGGCCGCACTATTTATAAGATATGATCGCACGATAAAATTGTACAGGAGTTCCGAATTTCCATTGAAGTCCATGTCCAGAAGCTGCAAAAATCTGACGGTAATATGAGGAAGGAAACTTACAATGAATATTGCAGTGACAGAGAAAAATATAACGGCAGTTCTGATGGAGATAACACTCGTCCTAGTCGTCGAATTTCTTGCAGATCCAGATGGGCTATGATCACTGTTGTTAGATTCCCTAAGGTCATCCTCCGTACTCATTATTCTGTTAGTTCTAACAGATGGCGTGCTTTGCTGTTTCATGAGCTTACGATGGATAAGCCATTTTCTAATTCGAATTCCTATGAGCAAGTAAATGAATGAAAGCACTACAATACACAATAAAAATATTGTGGCCAAACAGAAATAGAACGCCTTGAGTAGATGTTCCTTCAAAGGTCCCGCTTTTAACATGGAACACTCTTGTCCTGTCAAGTTTGTTGATTCAATATTTGTTTTTTTAATGCCAGCGAAGAAAAATGCGGGCAAGCCTAGAACAGATGCGATGATAGCACAAACTATCCCAATAATTTTGGCTTTCCTTGGCGAGAACTCACTAAACGTTTTGCATATATTAAAGTATCTATCAAACGAAACTGACACAAGCACAAATCCTGACGCCATGATCACAGAATATTCCAAAACTCGCATAGCCTTGCAGGTGGCTACGCTGTCAAACGTGTACTGATGAGTGAGATCAAACATTTCAAAGGGCATTACCAGGAGGCAGTTGATTATATCTAGAATTGCTAAGGTCATGATAAACGTTCTTTCTGCTTTTCGTGACGTCTTGAACCAATAAACATACAACACTAACGAATTTCCTATAAATCCCACAGACATCAAAATGGCTACAAATGAAACCACTGGCGCCATCATTATTGACTTTCGTTCGTTCAGTTCCACAAGGGCGTCTGACGAAAGGATCTCGGGTACCGGCCTAGACGAATTGACCATGATCAATGTAAGATGTATGATTTCGTCACCAATTTTTCCCTTTTTTTCTATTTAAATACTACTATGTTTTCCGCCATATAAAGACAACACAGACAGATGTTTTGGGTTTAATCTAAGTTGTTACTGAAATAAAATCTCGCTGTACCTGTAAAACAAAAAGAACAAATAATTTACTTCAAACAAATTTATGTTGCCAGTCATGAACAAATTTAAAGTGTGTTAAACAGTAACAAATTACGTTCAGTCCCATACGTTACTTTTAGAAAATTATACTGTCAAAGAATGCGTTGTATATCATTGTTGTTTGGCTCATTTCTTATATATGAACATTTTAGTTAGTTTCTTGACCACATTTGCAATAATCGACTAGTTTTGTCTCCATTATGCTTGACTGGAATTGGTACAATGTTTGATTCTCTAATTATGACAGTGTACAGCCTTACTCAGGATATATGATTGAATTTCGTGGATTTCTTTCACATTGTGCTTTATGCTGTGTGTATCCCTTACATATGTGCAATTCTTTGAGGTCTCACTGGGTAGTTTCGTAATTTGACACCTTCCTAATGTTTAAGGTAGAAGGCATGAGCCTAATGTATCATAATCCTAGCATTTTTAAATTCACACATAAGCCAAAACAATAAGACTAGCACTGGAGATCAAATGCGTAACTTAGGCTGCAAATGAACATCCTACATGGCTTACGTATTTACATGTGTCTGTTACAGAGGTAAATATCTAAAAATCTATATTGTTGAGGGGAAGGGATAACATGTATGTTAATTTGCTACAGTACTAGTGATTTTTATTTATGCATAAGCCATATGCTGATTCTTTTAGCTGTCTGGAAAATATTCACAATAGCTCTTCCATTCAAAAATGAATGTAAAAAAGAAGGAATTAACCTTAATACCTCAGAATCGTACAAACATCCTTTCAACAAAAATCATTAGTAAGTTTTTATTTGTATCTTCAATGTGATATTATTATCATTCTGCTGCAACAGATCATTGTCGCATGAAAATATGCCCAAAACACAGTCCAGTGAGTCCTCAAAGCTGAATGCAGTTCATCAGTGTAGCGGGTTGTGCTCACTGCTTTGTCTTTTCATTTGCGAATTTAGCCCTAATACATGCATGAAAAGCCGATACATTTTATAATGTGGGTACAAAAAACTTGCGTTGGATGTTTATGACTAAGTTATCAATTTGATGAAGCAGTGTATTAAGATTATATACGTGTAACTTGGTTCATCTTCATTCAGATGTATAATGTATACAGAAAACGATTCAAATATATGTATATTTTATTTGATTCCAAATAATGATTCTTTTTATGGGACAGTTTTATTTCTACACCTTCATATTTCTTTTAAACCCACACGTCTCATATACATGTCCCATTTCTGCATGGGTGTATAATATTTGTGAATAACAAACACTGTCCAGTTACGCTTTCAGCTGACTGAATAGACGATTGGCTGCCAATTGTCTGACCTTGACCGATTTCATAGTGATGATTTCGTTCCCACTTCATAGTAAGAGTATGGCACGCCAAATCGGTCAAAATGGGTGAGCTTGGAGCGATCGTAGGGGTGAACTTGGAGCGATCGTAGGGTGAGCTGGAGCAATCGTAGGGTGAGTAGTAGCGATCGTAGGGTGAGCTGGAACAATCGTAGGGTGAACTGGAGCAATCGTAGGGTGAGCTTGGAGCGATCGTAGGGTGAGCTTTATATATATATATATATATATATATATATATATATATATATATATATATATATATATAGATATATAGATATATATATATATATATATATATATATATATATATATATATATATATATATATATATATATATATAACTAAAGAAAAAAATAAGATCATACAGACATTTGGATTGATATAAACTTTTAAAACATAAATAAGGTTAGAAGGTTCAAATGGTCCTAATTTGGCATTAAGCCTACCAATCAAAACAGTGAAATAAAACTTTTTAAAAAATTATTCTTGTTAATGTAAACCTGGATGCTTTTAGGATGCCTATTAGTTTTAATTCTTGCTCCAGCTCATCCATTTTGAACGATTTCGCGTGCCATATAAGAGGTTCGTTCTATCGTAGACCCCACCCGTAGCTTTAGTTTGCATGTACTGGGTCATGTGCTGTATTCAGTGTCATTAGTTGCGTGGTGATGGGAGGATGTATGCCAACATAAGGAGTGGTGTTAAGTTGTTATCTGATTAACGTAATATTAACGGCACGATTTAATGTAATTCTTTTCACCTGAATAGGAACTGTTCACATTGCTATCGATGTTAAATTCAATATTTCATTCGGATAGAACTAGTTTACTCGACATAAATTGCACAACCTAGATTAAATCAAATGTTCGGTCATAAAGTAAAAACTTTTAAATAATAAATTCGTTTTCGGTTGATATACTATACAATTTATTACATGGTCTCCGAACATAATAATTTAGTTTCATTAGAGCAGGACCGCTCTGGTGGCCTAGTGGTCAGAGCGTCCGCCCCGGATGCGGGATATAGTGGGTTCGAATCTAAGATCGAGTCATAACCAAAGACTTATAAAAATGATACTAACAGCTGCCTCGCTTGGCGCTTAGCATTAAGAGGTTAGTATTGGGTCTGTTCGGCTTGGTGTCATGATTATGTGACTCGGTGGAAAATCATGCTACATGTTTGCGGCATGATGCCCAAGTGCTAGACATCACTTTAAACTGCCACACTGCAGATATCGTAGCGATATGACTGGAAAATTGTTAAAGGTACATTAAAAATCCAAATCACACACACACACACACACACACACACACACACACACATTAGAACAATGTCAGCGTAAAGTCATGACATTGTAGTGGTGTATATTCATTTCGTTTTTATTTTTCTTTATCCATAGTCGTGTTTGTTGAAAATCAGCTGTGTGTTCCTTCAAACGCCTTATCCCCGCTCGGTAAGGCATGTGACAAAGACACTTTTCCGTAATACACACAGCATAACTACACGTGGGATACGTAAAGCGTAACTACCGAGATCTGGTTAGTGGAATGATTTATATAAACATTTACCAGAGCCAATATCAAGGTTTTCAATAACGAATCGGCATATTTTCAACATTTTCTCTCCGACAGTTTACAAGTCAAAATGTGTTTAAAGAGCATACTATCCCGCTTAAAATTTGTGTAATTTTTATTTTATTTTACTATATGCACATTACTGCGTAACTATTGAACACATTAACTGTTAATAACAAGGTCGCATTGGCTCGATAATATTTGCTCTTTGTTCGTCTTTCTGTTCGTTTGACCTTAACCCTCTCTTTCTCCTCCTAAACTTACATGAGAACAGTCACCATAAAAATGGTGCATAATTTGACAGTGTGGTCATCATTGGCGTGGAAGGATCTATTCATTTGTTATCCCCATCCAAGCTGTACTCAGGTGATTGTCATCAGTGAAATTGACAAACAAATTGCAAATGCAAACACATGTGTAAAATTTGCAAACCAAACTTTAATCATACAATCATAACAGAGAGGCATGTAATAGTCGTAAAAAAAATTGGGGGTTGTAACGAGAAGAAACAAATATTGACGAATCGGAAAGTTATGCCCCTGTATTTGCCCAACCATCGCTTGAGTCATCCAAATTCACCACTGCAATTACTGTATGTTTAAATGCAAAATATTCATTTTAGTGAGTCATTGAGAGTCACCATGCCCTTAAACTCGACCTGCACTGATTCCGGAACTTAAACTTCAATTTCATTTAAGTACATCCGTGTATGAGGCGGCGTAGCAAACAAAAGCTGGTCTAATGAGAAAGTTGGACTTTAAATTTTAATGAAGTATGTCGAGAAATCCAAGATCATGCGTAGGATCAAATTGCATGTCCTTAAAATTCCATTTTCTAGATCGAGATTTTAGATTTAATATGTTATACATTAGTGGTTTCAAGTTCTATTTCCTATGTCGACGTTATACAGTGTATATTTTGAACTACACAGAGGTGGTTGAAATTTCAAAACTATATGTAAAAAATCCCTTATTCACACGTTCAATGTAACTCTTTGTGATAAAAATTCAATATCCTATTGCGAGAATTTATATTTCATCTGTTGAATTTCACAACAACGAGAAGCAGCCTCCTTGTTTAATAATAACGCGGTCGGTTCACGAAAGCGACCTCTAACAAAGAAATGCATTGTAATTCTCGACCTGTATCTGCCGGAGTAGTTACTTTATAAGTTCACATTATACGTTTAAACGGCTTTGTTTCGTTTACTGCCAGTGAACGTTTACAAAATCAATAACCGTGTAAAGAAACATGTAATTTGATTGACAGGAGGCCTCTTCAGTGGCTGAGAGAGGCCCAGGCCACTTCAAGAGTTTGTGGCACCTAGTCCCTGATTCTATTGAGATATGGACATTAATTGAATGCCAAAACAAGCTCAGGTGTGCATTTTATCTCCAGAAATGAAGAAGAGAAATGGTGCTCTTCATTTTATTCCATTTGAAAGTTGCAGCTTATATAATATATTTTACAACTCATAATTTGTATTGTACAGCTAAGGTTTACTTTGCAGTCCATCGTTTGTACTCTACAGCTCATATATTGAATTGTATAGCTACGTTTTACTTTACAGTCCATCGTTTGTACTCTACAGCTCATATATTGTGTTGTACATATAAGGTTTACTTTGCAGTCCATCGTTTGTACTCTACAGCTCATAAGTTGTATTGTACAGCTAATGTTTACTGTACAGTCCATTGTTTGTACTCTACAGCTCATAATTTGCATTTTACAGCTAAGTTTTACTTCACAGTCCATCGTTTGTACTCTAAGCTCATATATTGTATTTTACAGCTAAGTTTTATTTCACAGTCCATCGTTTGTACTCTACAGTTCATATATTGTATTTTACAGCTAAGTTTTACTTCACAGTCCATCGTTTGTACTCTACAGCTCATAACTCAGGCGACCTAGTGGTTAGAGCGTCCGCCGCGGAAGCGAGAGGTCTTGGGTTCGATCCCCGGCCGAAGGAAAACAAGACTTACAGAAATGGTCCTAACAGCTGCCTCGCTTGGCGCTCAGCATTAAGAGGTTAGTGTTAGGACTGGTCGGCATGGTGTCACGATAATGTGACTGGGTGGGACATCATGCTACCTGTCTGCGGCATGATGCCTCAGTGCTAGACATCACTTTAAACTGCCTCACTGCAGACATCGTAGCGATATGCTGACAAATTGTTAAAGCTACGTTAAAAATCCTACACACACACACACACACACACACACACACACACACACACACTATACAGCTCAGAATGTGCACATTACAGTTCATGAGGTGTAAATTACAGCATATACATTATACGTTGCACCTCATAATTTGTACTTTACAGCTCATAGGTTTACTTTGCAGGTCAATTATTATAGCTTAACGATCATAGTTTGTACCTTATAACTTATGATTTGTAATATACGGGTCATACATTGTACTTAAGAGTTAATACATTACAGCTCATAGCATGCAATTAACAACTCATAATCTGTAATTTCGTTCAAAACATCTAATTGAGAGTATATTTGGAGATAAAAAATACAAAAACTTCTAAATAAGTTAACATTTTCTATACGTCTATTGCGCCTGTTGATATAGAAGTCTTTTATTCCTGTTTATATCAAAACATTACTTTCCATCAGAAAGGTGAGATTCAGAGGCGTAGCTGGGGGGGGAGGGGGGCGGGGGGGGGGGGGGGAGGCAGGGGGTACATATGTGCCCGGGCGCCAAGGTACAGGGGCGCCAAAATGAGGCTTGCAACGTTATATTATAATAAGTAAACAAGGGTAATAAATCGGTCACAAAATCGCTGGGGCGCCAAATTTATAGTTCGTCCCCGGGCGCAAAATATCATTGCTACGCCTCTGGTGAGATTAAACACTGACTTTCAGATCAGTTACCTCTTGTATAGTATTTGTTAATGCTGAATATTTTTTATGGTAACTCAAATGATATTAAGAGTTTCAGAATTTCCTGGTATACATGGAACAAAATCCATGATGGGTTTTGAATAAAGATCATGATTATGTGAACTGCATTCCATTCTCAATCTAGAATGTAAAATATGAGCTTAACGTGTCCGGCATATAAATATTGATTAAAAGGGTGTAAATCTATATTTCATACCATGTGACATATCAAGATATTGATTTGATTTAATGAGTGATATTAGGAGATTACACTCTGTAAACATATAGACATGGTAGCTGGTACACAACTCCAATTAAAATGTGACCAATCTGGTTTTCAATTGATGTGGACACACTGATAATTTGCGCATGTATAATAAAATGAAAAGAACGTGTACTCACTTAATTATCTCTTGAAGTCCGAAATGCGATGTTTTACATTAGCAATTAATGGTGGTTAAAATCAGATTCAAATCTTACCCAATAACAACACAGCCTATGTTCTCAATTGCCTACTACTTGCCGCTTTAGACCACTTGATGCATCCGACACGGATTGTATAGTACAATATAATAGTATGGTATATATACATACAGATATATATATATATATATATATATATATATATATATATATATATATATATATATATATATATATATATATAAAATATATATATATATATATATATATATATATATATATATATATATATATATATATATATATATATATATATATATATATATATATATATATATATATATATATATATATATTTACATATTTCCTTAGTAATGGTGATGAAATCAAGGGGCATACGAGCGTTCGTTTTCTGGAATAATAAAACGACTGCGTCGTATCTTTTTTTTTGGGGGGGGGGGGTTAATACGCCTATATATCGTTCATTTTCCTTTAAAGCTTACATCCTGTTACAACATCTCGTAATATGGCAATTTTTTTATTGCGCATTTTTTATATTCAAGCAATAAAGACATTTTCGTCTAGTTTGAAGAAGCCTACGAATCCATGTTATTTCTTTTAGCGAATGCAAAAATAGTTTAATATCGATCGTTGTCGATGTTCTTAAACACAGTATATCTTTTAGTTCTATCTTTGCTGTTCTTGTTGTTGTTGTTGTTGTTGTTGTTGTTGTAGGGCTTAACGCCATTTTTCAGCACACGATAGACTATACATGGCGGCCAGTATTAATAGTGGAGGAAGAACCCGGAAAAAGTCCGAAAAGAACCACCGACCCTCGAGAAGTTACTGACAAGCTTTCTCACATACCCACATTGGCCGAATCTGAGACTAGAACCCACGCAGACAGAGGTGAGATGGCAGTGCTCCGTGAGGGAGAGCGCTTTAGACCACTCAGCCTCTCGGGGTCACCCAATTCTATCTTTATTGACTTTCATGTACGTGGGAAAAATATTTAATTCAATTTACTAACAAATATTTTCTGGTAGCTTTGGCAATGGGGATGAACGAATGGTTTAAGTTTGGAATTACTACGGTTAATTATCAAACTTGTGTAACTGCTGATTGGTGTTAGACTTTGTTTTGCTAATTCCATTGAAACGTATATGGCATACGTGTTTTACTTTGCAAATTCACATAATACATTGTTTTTAAGTCGACTGAGAACTTTAGACCCCGCAGAGTAAATTTAGTAACCCATTGTAGACATCCTACGATGAATATGTTTCCATTGTAGCCATCCTATAATGAATACGTTTCCATTGTAGCCATCTTATAATGAATGTTTCCATTGTAGTCATCTTGTAATGAATATGTTTCCATTGTAGCCATCCTATAATGAATACGTTTCCATTGTAGTCATCTTATTATGAATGTTACCATTGTAGTCATCCTATAATGAATATGTTTCCTTTGTAGTCATCCTATAATGAATACACATTTCCATTATATGCTTTGTTCTTCCAGTCTGAATCGCTTTTATTATTTTGTTAATATTGTGCTTTGGACCTAAACGTCTTGCAAATCATTAGTGAATGCATCTGTCACAGATGCTAAAGACCCATCCAGAATTAACGTGGCAATATCTGCAAATTGTGAGAGTAATTTTGTGAATAAAGTTGTAAATAAGGCCGTTGAGACAATGCTTCAGTAAATAATTGTATGCTGCCATAATAATTGTATGCTTCTCAGTACTAAACTCATCTGTAAATGTCTTTATATCTTTATAGAATTTTGGACATCTCTGATTCTTCAGGAACAGACTATAAAATGTTGGAAATGCCTGATGTTCATGAACAGTCTATAGCGTAGATATTATTTTATTTCATTTGTAATACGACTGTAAAAGAATTAAATAGCCAGAACAGTGTTCTCCTTAAACAAATAACCAAAAACCAGCAAGAGTTAATACACTTTATGCAGTTGTCGAAACACTATAAAGAGGCAGACACAGCTAAGCTCTAGTTGATGTGAATACTTCAAGTGAGGATTTCCGATTCTTTCAGAATACGTTCACTGAGCGGACAAATTACCTTTTCTCTCTCCAGTTGTAATACATACATACATACATACATACATACATACATACATACATACATACATACATACATACATACATACATACATACATACATACATACATGGATTAATTTCTCATTGGATGATAGGGTTGAACTGTTCTAGACGAAATCATTAATTTCCCATTGATTGTGCTGGGTCACATAAATAGGCAGTTTCGAGGCAAAGTGAGTAGTAAGATCCGTCAAGCAGGGTAAATTATGAAATAATTATCGCAAACGAAAGTGTATATAAAGAAAGAACAGAGCAAATAGATTCATTCCAATTTTGGAGTCATCCTCATTTCTTGTGTTCCTATCCTAAGTTTGCAGACGAGTTTTATGCTGTTATTCGATATTATTCGAGAGGAAAAACAAATGGTTGGACTGACTGTTCACTAGATATAGAAACTACTTATCATATGCAGTATAATACTATTCCAGAACTATCGAGAAAGAATAGAAGGCGTTCTGGATGACGCCAATTTCACAACGTCATGATTTTGTCGCGGACCATTTCCGATTTTGAAATTTATACAGAACCTTTCATTCATTTAGGACCTTCATATAACTTGATCAGGCTTATTCTTGATTCACTTCGTAATAATGTTAGTTCCTCTCATATTTTCCTTTTCTAACTTTGATAATTATTAAATTATTTGTACAATGCTGTAAATCTTCTTGGTTTCGTTTGGTTATGTTACTTGCTTTATAACCACAGGGTCGTATCATAGGATATAGAGTTGTAATAGAAAAATAGAAGGGCTTGTACGACTATGAAAATATTTCTGAAAACCATATTTTTAAAATTTTAATTTACCTTTTTTTTTTAGAAATCATTGAATTCCTCCGTTTGCCAGACAATATGATTTTTAGGCAAGGGCTTCTTTAACAAGGCAATAAATAAAAACATATTTTGGTTCAATATTTGATGATGAAAACTGTTTAAATAAATGTGCGTCCGATTTGATTAGAAAGTCCCTATCTGACTTAGAAATGAATGTAATAAAATTGCATTTAAAGTAACATATGAAAATAGAGTCAAGAAATCTTCAGTTTCAGAAAGTGAAAAAGGAAAGACAATTGCAATTATGGAAAGAGGAAAGGGAGCGACAAAAATAGGTGAACAAATGCAGAGAGAAATAGAAAAGGAAGAGAGTGAAATGAAGATGCGCAGAGAAATAAAAATAAGAAATGGAATTTTAATTTAGATTTTAAGAATTAGAACTGGCAAAAGGAAGGCACCCTTTACATATAAGTTCAGTTTTTGATGTTAACTATTAGGCCAGTACCCTCCTTTAAGGAAAGAAAGTAGATAAACATTTTCCTTTCCTTAATCTCAAAATATTGCTGAAACTCTGAAATGACCAAGAGGCAATTGCACTCGATTATTAAAATGTATCCTGAATGAGAAAGCTAAGCTTCAGGTCAGTATTGCAAAGTACTGATTACGATGTGTCTTGATGGGCTATGAGCTGCTACCTGAGGCATATCTACAAAGGTTCAGAAACTGAAACATACGGAAACTGGACAACCCCAAGCTGCAAGAGAAGAAAATTACAATCATATGATAGGTGGTACTCAGCTGAGAAACTCTAAGAAAGTTTATCAAGACGGATGTGAAGATCAATACATACATACATCGATGAGCAAATAGTCGAAACTGGAATATACTGCTGGTATAGGATACGACTATTCGTTGATAGACAAAGACAAAGTCTTCCACACAGCAGTGTTTTGGTAAAAGCCATCGCGGTCTCGACCAAGCATTTCCAAATCCTGTTCTGGCCCAACTTTTATGTAAAAGTTTATGATAAGACTGATCCGAAATCCTTTTATCTTATCCCACATACTTATTGCAAGATATTTCTCATTGCTGCAGATTGAAATCTAATTAACAGAATCAACAGTTATTGCAAATGCTCATGTTCTAATATGTCAATGTCACCGTCATCTACTGAAATAAATAAATGTCTTGTGTTAAAGAAACCCCAGTCTAGATTACACCGAACTCATGTAAACTTGACTCAATTCCAACATCAATGCTGCTTGAGTCCTTAGATACAGTATTCCCTTCACTACCTGATGTTATTAATACCACTCTCTCACCTGGAGCATTCCCATCATTTTTCAAAACTGACATGGATTGGTAATTATGACACGGAGATCAATGATGTTATTATTGTCAACGACACATGGAAATATTACCTGGAAACCACAGGAAATTTTTCGATATACTAATCAGTGCCAGTGTGATAAATTAGGCAAATGTGCGTTTTATCATGCTTGTATTACATTTCTATGTCATATTATGAGACGTGGTTAATCGTGTAGAAGTTAAGGTCAAGGCTATGTATGAGTAACCTTTGCTGATGTTTTTTGTATATGGCTGGTTTTTATCAGAAGTTTCGCTCCAGTTTTTCTATATATGTTGGGACCCTAACCATTTTGTTGGACAAGAACACCAAGTTGCAATGGCCTGAAAAATGTCAGGAGTATTTTGATATGTTAAAACAATACCTAACAGTGCACCGGTATTTTCCACTCCAAATTTCAGTTAAAAATGTAGTCTTGATGTTGATCTTTAAAAAACAATCTTTATAAAGAACGCTCCATTATGTTGATAAAGCATTTCTAGAAAATGGTAATTGCTACCTAGGTTCAGTGGATGTAGTATATATAAAATTGTTGACTTAGGGATTACATAATTAATTTTGTCTTAACATCCAATACAGATCAGTCTTAATATTGTGCTCTGTTTGTCTGTTTTACTTTGGGTGACTTATTTATTCAAATTATTATTGAATGGACTTACAATAGTGTTCAATACTATTCCTGGACAGAAACATTAGTTTGGATTTGTAACGAATTCAGTCCAGAACAATGTGGATTATATTACTATGACACATTAAAAGCTATTAAAATATCGCCACATTTCAGGCCATTTGTACATTAGCATGTTCGAGGCCACAAGCACGTCAACGCATTCAGTGATGAAATTTATTTTGAACACCACTGTAATTCAGTTTGAACTTCATACATTTTGCTTAGTGTTATAACGCTTAGGACTATTTAGGAATTAATTCACATGACAAAGTTCCCTTTAGATTTTTAATCTTTATTAAAGGGAAACAATTTGTTGATATGTTTTGTTTGCTCTCTGCTATTACTTTGTTTAAGACCATAGAGACGTAAGAACATATATGTGCATCCAGATATAATGATAAGGCAATGATCTTCACGATGACAATTTGAATTATATAATGCAGAATGAAACATAAAATCGCTGAATTGCATCTTTACCAAAGAAGAGAAGAAAAACTGCTGACGATGACATGGTTACCCAAAATTATGCATATATTACAGCATGTCGATATCAAATGTTTGATCGCAAATCCGTGAACCTAATATAATCATATTGATGTATTATTTATGCTATAAAGTAAAAAAAAATATTCGAAATAGGTAACTGCCACAAGCTAGAAAGGACAAATACGTTCAAGTATGAATTAACTGCTTGAGAATAAATTTCGTTATTATTTCATTAAATCTGAATAAGCTCCATCAATACTGGAATTCAGCAACATCAGGGCAATACATATATCTATATCTGATGCAAGCAAACTAAAATATGATTGTCTAACTACTGTGTGGACAGGAATTAATACGTTAGAAATAAAAAGAATGAAAAAAAAAGTAGAGGCAATAATGCACTAACAAACACACAAAACAACAACAACAACAACAGCAACAACAACAACATCAACAACAACAACAAAGAAACAAACAAACAAAGAAACAAAACAGCCGATACAGTTTTACAGGAAAACATGATCAGTATGTATTGGGGGATGGGGGCATTCTTCTTTTTCTATCCTGCCCTGGTCTTTACGTCTGAATCTGAAACTTCTGTCACCCGACTTATGTACATAGACATAGATGTCCCAATAACTTATATAATGTATGAAACTTGATGTCTTACAATGTATAAGGATATGGTCTGTATTTGAATAGAGATAATACACAATGTGGCAGCATCATATGATCGCCTCTGTTTACTCTGAAATCCGAGAGGACACATGATGAAACAATATAAAGACAAAGTACGAGAAAAGCACATCTCACCACAGTAAAACATGTCAATAGTCAAGTATCCACTTTCTCTACTTAGCTACATAGTTCACTTATAACGTCAACCGCCTCTACAAATATAGGATGCACATCACGACTGTAAGATACCAATCATTTCATTTTCCGCACCGGATTGATATCCTGGGCGAGGGGGGGGGGGAAGGGTCTGTGATATTGCAATTGCAATATTTTGAGAAACAAAGTACAGATTGTAAAATAGTTTGAAAAAGATATTCTTGCTCTGATTATCGGGAAAATGATCAAATATTCCGGGTTCGAAATAGAATTAGAATTACCATGTTGGCCTCTAAATGGATTGATAGCTTTCTGCGGCTGGAGGTGTAAGGCCAGCGGATTAAATGGGGGCTGTCTAGAGAATGTGGAAAGATGTTTGATCATATATTGTGCTCAAAATATTTTTTTATTTTAAAATTGGCCAATGAAAAAGAAACTGAAATGAATCTGAGTGCATGAAAATTGTACCCACTTTTCAGGTTCATACACAAAATTTATTGAATCAAAAAATATTCAACGACTTTGAATTGCACAAAAAGGCAAATTGTGTTGGACTGCAGATAATGTTGTGGTATTTTCCCTTTTGTCCAATGGTTGCGATTATATCACATTCGGAATCTCACTTAAACTAACCATGAGTAAGACTCGCCAGATTCCAAGCACGTTTGTTGCAGATTTTTAAAAAAAAATGTCCCCCCCCCCAAAAAAAAATAATTAAATATGACAATGCATAATACTTTAACGGGTCTAAATAACCCCAGGTTGTCCATATGTGTCAATCATGACCAGCAGCGGTTTCAAACACCCCTGACCTAATTGCACTTGATGCACGTGAATGCTGAAGAAATATTCCTTTTTGACGTTATATTTACAGCAATAAAGTGCCATTATATTAACAGTAATAAAACGCAGTAATAAAATGCCATTATATTTACAGTGAAAAAATGACATTATATTTACAGTAATAAAATGCCATAATATTAACAGTAATAACATTCCATTCTATTCACAGTAATAAAATGCCATTATATTTACAGTAATAAACCTCGATTATATTAACCGTAACAAAATGCAATTATATTTATAGTAATAAAATGCCACAATATTAACGGTAATAAAATGCCATTATATTTACAGTGAAAAAATGACATCATATTTACAGTAATAAAATGACATAATATTAACATTAATAACATTCCATCATATTCACAGTAATAAAATGCCATGATATTTACAGTAATAAAATGCTATAATATTAACAATAATAAAATGCCATTATATTAATAGTAATAAAATGACATCAAATTACCTGGGCAGAGACAGATTCTTTATTTGCTCGGCAAAAGGACGCAACCGCACATCTACGAGTCACTTGCTGCCTTCCAGGTTGGCTTTGGTTAGCCAAAGGCTAACGAAGTAAACCCTAAACGAAAATCTGGAGTGGAGATCCTAAGGCAACTGGATGGTGTTCTAAATCCTCTTCTGGTAACACCTTGCTCTGGAGAGGGATGAACTCCGCCAGTCGGCTTTTGCCCAAGATACACTGATAATGCTGGACAAATCTGAACTTAATATAGCGGATCGGCCGTAGCCAGAGTCAACAAGAACCGCGCCTGCCGTTGTCGACCAGGACAGAAGTGACAGGTGTGCTACTGGCACTTTGCATAAAATCAGAGCCGGAGACGCCATCGCCATCTGAACCATTAGAAATCTGGCGCAAATTGGAAGACTCCATGAGTTGGCACATGAGCTAGAACACTATACAGGGTACATTCAGGGACTCTGTCAAGTCAAATGGAAATACCTAGGAGAACACCAAATTGAAGATGGGCATATATTCTAGTATAGTGGAGAGTCTGACAAGTTTATAAATGGAATAGGCTTCCTTGTAAACAAAGCTATGAAAGGGACATGTGCTTGAATACCACCCTATATCTAGCGGAATCATTTCCATACGTCTCAGATCCTCTCCCTTTAACATCACAATTGTCCAAGTCAGTACTCCAAGTACCGATCATGATAATGAAGAAATGGAGGCGTTTTACAACAAACATCAGGGCATTTTAAAGATGTTCAGTAACAATAGTCATGCTCATCGTCCAATGATACTGTGATGCCAAATTTGACAAAGATGCTCTAAAAGACTGTAAAAATCATTGTGGACCTTCTTGCAATGAGCTTATCAATGAAAGAGGGAGATGGCTGCTCTAGTTTGCAAACTACAAGCACTTGGTACTAGCCAACACCCTGAGCGAATATAAAGCTTCACATGGTACGCACCAAACGGAACCCATCATAACCAGATCGATTACATATTGGTTCAAAACCGTTACCAATATGGCATCAACAGAGCATAAACAAGGACGTTCCCAGGTGATGATGTTGGAAGTGATCATGGCTTCGTGATTATGACATTCCGAGTGAGGCTGAAGAACATAAATAAGCCAAAGAACATCAGGATCAAATTCAACCTTGAACTACTAAAGGACCCTAACATCTACAAATTATTCCAAACTACAATTGGAGGAAACTTTGCTCCACGCCTTGTGATGGATGTTGATATTAAAGTGATGACAGACACTTTCAACACAGTCATGACAGCAGCTACCAAGGACATCATTGGCCTCCATCGCCCAAAGAAAAATCCCTGGGTTACAAAAGAGATTCTGAAGTTGTGTGATGCCCGAAGAGACCACAAAACCACCAGTCACAACAGGAGAAATGGTTTACCGGGCAATAAGCAAAAATATCAGAAGAAAAAACTTGAAGAAAGCAAACGAAAATAGCATTAGACAAACTTGCACGGAAATAGAGAGCAGTCTGATAAAGAATAACAGCAAAAAGGCATTTCAAAATGTGGAAGACCTCACTAGACAGAAGCATCCAAGAGTCAGTGCCATTCAAGATGAACTGAGTATTGCAAGGTACTCTACAACCATCAGACTACAGGACACCCAGAGGTGCTTGAAGTTCCAAACTCCTCAAATGATGATGATTTCCTCATTCTCAAAGAAGAGGTGGAGTGAGCATCAAGAGCACTGAAGACGGAGAAGGCAGCTGGAGTAGACAACATCACAGCTGTACTTATCAAAAACGGGGGTGATCACTGATAGAGCTACTAATAAACAGTCTGCAACAGGCTCTTGCAGACAGAAGATTGGCGAATACAGTGGACCCAGTCACTGAATATAACACTCCCCAAAAAGGCAATCTTAAACTGTGGTAGAATTACAGAACTATCAATATGATCAGCAATTCTTTTAACACATGTTAACACAGGTGATGCTGAAGGTTATTTTGAACAGACTGAAACCACAAGCAGACTAAATAATATATCGTGTGTTCATAGATTAAAAGAAAAGTTCTTTGACAGAGTGTGGCATGAGATATTGTGCGCCACCATGAAAAAGTACAACATGGGTCAAACGTTGACCAATACCATCAAGCAGCTATACGCCAAGGCTACCAGTGCAGTAATCGTCCAAGGTTATGTGAGAGACTGGTTCCAGGCAACAGTCTGAGTATGTCAGAGCTGTCTCATGTCGCTCACGCTTTTCAACATCTACTTAGAACGCACCACGAGCGAAGCCCTGGAAAACCACCGTGGAGCAGTCAGCATTGGAGGGCGTAACATTACGAACCTCTGCTGTGCAGACGACATTGATGTACTTGACGGCAGTTAAGACGACCTTGCCAGCTTAATGAATAACCTGGATGAAACATCTTCCAGATTTGACATGGAGTTAAGCGCCGAGAAGACAAAGCTGATGACAAATAATGACAAACAAATCTCAGCCAAGATTAAAGGCAGAGGACAGGAACTAGAAACACTGAGCTGCTCAAATATCATGGTTCCATCATCACATAAGAGGGATCAAGAGCAGAAATTTTGTAACGTGCATCGCAAACAACGGCAGCTATGTCAAAGCTAACGTGAATCTGAAGAGACACGAATATCTTTCAGAAAACTAAAATCAGAATATTGAGAGCATTAGTCATCTCAATATTTTTGTATTCATGTGAGGTCTGGACCCTGACAGCAGAATTTCAACAAAGAATCCAGGCACTTGAAATGAAATGTTATAGAACCATCCTTGGCATCTCTTACATATTAACGATAATAAAATTACATTATATTATCAGTAAGAACATGTAATTATATTTACAGTAATTAAATGACCTTATATTAACAGTAATAACATGTTATTATATTTACAGTAAAATAATGACGTTATATTAGCAGTAATAAAATGACATTGTACAAAGCAGTAATAAAATGCCATTATATTTACAGTCATAAAATAACGTCATATTAAAAAAAATGCCATTATATTTATAGTAATAAAATGACGTTATATTAACAGTAATATAATGACGTTATATTAACAGTAATAAAATGACATTATATTTACAGGAATAAAATGATGTTATCTTAACAATAATAAAATGACATTATATTTACAGTAATAAAATGACGTTATATTAACAATAATAAAACGTCAGTTTGTTTACAGTACTAAAATGACGATATATTAACAATAATAAAATGCCATTATTTCTGCAGTAATAAAGTAATGTGTTTTAAAAAAATCATCACAGTGCGGTTTTGTCTGAAAGCACCATTACCTTAGTATTCATGGACAATACAATTCAAGATTTGACGCTGATACACGAAAGTACTAAATCCATCTCTCTAACAGAACCAGCACACAGACAAGAACGATATGGCACCACTCATGTCACGTGGGTGCGTTTAATTTTAGAAAAGACAATATCTTTATATAACCACTCACACTTTCCAGCTTCATTACAAAATTTCACTTGATTTTATTGGAGATTTACGGTTTGAGGTTTGTATTCGTACTCGTAAAAAGGCGGTATATACCGTAGGTTAGGTATTACTTCGTTGCTTTTTCATACATTACAAACATAAGTGATGTAAGAAAAACCAACGGAACTTAAAGAACATGGATCATTACATAACAGAGTGTTGTTCATACAATATATTTAGAATGTGCTTACGCCGTTTGTGTTTTATAAACACAATTTGATGTTGTAAAGTTAGAAACACATGTTAATATGTTTTATCGCAAAATGATGCAAAGTGCTAAATTAAAAAAAATCTTCCAGGGATAACAATTTATAACTGGCAGGTGACTGGGACCTGATACATTTCTTTCACACGTAAAACCCCTGTAGGAATATTGAGGACAAATCAAATTAATTTCAATTGTTTGGGAGCACACACAAAATCACAGTGCGGTTTCGCCTGAAAGCATCATTACTTTAATAGAGCAATTTGTATTTTTTTATATGGTTTAACACTCTAGATCCATAAAAGTTTGTTAGACACATACAATTTAAGACTTTTTTAACACTCTAGAGTCTAGATCCATAAAAGTTTGTTAGACATACAATTTAATGGTTATGAACTACACAGTGATGTAAATATGATTTTGTATTGAAAGTTGATTACGTCATAATTAGAACGGGTTAAAGGTCGATATTGCATAGTTTTGAAGAGCAAATTCAGCATACTCATAGTATACTGTGCTGTGTGAAAAATGTGATTATTCTGCAAACTATTTGTCAGTCTGCATATTTTCTTCCGCTTAATCTAGTGATCTGTAGCCATTTTGAATGACGCAAGAAAAGATCAAGGGACAAAATCATTAAGTTTTCCAGGAGCCGCATAAATAATCAAAGAGTTTCTTCCCCTATCTCAGAACAGCGTGATAATCCTGACACAAACACAAGTACATACATATTTTCAAATAGACGTACGAAACCACGAAGTTAAATACTGTCAACAGACCTTTATTCTATTAAAATCAAAGATATTAACCCATTTATTTGAATCATAAGGCCTGATAAAAACATTTTCAGTATCCAAAGTAAATAATAATAATAATAATAATAATAATAATAATAATAATAATAATAATAATAATAATAATAAAAAAGAAGAGGAAAAATAAGAAGAAGAAGAAGAAGAAGAAGAAGAGGAAGAAGAAGAAAACAATAGTAATAATAATAATAAAAAAAGAAAAACAACAACAACAACGGCGATAATGATATAATAATAATAATAATAATAATAATAATAATAATAATAATAATAATATTTATGAAGGTATTTTAGATGTTCAATGCGATGAAAAGAAATACGCAAGTGCAAACTTACGTATTCACCAATATGTTAGTAAACTGTGTTTAATGTGATATTTATACAAGATAATAACGCACTTGGCAGTTAGACTTGTAAAATAGCGTGATTAGTGTGATATTTATACGAAATACTATTGCGATTAGCCGTTTAGCCTGTGATTTCTTATGCCATTAATTTCATAATGATTATCTAAAGTCGAGTTTATCTACAAAACAACAACAACAACAACAAATTTTCCATCTTTAACTTTAAATGTGTTTCTTTTAATTTCCAATAGTGTTACTTGATAGTTTTGTACTCAGTCAGTAGGTCATGTCATCGTGTCCTGCTTTTTTGGGTAGGTAAGAAAGTGCTGCATTTGAATTCCAGAGCTTTAAAGATAGGTTACTTTTCAAAAATAGAAAGTGATACTTCAAAGTGATACGGAACGGAAGAAAGTGCTAGTGTAGGAGCAATAAAAATAGAAAATGATTTCTTATACAATTGCATAAACCCATTAGACCATTTTGTATGGTATTACAAACTGTTCTCAACGGATTTTTAGTAACGGTGAAAAACCTGGAATGAAACATCATGCAGGATTGTCTATGCCCATTTTTTTTTAAAAATTACCGTAAAGAGGACAATGATGATGACAACGATGACGACGACGACGATGATGATGATGAATACGTGTTATACATTCTCATATGTAGGGACTGCATATGGTCAATTGAAGATGTATAGGGACCGATAGGGTCATATGAAAATGCATAGGGACTGTATAGTGTGATATGCAAATGTACAGGGATTGTACAGGGTCAATTGGAAATGTCTAGGGCCTACACACGGTCATGGGTTGCATAGGTACAAACACAATATAGACATACAAAAACAAATACAAATACAAACAGACAAACATTTGAACAACATAAAAGCAAAAGAGATTTTGGCAATAGCGAATATATCGTTTCTAGGCAAGGGAGAAATGGTAGAACGCTAGTATCTATTTTGGCTACAACTTGTGGAAAATCCTATGGAAAAAATAGCATATATTTATAGCTACAACATGTGACAAATCTTTTGAAAAGCCAAGTCTATATGTATAGCCTCAACATTTCTAGGCTTAATGAAGTCACAGTACCAGACACTGGAGAACAATTGGCAATAATATTGCAAGTGCCTGACCTCAATCAGGCGCCAACTTAGTTATAGGGTGTAAGTGGCTGACCTCAAGTCATGTTACTCTAAGAAGGTTGGTGAAATGAATTTAATAGGGAACAGGAATTTTATATGGACAAAGGGGTTTGATAGAGACAAACAAAACAATCACATATAAAGTCACACACATATATACACACATGCACACATACGAAAAACGCACGGTTTTACCTTAAACTGTATGAAAATTATATAAAATATCACAAAATACAGTAACACATACACCATAACAAATACCAAATGGAAAATTGTCAGTATCTACTTCTTGTCACAACTTGTAGGAAAGTCCATTTACAAAAACAAATTGTGTCTATTTAGAATCACAAAGTGTTTGAAATTCGTTTGTAAAAACCTAGTATTTATTTTTCAAACATCTTGTTGAACTTCTTATGGAAAACCCAGGAGTACCTGGTTTTGTCATCGTCAAATTGACAATCTAACATTGTTTTCTATAACAGTGTGTGAGATGCACGCTAAATTAGGATCAAAAAATATATTTATCTCTCCAAATATTAGCATTGAGGTCTATGGAAAAACAATTGGTATCGTGATACCTTTAACCTCATAGTGCCGCGCCTCTTTTTTAACACAGAAGTCTACGTGACCCTGTACATTTTGACTCAATGATAAAATTTTCCTTATATAACTCAAATGACCCTATATCGCCTCCTACTATTACTACTCTCAAGCGCCGTAATGATAAATATCCAGCGCTGCACCTCAAATTTATTTTCCAATGGTATCAAACTACAGCATGTAGTCATAATGGACTATATCTTGTCACCATTAAATGAAGATTAAAACAAGGAAACGTTTTTTTTTTTATTATTAACAAAAGACAAATACCTAATCGTATTGTACTAATTATGCTCTCGATAAAATTTATATTACGTCTACGCATTTCCATCCAGTTGCATGTTCGGATAGGCTGATTTGGCCTCAGAAAAGTCGAAAATAAATATCACAAATCTACCAGTAAAAAATTCTTGTTATACGCCAGGGATTTAAAAGAGTGGAATAAGTTCTTTTCGAGGCTGTGATGAAAAAAACAACTTTTGTCTCTCTCCAGTTGCAATGACATACATACATACATACATACATACATACATACATACATACATACATACATACATACATACATACATACATACGTACGTACGTACGTACGTACGTACGTACGTACGTACGTACGTACAGACAGACAGACAGACAGACAGACAGACAGACAGACAGACAGACAGACAGACAGACAGACATACATACATACATACATACATACATACATACATACATACATACATACATACATACATACATACATACATACATACATACATACTCTCAACCAACATGGCATGCCCTACTCTCAACCAACATGTCATAACATAATAACAATAATAAGCAGTTAAGCTAAATAAATAAATTAATTAATTTTAAAAAAAAAACATAAGAAAGGCCATCCTGTTGTTGTCAAATTCCGCAATCTTGTTGTATGACAGATCACGGATATATAATGCTATCTGGCTCATATAACATAAGAGTGTCACCTTTTGCTATCTTTTTTCATTTGAGAATGGTTTCATATTGTTCCACACACACACACACACACACACACACACACACACACACACACACACACACACACACATATATATATATATATATATATATATATATATATATATATATATATATATATATATATATATATATATATATATATAGATGTGTGTATGTGTGTGTATATGTGTATATGTATATATGTGTTTGTGTTTGTATATAAATGTATGTGTATGTGTGTACATTTATATATGTGTGTATATATGTGTGTATGTGTATATATGTGTATGTATGCATAAGCACATATGTCATGTAGAAAGAACTACATTGATAATTACACTGGTATACGTTTCAAATTTTTTAAATATTTTTTAAAACACTTTTCTGTTCTATTTCATGATTTTGTATTATCCTGAATTTGATTAATCTGATGTAATCTCTGTTGAAGAGGAAATAAAGTCGTACATACATACATACATACATAGATACATACATACATACATACATACATACATACATACATACATACATACATACATACATACATACATACATACATACATACATACATACATACATACACATACAGGGTGCTTATGTTTCGTAAGAAATTCATTTGATCAACCACTTAACAATGTTAATTTGAATATTTAAGGAATGAACGAGAGAGAGAGAGAGAGAGAGAGAGAGAGAGAGAGAGAGAGAGAGAGAGAGAGAGAGCGTATTGTCTACTTACTATCAAATTGGCAACATCTTCATTGACATGAGATCTTAGTTACACATTTTTCCTTGTGGACTCTAAGACCAATGCTGTATACTCAATTCATTCTGGCTACCCTTGTACGCATGATATATGAGTGACTAAGCTTAGGATTGTTTTTATTTAGACATGCTAGTATGGATGTTACTTTATCCTCATGCTATTTATCAATTGATTTTAAATCATGAAGTACATTATGACTAAACATTGAGATCAGGAAGTCGTTTGTTATATCACATTACGATTGAAGACTAAAGAGGATAGGTACAGTGTGACGCGTACCAGTGTGTTTGAGATAAAAAAAAATTTCATCCGTTATACAACTTGGTTAGTATTTTTTACCCATTTTCTGTATCTTGACCTTCCATATGAATCCATTTTCTCCAAAGTTTGGATCTCAACATAATTGTGACCTCCTGCTACTTCTGCTACGATATTCTTGGACATAGTGTGTCATTTTGCTCCAAAATTGTTTAATGTCATCTTAATATGTTTGTATGGCAGGGTCACCAGTTTCTCAAGTTCACCAAATGTATGTATGTATGTATGTATGTATGTATGTATGTATGTATGTATGTATGTATGTATGTGTGTGTGTGTGTGTGTGTGTGTGTGTGTGTGTGTGTGTGTGGATATATTTATGTATGTATGGTGAACAGAGAAATCAAATTTCATCTTCTCTGCGACACAGAAAACATTTATTAGAAATATTCTTTATCCTGAATAACGTTTCCACAACTGTATTTATAAAATATTTTGATGCCGATCTGTAATAGTTAATTTTTCTCCAAGAGCACACTAACGAACATACATCTTTCATTGTTTATGATTTTTATAAAACTTTGTTCTTAAAACTTCACGCGTGTCAGTGCAATTTGAATTCATAAAACAATCTTCTCCACAAAAGACCTATTACGCACATGTTATGTATCCATTTCCCTACTCCCTATAACCTTTAGAATTCCAGATATATTGTTCAAAACAAAACAGGAAACAGTTGTATATAACTTTAAACAAAAACATCAGTAGATTTACTAATTACTAATAGCTGCTACGTTTTTCTAAATCTTCCAGTGTATAACTTGCAGGTGAAAGGGATCAGATACATTTTGTTCACATGTAAAACCTCTGTAAGAATAATGAGCATAGAAGCGTCAGGATAAATCAAACTCATTTCAATTCAATTCTTCGGGAGTGAGAGCGGCTATGCCGGAACAGACTATATATTAAATCAAATAACAACAATATTGACATCAGAAATTATGGAAACTTTCACAAGTTTAACAATGATAAACAGATGAATAAAGTATCGATGTAGGAATCGACATAAACGTGCCTAATTGGAAAATTGAAATTGATGTTATTTGTAGAATTGTGAGCAAACAACAAAGAAACCGACAAAAATTGTCAATACGTTTTATAGTTAGACTAGTTCGTATGGACACTAATAATTTTGGAATGGAATTATTTGGAAACAATAAAACAGAGGACAATGTTATCTATTACCTAACTTTTTACTGCGGTATTTTTACATTAGCAGCGAATAGAGCAGTCAGGGTTTGTTGTGTACATACTTCTCAGTGTGCAGTCCTTTAAAAGCCATTAAAGATCTCTTGTCAATACCGAAGCGAAAAAAAACCGAGGCTTTCTGCGAAAAGCTTTATCGTAGTCCATTACAATGTATTTCTTGAAGTGATATCAATCAGAGTTACTCCAGCAAATCGATAATCGTGTGATTATCGTTACAGGTATATTTCCTTTTCAATACGTAGGACTACACTATACCATTATGTCCTGGCAAGATTTTGTTCTGAGTGCAAAGATTTTGATATGTGTTGTGCCCAAAATTATTGTACATACGTAATGCCATAGTCTAGTACTATATTGATATGCGGACGGTGTTTCGCTTCTTTTAAGACTTCTAATTATCCTGCTTCTCTGCAAAATTATGTTCTAGCAAATTAGAAAACGACGTCCACCATGGTCAGGAGATCTATGAAGTATGTACGCTGTGATGTGCTACGTTCAATTGCGAATTGACCTAGCGAATGAACTCTTAATATCCATGCGAGTCTGTCCGCCGTAAATTAAATTCTATGCCTTTAGGATTTGTTCAGGATGACATTTACAAATTTGATATGTTTATTGTTTTCTTTTTAAGTGTCTATTCTCATTGACATTGATTAAATCAATACAATACACATTAAAGACTTCAACATAAACGAGTGTTTTATGAATAACGTACAGCATTGCCAACATGTCAGCTTCTTGTAAACACTGAAAGCTAAGGCAGTCACGTACTTCGTATGGAAATTAATTTGGAATAAAAACTAAAGGAAATGTAAAACCAATAAGAGATTAGTTAAAATATTTTAATATATTTATATCTAGGTCATTATTCTGCTTTTCTGCTTTAATTCACATTTCTACTAATCATACAATTCTCTCTCTCTCTCTCTCTCTCTCTCTCTCTCTCTCTCTCTCTCTCTCTCTCTCTCTCTCTCTCATTTTCCTTTTCAGTTTCGTAACTCGGAGAGAAGAGAGAGACAGAGAGACAGACAGACAGAGAGACAGATAGACAGACAGACAGGGAAAGAGGGGTATGTATGTATGCATGTATGCATGTATGTATGTATGTATGTATGTATGTATGTATGTATGCATGCATGCATGCATGCATGCATGCGTGCGTGCGTGCGTGCGTGCGTGCGTGCGTGCGTATGTATGTATGTATGTATGTATGTATGTATGTATGTATGTATGTATGTATGTATGAACGGTCAAGACGCTTCGTCATATCGAAACCTTTCTACGAGAACCTCCGTTATTATGGCAGACCCGATGGTCACGAAGTTATGGTTAATCAATGAGAAAACAAATACCGTCCTCCGAGTAATCGTCAACATCGACATCAGCGTATAGGTTATACGAAATTCCCGAGTTCTACGACTCCCCATCCAACAATCAGCTGAACATATAATGACTAGTCGAAGGCAATGTAGGAATGCGATCATATTACATATTATAATGACTAGTCGAAGGTAATGTAGGAATGCGATCATATTACATATTATAATGACTAGTCGAAGGTAATGTAGGAATGCGATCATATTACATATTATAATGACTAGTCGAAGGTAATGTAGGAATGCGATCATATTACATATTATAATGACTAGTCGAAGGTAATGTAGGAATGCGATCATATTACATATTATAATGACTAGTCGAAGGTAATGTAGGAATGCGATCATATTACATATTATAATGACTAGTCGAAGGTAATGTAGGAATGCGATCATATTACATATTATAATGACTAGTCGAAGGTAATGTAGGAATGCGATCATATTACATATTATAATGACTAGTCGAAGGTAATGTAGGAATGCGATCATATTACATATTAAACTCATGTGTGCGCATTAATTTGCTTTGTAACATATTAATCCATTTCATTACAAATACTGTACTATTACCGTAGCATGTTCGTTCATGAATTTGGATCAGACAAGAATAATCCGACTGAATAATAAGAATTCTAAAAATATCTCATACTGCACGGTAATAAAAAAGCACAGTAACAAAACGGCTGACGTGAAACAGGCTGTCTTGTACAACAGTGTTATATGACATAGGACTGCCCATCTATACAATTTAGAATACATACTGGGTAGTCGAATGGACGAAACAATTATATTATATAACATTAATAGCGGAAGAAGTATGTAATTTTAAATTTAACACATCTTCATCAAAAAGATTGCGCCCTGAAAGTGGACAACTTTCTGAATAATCTCGTACTGTTGTGATATGACTGTCCGATATTACCCTATATGTACCCTGTTTATGGTGAAATCCACGGTCAGAGAGATTAAGGTAATCGGGTTTCTCACTGCAAGGACTTTGCTCCTGCAGCTATGGGTAAACAGAATCAGTTATTTTGAAATAGATAAAGATGCAAAAATACCACCCTCTGGTAGGGCTGCATGCATTAAATCGGAACACGAGTACATTTTAGTTCACCGATTGAGAACCGAGAGTAAATCCCTAAATTCACCAATGTGTATCAGGCCAGTTTGAGGCAAATCACGAAGCAGACAACGCAATAAACTCACTGCAATTTAAATTAAAACGTCAGAAAACCTATGCACAGTCGTGTATTTCCTAGTTTTATTTTCATATAGTTAGAAACAGTTTTCTGGCACTACGAAGTCCAAATAGCACCACATGCCGCACCTATAGCGCAAAAATGGATCGTTAATGTTTGGTGTTTAGTTACGTTATAAAACCGCGCATGTTTATAATAATCGCTACTGGATTGTTATCAAATGTCACCGGAAGCTGTCATCTATTTGTTGATGTTATAACTTAAGGAGGGAGCATACATGGCTTTTTTGGGAACAAAGTTCCGCAAAGAACAAGGAGCTTTTGAACCTGGGATGATTGGTTCGCTAAGGGTATCGTAGATAAGTACTACTTGTATGTTTATATACCAGCACTTGCAACGGATTTTTTTTATTATATATAAAACAAATGCAAGACTTAAGAAGCACATGTAATTCCTATGTTTAAGCCCGACCGATGTCAAGCAGTTTTCATTTTAAATCAGCCTAATCCAGTAACAGTTTGAAATACTTTTTCACTTGTTTGTTCTTTGCAAGGAGGTGATTGTATTGTCTGATACTGATATCTGCAAAAAGAATACACACACGCGCGCACACACACACACACACACACACACACACACACACACACACACACACACACATATATACACACACAAGTATGTCTAAATGCATACATCGATATGAATGGAAAGGTCTAAACAGCGGCGAATAGTATTAAAGAAATCAAGTACAATGCAAATAGTAACATATAAGATAAGCAGTGTATAATTTCTTATCTGGTGCCAAGTCCACTTTTCTGAACATCTCCCACTAAACTAAAAAGATTCAGAAAATGTGAATAATTGGCAACAAAAACTTAATCCAATTTTTGTAATTTGACCTGTTCAATTTGAGTTTCTTATATCTTCTTTCTTAGAAGCTGTTCCATTTGTCTGAAGTTTGTAAGATTCTCCCTTTCGCGTAATTGCCCTAGTAATCATCCAAATTACATTCACAATGGAACATTGTGTTAACATGGGCGTGAGCTTCATTCCCGAGTGTGTTTTTATCTAATCTAGAAAAATAAATGGTCATTGACACCAGGTTCGTAGTCTTTGTCATCGCAGCATGAACAACAGTTGTTAGTTTCCTTCAATTATGCTTATCGAAAAATCTCTGTAAGAGCCAATGTACTACTGACTAGAAAAACGGAGATGTAATTGCTTCCAGAGCTTAACCGTAGATTACTTGCCTGATTTCTTAAATTACATTACGTGTTTGAGGCTGACACAGATTAAGGAAAGAAAGATCAGACCATGTAAATGTTAAATTTAATGACAGACTTCTTCCAATGAATATATTACAAACACATGAAACCAATCAGACCCAAATCATAGAAATATTAGGTTTTTTATTTCGTTCATTAGTGTTACAAGCACTGTCCCTTCTACAATGAAACTCACCGAACATTTTTGGCGACTGAATTAAACCTGTCTGATCATGGTCAAGAAGCATGGCATTTGAAACTCCATGAAGTGAGAGCTTGGTTTGATTTGTTATTATACAGCACATAAAACAAGTATATTATTTAGCGATGGGGCAGGTTACAAGAAAGTGCTTTGTCAAAGGACGCACTATGGTAGTTGCCTCAGACTGCTCCAATGGGTGGGTTAGAATCCGCACGCTTTCCGTCGCGAGTCCGGCACGCTAACCACTCAGCCATCGTGGCTACTTGGCAAAACATAAATGTGAAAATACATTACAAGAATAAATTCTGACACTTATATGTACTAATACATTGGTTAATACATACTTGCGTGTGAAGAGTTAATTTCTTGGCAAGGTAGCAAATTTTTTACGTTAGTTTAGAATAGTTATGTTACGACTATTTTCGAGGGTAATTTGCATACATACATACATACATACATACATACATACATACATACATACATACATACATACATACATACATACATACATACATACATACATACATACATATATATATATATATATATATATATATATATATATATATATATATATATATATATATATATAAAGAAAACTATTACCGTAATATGTAAGTTGTCAGTCTGTTATACACTTAAGCTAACTTTAGTTAACCAGCAAATCTGAGTAAAATACAAATCAAATTGTTTTATTCCCATTGAATAAAGGATATATTTTCACTTCGTGCCTGAATAACTTGATTATATTTCATCTCGTGACTGAAAAACTTGAGTATTTTCACTTATGTTTTTGGTATTCATGAATATTCGATATTGATAGACGAAATTTTATCCCATCGATTAACTGTATGATCTGTTAATAAGATGATACGTGCAATATCCTCTATGTAATAACTATCGATTAACTGACGACAAAAGTTTGCATAAGAGCATTAGTTCATTATTTTATTCATATCAACGTCTTTTGTGCTCGAGATGGTCCAGTACACAACACATGCATTTCTTTTTTGAATAAATTAGCGCAGACCTTTTAAAGAATCAAAACTTGGTTGTGTCGCGGAATATATATTTTAGACAAATTTCTCAAAAGCGGGATACCGGTTGAAGGTTTAACAACCTCGCATGATGCAGCATAATTGTGTCCTGTCGGTTATTTTATTTTAATTTTCTTCAGAAAATCGAACGCATGTAAGTGCATAGATAACGCTATTTAGTAGTTAATAGCACTGATACAGGTATCGGAAAAATAATTTGAAAAATCTCAACTCTAATATTATAACCAGGGGTACGATCTCAAAGTACGAAATACGGAATCCGATGTTCCCAAACTTCTAGAGAGGCACCTTGTTCAATTAATGATTAGTGGTTCTAGTCTCAGAGGTAATGCAGCCTTGCTCAGGCCCCCTCCATTTCCAATGATATTTCAAACAATTGTATATAGTAATCAGGATTAAAGAAAACCAACACTTATAGACTCGCTGGACAGGTCAATTGCATCAAGACTTAAGTAGCAAAATTTAAGACAGTTTGTCGATATTTCGGATTTAATCTTTAGATAAACAAATAAATACTGTAATGGTAGATTTAATATGAGTCAGGCCTAATACGGTTAACAGGCTAGAAGACCTAACTAACTAATCAACATCATCTAATAGCTACACATTAAGCTACAATAACGACGTGTAAGTGTAATGTATTAATACAGTGCGCAGATGTATGCGAAAACAGTTTAAATAAGTAAGCAATTAAGACATTTTTTTCACATACAAAAATTAAACATATTCGGCTTTTCTCACGTTGCCCTATATACGTATGAAAGAGAATATTATGTTTATCTTTCTTTTCATCTCTTTTCCTTCGTTTTATTTGATTGCATTTTCCTCGTGGTTTCTCTGTTTTTTGAGGCAGCTTATTCTTTGTGGCTGGGCGGAAGATAATTTGATTTGTTTTCTCACAACTCGAATCTCACTGTTCCACCTACGCATTGAATAAGCAATTAAATTCTGTATACAGTTATAAGTAAGAGGATTGTATTTGTATTAATACCACAACGATGTCTTGAACTTAGAAAAAACATTACTCAAAAGAAATTCCTGTTGAGAGCTTTAAAAAACTGAAACCAAGTTGTTGCAATGTTAAGTTTTCGATATAGCAATCTTGAAACAGGGGAACTCTAAGCACATGACATAACTTAATTACTTGACAACTGTTCATAAAGTCTTTAATATGTAAATAACAAGTAAAGAGATTGCAGTTTATTCCTGACAAACAAGGAAGATCCAAGACTAATCTAGGCCCATGCCATATTGTTGAGCAGACTAAATAGCTGGTAATACCGGAAAAGATACATTCATACACAAGCATCGACCTGGTCGAGGGAGAAAGATATTTTGGCATGCACATGAGAAACTAGATAGACTACAGTTCAAAGAGATCCCAGTATCAAATCAGGGCTGCGTTAAGGAAATATGAGCGGGACCCCTGTCTGAAGCAGACCTTTATTATACAGGTCATTTTACAATCACATCATTACTCATCAGGATTTTGACCAACGCAGAGGTCTAGTGAGTTATTGTTCTTAGAAAGCACAAATGTGCCTTGACTGTTGCTGTGGAAGAGCAGAAGTGTTGAGATGTTGTCGCAGCTCGCACGCTTTGTATACAACATGTTGATGCCCTAGTTTGGGGCTCCGAGTGGCCGAGTGATCTAAAGCGCTCTACGTTACGGATCACTGCCATCTCACCTCTGTCTGCGTGGGTTCGAGTCTCAGATTCGGCCAATGTGGGTATGTGAGAAAGTTTGCCAGTAGCTTCTTGTGTGCTGGTGGTTCTTTCTGGGGTTTTCTCGGGTTCTTCCTCTACAATTAATACTAAACGTATAGCCTATCTTGTGATGAAAAATGGCGTTAAATCCTACAACAACAGCTGCATTTTCAAGTCAAAATTGTATCCTATTATCCGATTATTATGTTGTTCATTAAGACACGAGAGACCATTGTTGAAAATTTTCTTAATGGTAAGATTTCTTCACCCGAATTTGTTAAACATCATTAACTGAGAGTTGTACATAAGTAGTACGTAGAACATGATTGACATGATTGATGTCCATTTCTGAAGGAATACTTCCTCTTTTTATTTATGTAAATTAACAGCGAGGTTTTCAACATTTGAATGCATTTGGACTATTTACTTAAAAGTGTAAGTGGAATGATTTTGGATATTGAATCTGCAGGTATAAATTTGATATTAGACAAAGCATGCAAGCAATTAAACAAAATATCCGATTGTTCACTTCCTTAAAATATTCTTTGATGTTGAATCTCTGGGCAAACACAGTGCAAAGTGTTTTAATATAATGGTTTAAAAACCTTGAAGGAATATCGGAACCACATAAATGATCTTCAGTACTTTCATTCTCACTTCTTACAGATTAGATTGTACACTTGTCGTCTATGTTACTTCTTGTACAAAATATTTAGTAACAATTATCACAGAAATAAACTTTAAAATTTTGATCGACAATAGATCTCAGATCACTCCTCACTCACTATATTAGTATTTAATACTTGCGTCAAGTTTCTTACTTAGCAGTGAGTTGCCAAGAGTTTATTTGATCTTTTTGAAAGGTATTAAATTACCGTGTTAATCTACTCAGAATTTTAATGTCAGCTTCTTCCAAGATTTTTATTAACACAACATTATAGGGAAGACAAAATTTGAAATACTCTGGCATAAATACTAATTGGGATTGTGCGGCAGCAGCAGAGAGGGTTAATCCTACAACGTTTTTAGACAAAATTTGATTGAAATCCTAAAACGAGCCGTCTTATAATCTTATTTTAACCAAAAAAAGGCGAACCCTACAACGTTTTCAGACAAAAAATTGATTGAAATCTCCCTACGAAATCATTTTAACTAAAAAAATGAAAACGATTTTTTAATTAATTTTGGTCGCAACGATGTGGTCATCCACCCTCTCTGCTGCTAAAGTTTTCAGTTCTGGGTTAACAAAAATAATAAATAATTTGATCGAGTCTTTAGGATGAAAATCATTTATGATTTTACAAACAGACTAATCGCTAACACCTCTTCTTGTAAATCAATCAGATTATTTGACTGGTCGGTGAGTTTGAAATTAATTCTGGTTAATGAATTATTATGGCATCGCATATAGACAGGATTAATTGGGTTTTCAATAATTAGGAATCCTGGAGGAGCTGTTGGTGCAAATGAATAAAGAATATATCCTTGCTGAGCTTGATTTGATCGTTCGAGATTAATTTGATAGCTTCCTTCGATAACATCACACACTAAATTGAGCGCAATCACCGATGAAATATTCACGTTGAACGGAGCGATATGCCTACCGCCACCGTCTGGGTCATTATTGTGTTTGAGGATTTTTATTTCCGGTGATGCTGTTTTTTTCCATGCATCATGAATTATTCTAAAACCAACATCGATGGTGTCACTGAGAAGTTTTTTTAGTTCCGGTACGTTATATCCTGGTAGTTAAAATGTTGGGATATCTTCAACGCGGATTTTATATTGATTTGCAAATCCTGTTCTCGATGTGGGGTTTTTATCATCGAGAATTACTTGAATAATTTGTGAATTAAATGTTTCCATATCGTCGATAATTTTATTGCATGTTTCTACGACGCTGATAAATTCATCTCGGCTGAGAGAGCCGGATTTAAGAGATATTAACAACAGCGATAAATCATTATTCATTGCTGTGAAATTTTTAATGATTTCAGGTTCGTTAACAAAATTATATTCCTGCAATGGTCCACCCTCAGCCCTATGTTCGTATGCTAACCCAAAAAACTCTATAAATATGTTGTATTTTTTATAACTCCTTATTGGATTTTTAGGTTTTATTCTGTCGGTGATATAATCAGATTTTTGTGGTTCTGGTACATCAACGGTTTCCTCCAGAGTTTTACTCTGGGGCGGTAATTCAGGCCATCCTAGTACGGTTCTAATAGAACTTTGATAGATATCTACGACGTATCCTTCTGTGCTTATCTCAATTGCGGATGATAGTGTCAGCTCATGAACTGTTATAGCGATTTTTGATTCTTTTCCAGTAATCGATTTTATTCTACGCGCGAATTCATTATTGATTTGTTCGATTTGGTATGACCCTGTTGGTATCGAAACGACGTTCCAGTCTGGTGTTCCGTCGGGTTTATTCTTATTTGCAAACACCAGTGAATTATTCGGTTGTTGACCACCAAATGATTTTGATCTGATATTAGGCCAACTGTGATACATTCGTAGTTTTGCTAGCGCTATCTCCTTCACTGGGACCGGAGAGGGGAAATTCACACTGAATTCTGGATTCGTTGATGTTATTGATATCATGCTTGTTTGTACTGGGTTCGTGTTCTCCACTATTTGTTGAAGTAATTCCTGCGGTGTTGTCATTGTTATTATACTCATGATTTATTTCTAATTTTGGTATCGAGGAATCATAAATACTGACCATCACTGAGAACTCACAATCTGGTAATGTTGATATTATTGAGATCATTTTGTTTTTTGGGTTCGTGTTTTCTGATTCCATCGGTGTTGTCATTGTTATTATACTCATGTTGTCGCTCTAATTTCGATATCGCGGAATCAAAAATACTGACCATCGCTGAGAATTCACTATCTGATATAATCGTATTATCGAGTGACGACGATATCATCAATGATAATTGCGAATATGCGGTTGATGCAATATGAAATTGAAGTAAGTAATTCTGCAGTTTACTCTGGCTGCATGATGATATCTTTTTTGCTATCCCGGTTGATATACCCCCGATTGTAGCCACCGCAGAAATGCAAATTGGAACTACGACCGGGGCAATCATTGTAACCGATGCAAGTATTATTCCGGCGCCAGTGAGAACGCTTGACACCGAGTATATAATAACATCAATTGCGGTGATTCTTCGTCGGTATTTTTTTATTTTTATTTGATACTCCTCAGTGAGGGTTTTGAGTCTATTCTGAAATTCTCTGACCTGATCATAGCGACATTGAGTTGATGAAATCATTTTTATTTTAAAAACACTAGCGTTTTCAATTGTGAAATCCGAACGATTTAGTTATTTACTTAAATCCGCTACGAATTCTACATACCATGATACCGGAGTTCTAGTCAAATGTTTATCAGTAGATGTTATCGTGAACTTTTCAGTTTTATCCTTGTCGATGATCGTTGATATCACATTATTGACCCCGGATGAACTCGACGATGATATATTAAATTGAATTGGTGCTACCAGCGTTAATCGATAAATACCCTTGATAGTAGCTGTGATATCTAATTTGTTGTCTGTAGGTGTCCACAAAAATGATCCGTGTTGGATTGTATATACTACGTTATTGGTTTTCTCATGAGGAATTTTTGTTTTTTCAATGATTGTTATCATCCTCGAAAAATCACCTTTGACGGCTTCGATGAAAGTTTTCGTCTCATCGATGGATTTTTTAATATCAGGGAGTTTTATTTCAATTTTATCCAACTGGGTTCCAATAAATTTATCAATGATATTTCTACGAAATGATATAAACTGTTTTCCGTTATCTTCAATTTTAGATTCAAGTGCTGTTAGTACAACCACAAAATTTTTTAACTCATCGTTGAGAGTTTTTAATCGATCTGTAATCGTCGAAACGAGTACACCCGGTTTGAGTTTACCCTGATCGGAAAATAACGCGATAGTATCCTCGATTGCGTTTTGTTGTTTAACCAAAATATCATCCAGAGAAATATTACTGGTTTTCAATTTACCCTGATCGGAAAATAACGCAACGGTGTTCTCGATTGCGTTTCGTTGTTTAACTAAAATATCATCCAATGACACATCACTGGATTTCAATTTACCCTGATTGTCTTGAAATACAACTATTTCATTAGGATCAACACTTGTTAAATTTAACGTCTCAGCGATTTCATCTTTGATTATTTTTTTTATATCCTTGACAGAATCAGGTGGTGCAGTGCCATCGGGTTTGGGTTTCAAAGATCTCCCCCAAATATCAATCATGTTATTGTAAAACTCTTTCTCTCTCTAAAAAGCGATTGCTAGTGTATTCATTCACGACAACATGTGGTGGTTTTCCGCTTGGGTTACTCAAGGAGTTAGAAATAGCGTCAAGGACATTTAATACTTCGCTGCCACATATTGGTGGGTCATTCATTTGTTGTGTTGGTAGCGTAGAATACCAAGTCTTCATTGGAAGGGTTTTTATATACCGCATAAACTCTTTTGGTGGGGCTAATCCATATGAATCGAAATAAACAATCCCACGTGGATCAATAGCGTATGCAACCCAGTGAGTACCAGGTCCGGTGCTGTTATCGAGATTAATAATACCTGTTTCAGTTTTGTTTGGTTGATGTGGTAATTGATCTTTCATAAAAACACCTCTGAAATTTTTAATCACTAGTTTTTTAGCCGCATCCATTAAATCAAAATTGGACATGGGAACCATAGGTTCCTCAATTAATAAATCGTTCCTGGTAGTCTTAGACCCGATCCGTTCACGGATCTCCCGCTGTACCACGAATACGGGGTTCCTGGTAGTCTTAGACCCGATCCGTTCACGGATCTTCCGCTGTACCACGAATACGGGGTTCCTGGTAGTCTTAGACCCTTTCCCTTTTTTTTATATCCTTTCCCAGTTGTTTTCTTTAGTGCCATTCCTGCTGCAGTACCAACGGCTCCTAATGCTGCCGCTTTAGCCACCGCTGGGGCTGCTGCTGCAATCAATGCTGGAATCGCAGCTAACAACGGAAATATACCGCCTGTTTTAATCATATTTTTGATAGCAGCTGCAGAGAGAGTAATCTGAACACCTTTTTTGGCTGCAAGTGCATCATTGAAATGTTTTATTTGACGAGTTGTCAGCGATAGTTTATTTGCACCACCAGTCATTTGGTTGGGTTTCAACGTGATTGTGGTTCCACATTTTTTAGCTGATTCCGATTGCAATTTTTTTAATTGACCGGGAGTTAACGCAACACTAATAACACTATATGACATTATACATAATTGATTGATTCTAAATCGTTTACAATTTCAATTACATGTTTTCTACTGGGGCATCTACCACTCTCATTCTTCCACCAACACCTTCAAGTAGCATTGATTTATCACTGAGAATGACAGCAACCGCTCTATAATTAGCAATAGCACCACGAGTCACATTAGCTCTAAAGTGTATATCAACGACGGACTGTCTTGTTAAATCGAGATGTTCCAGTGAGAAGTAATAGATCGGATACAGATTTTTAAAATCATATTGTGATATTTGCAAACCAGTATCGACATTTTGATCACGTGCCATAAATGACAACAGACGATGATACACGCGTGCAATATGATTTTCTGTGTAATTAAGTTGTATATCCTCGGATGGTTCCTGTTGGCCGTTTATTCTCAGTGAGACGTCTTTCACACCTAACTGATCAAATATCATATGGCTGGAGAGTTGATTGTCAACTCGTGTGTTATCCAGTAACGCAATAAATATATGACGTGGCGCAGCAACACCTTGTTTTGATGCTAGATTCCACGTGAATAACCCGTTCAGATTTGATTGCTTCACATCTGTACTCACGGTTAGCCAACTCAACAACGACTTTCCTCCTTGGTCCATGAATGATAGTAATCGTTCTTCTGCGGTGATTGCTGGAGTCAACACTGGCATCCACAATGATATTTTTGTTAAATTGACTTTACCGGCATCAGCATTTGGATTTGCAACATCTGCTGGAATCCTCCAGATTGCGTCACTATCATCACTCTTTCGTACAAGCGATACTGTATGCTTCGCCCCATAAATAACTTTTCGGACGTTTCTACAGAATCCAAATATGTGATGCAGTGGAATCGCGCATGAAAATGATTTACGCGCTCCTTGCAACATTGAAATACGTGTTGCAGCCCCTAGATTGAAATTAACATCGTTGTTTATAATCATATCTTCGATACCACCAGGAGCAGGGTTAGCAGCACGATCATTTGGTCGTCTTACAACGAATTGTTTTCCTCCAGCGGTATTTGTAGCATCTTTTGCAAACATCATAGAAGGTCCTGCTGATTTTGTATAATCATCGGAATATCTCGCTAACCCGATTATTGTTGTAGCCACATCAACATCGCGATCTATCGACTCGATTTCTTTTCCATCAATGAGATATTTTGCACTCTCAAATAACGCCATGATACCATTATTGACAAAACCGACTTGAGTACCAGCTGGAAACGGTGCTGGTACAGCAGTAGTATCAGCAGCTGTTACAAGTTCTCCTTCTACTTCAATAAACGCTTCAGAGGGCAAAAAGTATTTACTGGTATCATGGACTTGAAGTTCAATTCTTGCTCGACTATTTGAGTCTATGGCATGATAGGCGTAATATTGATAATCGCGTACAGAATCATCCTTGCGAACTGGGGCGTCTATATCAAACGCTGGATCAGGTGACTGTTTGAACATTTTATTCTATTTATCAGAGTCTAAATCGCGATTTTTCATTTCATCGTCGTGTTTTTTTAAAGCCACTTCCTGCTATCATATTTGCAATATTGCTTTGGTCGGGGGTTAAAGCCATCGACGCTAATTTTTCGTCTACTGCGTTATTTATAATTCTACTAACACTTGCAGGCATTTCCGCTGTAGATGGTAACGGTTTCTTTTTTCGTAAATCAATTCGTGATTTCACTAATGATGTTAATTTATTCTTCGCAGTTGAAAATGCTTTTCCAGCAAGATCTCCAACAGCACCAATACCCTTATCACGAATAACTTCAATTGCTTTCATTCCTAGTTGTTTAGCTAACGGCATCACTTTTGGAGCCATTCTCGCAAATAACCCTGCAATGGTATTGCCTAAACCATCTCCGTAGTATGCTCTATAAACCGGAAACCGTGAATTAACTACATAGACGGGGGTTGGTTTATCATGATTGTAGTGTATGATCATTATTTGAAATCAGAAACAATTTTTCAATTGGAAACGCTAGCGTTTTTATTCAATCCCGGTGATTAATCACTGTGATAATCCTCTACTAACTCGTCAATGAAATCTCGATATGTTTTGATATCCATGATACCACCCTGAAATAATCGTCTACAGATATCAGCTGCTTCATTAATTATTTCCGGTGAGTTATTTCCAGCTCGGAAACCTCCTACAAGAACTTCTAATCGTGATATATCATTGATAACACTACCAGGACATGAAATCCTTGGATTCTCACTGAAATCTTGCAATCCGCTTCCGCTATAACCAGTTGCTTCATCCTGTTTTTCCATTTCGTCTAAATCGTCTTTTTGTAAATAATCAAGAATATCATCATCAGGTGGTAGTTGTTGTTTTTTAGGTGAAAAAGATATTTTCTTTGCAGGTTGCTGTCGCCTTCCTCGCAATTTTCGTGGTTTTTGTTGTTGTTTAAACTCTTCGTATTGATTATACACTATATCCACCGCTTTTCTATATTCAATATATGATGCGTTATCCTTCTTCCTAATTCTACCTGTTTTTTCAGTTTTGATTTTGTAGAATATATCAGCCCAATGATCTAAATTTCTAACAAACTTATGATGTTCTGGTTTCAACATATTTTTCCTGTTTTCATAAGTCGTAACAACAAGCGCAGGAATTCCTGTTGAATCAGTCTTATTAATCGCTGCTAAACCCGCCTCGTTAAATATCACGCGTAAATCATCTACTATTTCTTTTGATTCCATTTGTTCAGTTTTCGCTGATATTTTTTCGAGTTCACCAATAACAGATTTTCCCGTCTCGGGAACATCTCCCAGTATAGCACGCTCTATCCCCTTCGTTGCTGTGGTTACTAGTTTAAACAATTCTTCGGATCCCATAGCAAAATCAGTTTGTAAACTCTGTCGTTGTTGTAGTTTATTCCGTACAGAGTCACGAATTGGTACAAATCTCCTGATTGCATCCAGTCGTTCACGAGCCAATCGGGTTGTTAATGCTTCATTGACCATTATTTGAAATCAGAAACAATTTTTCAATTGCAAAACAATTTTTCAATCCGACCTAACACCATCGATTTTTGACATCCCTTGAGGGTCGGCTAAAAAAAAATGATTAATAGTCGGTCAATCAAATAATGATAAATGGTCGGTCAATCAAATAATGATAAATAGTCGGTCAATCAAAATTGTTCATTTTCTTGAATTAACGCCCGTAGGTTTCTAACTTTAGAATTAACCTCCTTTTTCAATTCGTATTCGTACCCCAATTCTTTTCGTATTCGTTCTACGATGGTATACAACGGAGCGAACACACTTACGTCACTGGAAAATGCGAGAGAGTCCTTAATAGAATTCTGAATTCTTTTGATGAGCGCATACTTCTTTGGTAGCATATATTTATTGTTGTTAACTCCGTATTCTATATCCTGAAAATCAGACATGATTTGATCAGGATTTAACCCATCTGATAGTTCAATATCCCAACTTTTCAATTTTGAAATCTCGGATAAAATGCTATTCATGTTTTCACAATTCATTATTCTATAATAATGATATATTTCTAAATGAAAAATATGACGCATCAGATATAACTAAATTGAACTTTTTGTCCCGTCCTTTTTGAAATAGCAGATCGACAAACCCCCTCTGCAACGAATCTTACTGAGGCTCTACAAATATTGAAATACTTGCCGGCTTCATATATTGATTTAAATATTTTTTCTTCGTTAGTTGTTGTATTCAAAGATTTTACTGGTTTCACTTTTTTTGAACAAATGCCAGTCCTTCCTCGTTTGGAATTCTCACTCTGTGTGATTGCTTGCAGATTTGATAAAGAATTGTTCCTTGGATTAGAATCCTTGTGATCGATAACAAAACCATTTTTGATCAATCCATTAAGACATTCAAATACGAAACGATGATTGTAATATTTCTTCTTTCCAACAGTAAAGAATAAATACCCCATACCATTATCCCACCCAACTGGGTTCTTCAGTCTACAGTGTCTTACAACACCATCACTGGATGCTTCATAATTTGTACTCACTGGGTGTGGTCTGAATTCCTGGTTCATTAGTATACTATACTATTTGTCTAATTCATTGACTGATCCATTGCAGTGATTCATTATACATAAACCTTTCATTTAGACACTTGTTTTTAGTATAGCATGAAGGAGTTCAAGAGATTGCCTTCGAAAAATGCTGAATTCAATGCTGATAAGGAGTTTAAGAGATTATTAAAAATCGATCCTAAATTTAATCTCGATAGACCCAAAAAACGTCCAAGAGACGGAAACATGAAGGAGTTTAAGAGATTATTAAAAATCAATCCTAAATTTAATCTCGATAAACCAAAAAGACGTAACAAACGTCCCAGAGACGGAAACATGAAAGAGTTTAAGAGATTATTGAAAATCAATCCTAAATTTAATCTCGATAAACCAAAAAGACGTAACAAACGTCCAAGAGACGGAAACATGAAGGAGTTTAAGAGATTATTGAAAATCAATCCTAAATTTAATCTCGATAAACCAAAAAGACGTAACAAAATCAATCCTAGATTTAATCTCGATAAACCCAAAAAACATCCAATAGACGGAAACATGAAAGAGTTTAAGAGATTATTGAAAATTAGTCCTAGATTTAATCTCGATAAACCAAAAAAAACGTCCAAGAGAGATTACCCCTGGAAAGATGCTCAATTCAATCTCGATATAGCTTCTAATACACCAAAGAATACAATTCTTGATAAAGCCATGATTAGTAAAATCAGAGACTGTTTTAATGAATTCAAGCGTGATGGAGCATCTTATTGTTGGTCAACATTTCGAATTGATGGTGTTGTTGATGCTACCATGACTGATGAAAAAGCAGCAGTGATAATTTCACGTGTTGGGGAAAAACGGCATTTTTTCCGAATCAAATTCATAATCGAAGTCGATGGCAAATGGATTATTAAGGATAAATTTGAACCAATCCTCAAGAATAAAAAAGCTGTCATTGTGAGTAGAGATTCCAAACCAGGGATTCTAACCGGCATTGACAAACCATACTACGAAAGATCTTATCCCGTAACAGCAATGGTTTATGGGATATATCCGTTAAATGATAAACCCGATATCGCAAAACTAGCTCCTATGAAATATTCGTCAGGGCTTAATTGTGTAGCAGAACGAATAATAGAACACTTCACAAATGCATCCCGAGGAAATAAACTAACTGATCTGCGACGTAGGAAAATAACCGAGTGGGAACTGACAGTGAAACAGCATGGTGCAAAGATTTCTGATATAGCTAAATTAGAAACATCATTACGATTCCCAATAACCGTTATGACGATAACCGGAGAGGTTTTATACGAACCGAAATATAACAAAAATGGAGCACCAATACAGATTATTGATCATAACAAACACGCGTGGACACCTGCGGTAACAATATTTCAACGAGAACGAACCGTGAAATATATCCCTAAGGAGTTCGTTGGGGATGTTTTCTATGAAGAGAAATTATTTGATGCTATTCATGCGTTGTGTAAGGATGATCCTGTGTCAGTGTGGTTACTTAGAAGTGATGAAGAATTCGATCAATTTGTAAAACCAAATGGTGAATTATATCGCATTGAAGAATTAGATAACAGAATGAGAAAAATCGCTAGTGATTTTTCACCGGAGAATTCCCATGAAAAACTACTCACGGATAGTTTTACTATTCCATCAGTGGTAGCTCACTTCACAAGAGAAAAAAACTCATGGCGTCCAACACGAAATGATTTTCTCGAGGATGTTAAATTGAGTTGCGTCGAATTTGGTCATGGAGGACTGTGGAATACGAAATACTCACATGATGGTATGATTTCAATTGATATATCCGCGTGTTATCCCGGAAGTTTTCTCGGGTATGGGGAATGCGCTGAGTACTTCAAACGATTTGGACACCCCACGCATGAAATGACTCGTGTTGCGATTAATGGACCATTGCCTGATTTTGATTTAACCGGATTCGCTCGTGTGATATCATTTGAATTAGCTACAGGGTTACATCCGTGTAGTTATGTTCGGCTCGGTAGACACCTATCCGAAAAACACTGGATGCCAATAGTGCTATTGAGATATATGATTGATTGTGGTATGCTAATATCGTTGATTGTTTCCGAGGCTATTATATGCTATCGAGCTCAGAAAGAAGTTTGGCTACCACAACCCGATCTAGATAGAATAATCAACGAACTACGAAAACAGTTTCCAGATTTCAGTGAAGAAGAAATCATAAATTGGTCTAATAAGTTATTTGAAATTAAAAAAGAACAAGCAAAAGATCTCGGAAGAAGAATTATCGGTAAATTTACCCAGGGTGGACGATACGATAACGCAAAATATTCTTCGCGGTTGATCATAGATGTCGCTGAATACGATTTTATTGTAGCGGATTTAATGAAACAGGGAAAACTTGTATCCCGTAAGGATGCTTTTCTATCCAATGGTGAGAAATTAGGTACGGTTGTTACCTACTGTGATGGATATAATTCCCAGTACACACATTTGAGAAGTTCAATGTTAGCCTATGCTTCTATTAATCTATTTTCGATGATAAATAGATTTCCTAATACCGCGGTTAGAGTGGCCACTGATTCGATGTATATACACAATAAGTACAAATCAGCTGTAGCGGCATTCACAGATCCCGAAGAAAATTGGGGGCGTTGGCGATTTAAAAAAGAGATGCTACATGAGTATTGTGAATCCGCAGACGTTGCCATGGATGATAAATATATTTGTTGTAACCGTATTGAAATTCAATCAGAACTTTCTAATGCACCACCGGTATCTGATCCAGTATGTAGATACAAGACAGTTTATTTAAACGGTTGTGGTGGGTCAGGAAAGACAACTCGTGCAATTGAATTATTTCGTCGTGGAAACGCTAGCGTTTCTAACATGATTGTGCTAACACCGACTCACAGACTCGCCAGAGAGATGATACAACGAGGGGTAAATGCTTGCACTTATCACAGTTTTTTTCGATGGAAAGGTGACAAATGGACTCCTGAGCGTATGGGTGATAAATTCATTCCTGAAATCATAATTTGGGATGAAATATGCACAGTGTCATTAGATGTATTAAAAACATTTCTTGAGTGGTTGTTAAACAAAAACACAAAAGTCGTCATGTGCGGGGATCACGGCCAACCACCACCATTTGTCGGTGCATCTCCACATGAATGGCTAAAGGGTTTTGTAGACTACTATGAAGAAATCACCACTGATTATAGATCACTTGATGAACGATTACGCGAGTTCAAAGCGCTAATTAGATTACAACCGGATAGAATCCAATGCGAAACAGCGCGTGAAGTGATTTCAGAAACTCCAATGAATGATTTCTGGGAAACATGGAGACCAAACGATTTGATCATTGCAAGTAGAAAAATAGTCAGGGACACACTTCAAATGAAGTTATTTGAATTGCATAAAGAAAAATTTGCAACGCTTCCAGTACCCCTTTGTTATAGGCCATCGGATACACGAAAACAGAATATTGAAGTTGATATTCCAGGACAGAATGAAAAACAAATTCTGGTATTAAATGATATTGTGCTGGTTGATATCAATGTCGTTGAAGATGCATTGCGTGCTAATAAATCCCCGTGGACGCTAGGATACGCAGCAACAATACACTCTTCACAGGGATTGACTATATCGAATACAATTGTTTGGATGGTGGATAATCACATCGAATGGTCAAATTTAGTCTATCTCGCAGTATCCAGAGTACGAAACATAAATCAACTTCGAAGAGTTGTTTTCGAAGATAATGACACAACAATAAGTGATATTGATGTTAGCATCATTAATAAAAAAACTCTCCGGTTACAAACAACAGGACAAAAAAAAAACAACGAGAATTTGATATTGATGCTGAACTAATAATCACTTTGAAGAAACAACAGAATAATCACTGCGCGAGTTGCAATTGTATAATGCGTTGGCAGTATTCGGATAAGGATCCTCGCCAATTCACCGTAGACAGAAAAAATAACAATCTCGGTCATGTCAGAAATAATGTGATGTTGACTTGTCTTGAGTGCAATAGACGCAACGGTGCTAGTTAAGACCATGCGGTGGCAATTGAGTATCCTCGGGAATCACTTGTAGTTGTTGTCGAGTAAAACCCCGCTGAGGGGCAGTTGAATCCAGTTTATAGACTGGAGGTCTACCAGTTGATCGTGTTATACTAGATATCTTATGCGTAGTGACGCTCCAAATAGGATCAGTAGCCCTTTTTCTACCCCCTTCAAGCTCTCCTGGTTCGTATAAGTACCTCACAATGACATTACTACCAAGAATTGGTTCTTTGAAATCTTTTTGTGGCTGTACGGGTATTGACTTCTTTTTAATCGCGTTGATAGGTTTCATGTTGATTGTTCTAGTAATCTCGTTATTCAGTGCAGTAATCACAGATGGTAATCTTTTAACCCATTCACTGGATCGCTTTTCTTGAATGAATTCTTTTGCGTATTGATATCCAAATAACCGCTCAGCAATCGTCCGATTGAATCGTTCTACAATGGCCTGATCGCGATGTAGCGCAGTATGCCCTCGTCGTATGGTGACATTATGATGTTTCATTGTAGATAACACTGCACCCTGAAATTCCTTGCCAGGATCAACCTGCAATAGATTTGGCCAACGCAGAGGACCTCGTCGATAAATCCTTTCAAATGCAGAAGCGACTTCAGTGGCTGATTTTGTTTTTAACGGTTCTTCTTCTTTGTATCGACTTGCAATATCAACTACGGTTAGCGCGTATTTGTAACCACGATCATGTGGCAGAAATAATATATCAGCCTGATGAACTTCATTAAGAGCGGTCACATCAAAATGCGAGAATTGAATTTGTTTAGGCGGTGGTAGATAAATTTGCCATAGTGCCTGTTTGGATAACCAATTAGCCGCAGTGGTTTTTTTCACTTTTGCAGCGCTAGCGAGTTTATTGATTGCAGCGTTACCCCTCCAGTATCCCCTCGGAGAATAATAAATTGATTCCATATTATTAATTACCGGCACCTAACATCAATTTACTTTTCATAGCCGATTTTATTAAAAATGAAGCCAATTTTTCTTTGAAGGATTTATCAGGAATAGCATTTAACGCATGAATTAATTTCACATCCGCGAGATGCCTGTGTTGCAGATTGCTGCTTTTATAAGCAACATCATGAAGGTGACAGGCCTTATCAATGGCGTTTATTGGTTCTTCACCGGGGTTGGGTTGATTTTGATTATTGAGTCTGATATCAAGTCTGGTTCCCGGTCCACAGTAGCTATATCCTGGGAGGTGCTTTTCTCCGGGGTACTTTGCCCATGGGGTTCCAGGGAGCTTTGCCAATTTGGCTGCGATATCACCTCGTTTTTTTTTAAATCAGATTTCATAGACACAAATCTAAATTTCTTTGTACCACATTGCACGCATTTACCAGAAAGCGCTGATCGGTTATTTTTAGCTGTAACCGTCGTCACATCATCTGTGCCAGTACGCGTTTTACACTTCACACAATATAGATCCATAATTTATGTATAGAAATATGGATATAATTGATTTTTCAGCGACTAAAACAAGAGAACCAATTAAGCATCATGCAGCGCTACCAAACTCTATCCGGATGATTATAATCGGGCCATCTGGATCCGGTAAAACGCAATTGCTGCTCAATTTAATAATGAGATGGATGAAGTGGGATAAGTTGTATTTAATTGCCCCTAGCGTAGATGATCAACGATGTTATGAAGTGTTAAAGGATTTTAACGAGAATGCATCAGAAATTAAGGGTGAGAACGCCATTGATTTTATAACCGATATCGATGAAGCACCGAGTATTGATGATATTGATGGAGATATTAACAATTTAGTCGTATACGACAATATAATGTTGGATAAACAAAAGAATCCTGCTAGAATATTTTCCCGTGGGCGTCACAAAAACACTGACGTGATATATGTCACTCAACGCTACACTCAGGTTCCAAAAGTCATCAGAGATAACTGCCATATTCTTTCTGTATTCAACGGAGTTGATACTCATACTCTTAGAAATATTTGGCAGACATGGTGTTCTGATATGGACTTCAATCAATTTCGAGATTTCTTTAGTCATGCTCAGTCGACTCCGCACGGATTCGCAACAATAAATCTACATGATCCTCGGACACGATATCGTATCGGACTGGATCAAATATTCGGTTAAAATCGTAAAAGAATTATTAACCCAGAACTGAAAACTTTAGCAGCAGAGAGGGTGGATGACAACAAGTTGCGACCAAAATTAATTAAAAAATCGTTTTCATTTTTTTAGTTAAAATGATTTCGTAGGGAGATTTCAATCAATTTTTTGTCTGAAAACGTTGTAGGGTTCGCCTTTTTTTGGTTAAAATAAGTTTATAAGACGGCTCGTTTTAGGATTTCAATCAAATTTTGTCTAAAAACGTTGTAGGATTCACCCTCTCTGCTGCTGCGGCTTCTCTTTCAAATAAAATACTGCCTAGAATTACAGATCTCCAAAAACTGTTTTCACGATTCTTTCTTTTATAAATACATAATGTAACACAAATTTTTTTCCTGGGTGGTAAATGTTACTACGCAATTGTTTATGCCTACAAAGAGCATTAAGGATATTAACTTTAAGGGACATCCTGCAGCACATTGTGCCGTAGTTCGTCATCCTTCGCAACTATCTCAACATTGTTGTCGGCCTTGCGATTGCCCAGAAAAACCCGAACCACTGCGACAAAGCTGTTCCAAGCCACTTTATAATTCTTAGTGGGCTTCTTGGGGAATTCATTGCACTCCAGGATCTTCTTTATATGTTGTCAGATTGAGACACCAACTTTGATCTTTGCCTCATACAGCTTAGGAAAGAAGTCTTGAAGGTACTTGAAGGCTGCTGACTCCTTACCTGGAGCCATGATAAATTGTTAATAAGACCCAATTTATGGTGCAGCTTTGGCATTAGCACCTTTTTGGGGATCCACCAGTGGCTCCCACGTGACTCTATTCATACCAACGGAGAACTTAGTCCGCTGTTACCAGTCCAACCTGTGATAGTACGCACTGGTGTCCCTCCTGCTGTCAGAAAGGCAAAGATAGCAGAGAAACGTGGTTAAACCGCCTTGGAGACCCATCAGGAATGCCATCATGCTAAAGTCTCCGATGACCTTCGAACCGTATTCGATATACTTCAAGGCGTAAAGTAAGGTTTTGATGATGTTAATATCCTCTTTGAGGTACACCGAGTGAGCCACAGGAAGAGACGGATATTTGTTAATATTATGGAGTAGCACGGCTTTTAGGCTCCTGGATGAGCTGTCAATGAATAAGTTCCACTTATTCTGGATACAGGCGATTCCGACTGCCTCGAACAGACTTGTCACATTGTGGCAGAAGCAAACCCCATCATGACGGGTGAAGGTGCTGAAAAAAATGCTTGCTGAAGCTTCCTATGATCTGCGACTTGCGCATTTGCATTCAACAGGTTACACTGCCTAAGCCTAGATATCAAACGTTCCGCTTTGGACATGGGAAGATCAAGATATCTGATCAAGTCTTTGAGGTACATTTTGATTGGGGCTGTATGTGCTTCTGTCCTCAGCTCCACCTCTGAAGTTGTCATCTGGATGTTCAACATCTTCCTTGCTCTCTTCTAATGATAGCTTCTCTCTCTCTCTCTCTCTCTCTCTCTCTCTCTCTCTCTCTCTCTCTCTCTCTCTCTCTCTCTCTCTCTCTCTCTCTCTCTCTCTCCGGAAGAGTGGGTACGCTCAAGGCAGTGTGGCATTGGGGAGATGGATGGATGAAGGAAGATCCGGATACGTGATAGCAGATACATTCTTGCCAGTCTAACGTTTGGAAGGGTCGACCATTCCAACAAAACAGTTGCTTGAATGGTCAGTAGGTTCGCGCCGAATTCTTGGGATAGTAAACTTCATAGCTCTCTTTTCCGTTCGGTTACATTCAACAAAAATACATTTATTTTACCCATGACTAACGTGCAAGAGATTCACGCAGCAATTTTTATTTTGTTTAATATCATTGAAAAGTTAAAACATTTCAAAATTAAAAACGTTTACAATTTTAGAAAATATACCAAATGTTTTAGCATAAAACTCCGAGCAAGTATTCGTACATTCCAGTCTTTTGCAGTGCTCTCAGGTAAAATGAGGTGCGAAAGGTTTACAGGCATGCCGAGATATGACTTGTAGGCCGAACACATCTTAGCAGAGTACATTGTCGCTCTTGTCTTGATAAATTGGCCGCAGACATAGCAAAATGCGTGTGCCGGATGCTTGCAGCAATTCAATGCATTTGTTATTGTTTTGCTACAATTAAATAAATACAAATCTTGCACGATATTCACAGTTGAGAAGGTTGAGATCCATTAAGAAGAATAAGAGTGAATTTAGATCAGATTCATGTAGATTGTTATATGGATACAACAACAACAGCAAAACAAAATTTTCTTCTAACTATTAAACCTTCTATTTGAAATTCATGGAATAAGTAAAATTAAACTTTCTTACGGAATATAGACTTCGATTCTAATATTGTTCCTGCATTGATCGATTGGAATATTGTATGAAAGTGAGAGCCATTGAAATATGTCACGTTAGTGAAATCGATTGGACTATTGTATGTGAGTAAAGTTGATTAGAGTATTGTAAGTGAGATCGATTGGAAATTACATGTGAGATCGATTGAAATGTAAGTTAAATCGATTGGAATAGTGTATGTAAGTGAGATTGATTCGATTACTAAATATAAGTGATGTGAATATTGTATCAATTTGTATGTGGGTGAAATCGATTCGAATATTGAACGTGAATCAATCGATTCGAATATTGCATGTGAGGGAAATCGATCGGACTATTATATGTGAGTGAACTGGATTGGAATATTGTATGTAAGAGAGATTAATTGGAATATTGTATGTGAGTAAGATCCTGGACACAATAAATGAGCAGTATCCCTGTTGCTACCTTCGTCTTGCCTAACTTCAAGCAGTGAACTTTTCAATGAAAGATACTGCATATTAGTATGTGTTTCGCTGCATATATTGTAGCATTTCAATACTGGTTCGTATTGCTTAGTAAAAATAACTATTACATGAACTTCGCCACAATTTTCGCTGAATCATACTTAGATTACAGGTGCCCGTTCATAAATGTAAGCGTACACCTCCGTGTTAAGAGTGAAATGTAAACGTACACATCGGTGTTTAGCGTCACTGTTAACTTACATCTCCGTGTTAAGAGTGAAATGTAAACGGACACATCGGTGTTTAGCGTCAATGTTAACTTACATCTCCGTGTTAAGAGTGAAATGTTTATGGACACATCGGTGTTTAGCGTCAATGTTAACTTACATCTCGTTGCTAAGAGTGAAATATAAACGTACACATCGGTGTTTAGCGTGGAATGTACAGTTACACCTCTTTGTTTAGTGTTAAATGTAAACTTAAGCATCGGTCTTTAGCGTTGTGTACAAATGCGTATTTCAGATTGATAAAATGTTATTCAGTCGACTGTTGATAAGAGGCCATCCATTTAGTACGTACGCAAAACTCTGGCGAACCTTGACCCATACCCACATGCGCACTTTTTACACACACACACACACACACACACACACACCTGCGTACGTACGCTTGATGACCCCTCCTCCCCCCCCCAACCGAATTTTATTGAACAGCCTATATTTAATCTACGAAGAAACGATCAATGAATAATGTTATTAACGTGTTTAATAAAAAAACAGATAGCCCACAGACGTTGAATGCCTGGGTACATCCAAGAAATAAGCTGCGTAACTTTAAAATGTTTGTTTAGTGTCCGCTAAAATTCAATGGCCGACTAAACCCAGTAGAACAGGTTATATATTAGACAAATTATTGTCGAGGTTTCACCCGACCCGACACCGTTTCATATGTTTACGTATAATATCAGTTGAAAACACACACATACGCAAGCGTATGCATTTGGGTTACATCACCCACCCACCATCCATGCATACGTACTAAATGGACGGTCTCTAACGCTGTTGACTTAGGGAATTAGCTCCACCGTTTTGAGATTTTAACACAAGTATATAAGTAAACAGAAATACAGAGCTCAAATCAAAGTCGTGAAAGACAAACTTTTTCCTCGTTTGGATCAATTGTGTTGTTGAATAGCAGATAAGACGGTAAAGCAGCAGATAGGGTGAACAGACCAACCGTTTTAGGCGTCGACGAGGCTTCCTACTCGAAATGTTTTATAGAAAGGTCTATTTGACAAAACAAGGCTTCCTAGTAAATTGTAAAAAAAAAAGCGTCGATTCGGTATATTGAGGTTTCCTCAAAGACGCCAATTTTGTTGAAACTCACCCTCTCTGCTCCTATGGGTTAACAATTCATTTAGGATTTCACAAACAGACTAATTTGTAGGACCTCAAGCAGAGAGGGTGAACAGATCAACTTTGTAGGCGTCAACGAGGCTTCCTTCTCGTTAATATTTAATAGAAAGGTCTATTTGACAAACTGAGGCTTCCTAGTAAATATATAATAAATGGGTCTATTTGGTAAACTAAGGCTTCCTTGTAAGTGTCCATTTGACCAAAAAAAAGACGCCATTGTCGTTGAAATTCACCCTCTCTGCTGCTATGGGTTAACAATTCTTTATGATGAAAATCACTACGATTTCACAAACAGACTAATTTGTAGAACCTCACCTCGTAAATCAATTAGATTATTAGACTGGACAGTGAGTCTGAAATTAATTCTCGTTAGCGAATTATTATGACATCGCATATAGACTGGATTAGTTGGATCCTCAATAATTAGAAATCCTGGAGGAGCTGTTGGTGCAAATGAATATAGAATATATCCCTGCTGAGCTTGATTTGATCGCTCGAGATTTATTTGATAGCTTCCTTCGATAACATCACATACTAAATTCAATGCATTCACCGTGGATATATTGACGTTGAGCGGCGCGATATGCCTACCACCACCATCTGGATCATTATTATATTTGAGGATAGTTGTCTGTGGTTGTGGTATTTTTTCCATGTGGCGAGTATTTGTTGAAAATACTCAACTATGAGATAATTAACAATTTTTTTTAGTTCATTTGCATTATACCCAGGAAACATGAAATCGAATAAATCAGTTTCTTTGAAATTGTAACCAGTTAGGAATTTTTATTTATTTCTTCTCTTATCATTAATTATTACTTGATTTATTCGTTCCTTGATATATTCCATATCGGATACAAGCTGATTTAATATCCTAATATGTTTAAAGATCTCATCACGTGGTTGTGTTATATCAGAGAGATGCTCCTGGAAACTCCGTCGTAGTCGTTCTAGTAGTTTTTTTATGTAATTGATTAATCTCACTGAAATAATCAACGATGTTTTTTAATGTAAATGCAATGGTAATGAATGAATCAAGTGTTTTCTCAAAAACAAAATCCCATTGCATGGTAGTGTGATCGGTAAATACAAATCTATCGGTTGATTTAGCATTTTTTATACTATATAAATCATCTCGATTAGATGGGTTGATTTCATAATATGATTTTTCATCTGTGATATAATCGGATTTTTTTGGTTGGGGTATTTGATAAGATGTCCGAGGTGGATTTTCAGGCCATCCCAGAATATTTCTTATAGAACTCTGATAGATATCTACGACATAACTAGAACGAGTTTATCTCGATGGCAGATGATAGTGTCGGCTCGTGGACCGTTATAGAGATTTTCGATTCTGCTCCAGTAATGGATTGTATTCTACGCGCTAATTCAGCATTGATTTGTTCGATTTGGTATGACCCAGATGGTATCGAAACAACGTTCCAGTCTGGAGTTCCATCGGGTTTATTCTTATTCGCAAATACCAAGGAATTATTCGGTTGTTGACCGCCAAATGCTTCCGACCTAATATTAGGCCAACTGTGATATACTCGTAGTTTTGCTAACGCGATCTCCTTCACGGGAATCGGAATAGGGAAATTTACACTGAATTCAGGATTGGTTGATGTTATTGAGATCATGCTGGTTTTTAATGGATTTGTGTTCTCCACTATTCGTTGAAGTAATTCTTGTGGTGTTGTCATTGTTATTATACTCATGTTGTATTTCTAATTTTGACATCGCGGAATCATAAATACTTACCATCGCTGAGAACTCACTATCTGATATGAATGTATCATCGAGTGACGACGATATCAACGAGGACAATTGCGAGTACGCGGTTGATACAACATGAAATTTAATTAAGTAATCATGCAGTTTGCGTTGGCTGCATGATGATAGTTTTTTTTGTTATCCCGGTTGATATACCAGCGATTGTAGCCACCGCAGAAATGCAAATTGGAGCTACAACCGGAGGAACCATAGTAGCCGATGCGAGTATTATTCCGGCGACAGCGAGAACACCTGACACCGAGTACAGGGTAACATCAACCGCGGTGATTCTTGGTCGGTATTTTTTTATTTTTGTTTGATACAACTCAGTGAGGGTTTTGAGTTTAGTTTGAAATTCTTTGACTTGATCATAGAGATACTGTTGTGACGTTGTCATTTTATTTAAAATCATTTACGATTTCAATTTAATTATTTACTCAAATCCGCTACAAATTCTACATACCATGTTACTGAAACCCTAGCCAATTTATTATCAGTGGATGCTATCGTGAACTTTTCAGTTGTATCCTTGTCGATGATCGTTGATATCGTATTATTGACCCCAGATGAACTCGACGATGATATATTAAATTGAGTCGGTGTTACTAGTGTTAATCGATAAATGCCTTTGACGGTTGTAGCGATACTTAGTATATTGTCTGTAAGAGTCCACGCAAATGATCTGTGTTGGATCGTGTATACTACGTTGTTGGTTTTCTCATGAGGAATTTTTGTTTTTTCAATGATTGTTATCATCCTCGGAAAATCAATTTTGATTGCCTCGATGAAGTTTTTAGTCTCATCGATGAATTTTTTAATATCCGGGAGTTTTATATCGAGTTTATCCAACGGGGTTTCAAAAAATTTATCAATGATATTTTTACGAAAAGTTGGAAACTGTTTTACGTATTCTACATATCTAGATTGAAGTGTTGCTAGTTCCAACATAGAAGTTTTTATCTCTGTGAGCTTCGGTGTGGTCACTGGAGGATTTCCAAAAAATTCTAGTACTGGTTCATCAATATTGATAATTCGTTCCAAGATGTAATTTTGTGAGTTACTATGATCGTCATACTTATCATTGAGCGATTTTAATGAATTTGCCGTGTTATCGAGTGTTAATATTTTATTTGTGATTGTTGACATAAGTACGCCTGGTTTGAGTTTACCCTGATTGGAAAACAACGCAATAGTATTTTCTGCTGCGTCTCGTTGTTTAACTAAAATATCATCAAGGGAAACATTACATGTTTTCAATTTACCCTGATGATCTTGAAATACAACTATTTCATTAGGATCAACACTTGCTATGTTCAACATTTCAGCTATTTCATCTTCGATTATTCTTTTTATATCATCGGTTGCATTGCCATCGGCGGAGGGTTTCTTCAGTGATGATAGAGGTCGTCCACAAATATCAATTATGTTATTGTAAAACTCTTTCTCTCTCTAAAATCTTTGATTTGAACTTTTTGATTTCCAGCGATTACTAGTGTATTCATTTACGAGAACATGTGGTGGTTTTCCAGATGTTGAAATAGCGTCAAGGACATTTAATACTTCGTTGCCGCATATTGGTGGATCATTCATTTGTTGTGTTGGTAGCGTAGAATACCAACGATGAGTTTTTAAGCGGTTTATATAACGCATAAATTCCTTCGGCGGTGCTAATCCATATGAATCGAAATAAACAATTGCACGTGGATCAATCGCGTATGAAACACAGTGGGTTCCGGGTCTTGTGCTGTTATCGAGATTAATAATACCGGTTTAAACGCTGTTTGGTTGTCTCGGCAACTGATCTTTCATAAAGACACCTCTGAAGTTTTTAATCGATAGTTTTTTTTAGCAGCATCGAGTAAATCGAAATTGGACATAGGAATTAAAGATTCCTCAACTAGTAAACTGTTCCTGGGATTCTCAGACCTTTCCCGCTGTACCATGGATACGGGGTTCCTGGTAGTCTTAGACCCTTTTCCTTTTTTATATCCCTGTCCAGTTGCTTTCTTTAGTGCCATTCCTGCCGCATTAGCAACGGCCCCTAACGCTGCCACTTTAGCCACCACTGGGGCCGCTGCCGCAATCAACGCTGGAATCGCGGCTAACAAAGGGGATATACCGCATGATTTTATCATGTTTTTGATCGCGGCTGCAGAGAGTGTAAACTGGACGCCCTTTCTATTTTTGAGCGCGTCATTGAAATGTTTTATCTGACGAGTTGTAAGTGACAATTTATTCTGACCACCAGTCACCTGATTGGGTTTCAGCGTTATTGTGATTCCATATGTTTTAGCCGATTCCGATTGCAATTTTTTAATCTGACCAGGAGTCAATGCAACACTAATATGACTATATGACATTATACAATAACAGATTAATTCTAATGGAAAAATCGGAAAGGATTTTCAATTACATGTTTTTCACTGGTGCATCTATCACTCTCATTCTTCCACCAACACCTTCGAGTAGCATTGATTTATCGCTGAGAATGACCGCAACCGATCTATAATCAACACCACCAGGGGCTACACGAGCTCTAAGTGTATATCAACGACGGATTGTCTTGTTAAGTCAAGAAGCTCCAGCAAAAAGTAATAGATCGGATACAGATTTTTAAAATCCAACTGTGATATTTGCAGACCAGTATCAACATTTTAATCGCGTCCCATATATGACATCAGACGATGATACACACTTGCTATTTGGCTGGCATCGTAATTCAGTTGTATATCCTCGCATGGTTCCTGTTGTCCGTTTATACTCAGCGAGACATCAATGACACCTAATTGATCAAATATCATATCCCTGCGTTCTTGAGAGTCTAATCGATTTCTATTCTGTAACGCAACAAATATATGACGCGGAGCTGAAACGCACTGTTTTGATGCCAAGTTCCACGTAAATGTACCATCAACATCAGAATCCTTGGTATCTGTACTCGTTGTTAGCCAACTCAGCAACAATTTTCCTCCTTGATCCATAAACAACAGTAATCGTTCTTCTGTTGTGATTCATGGAGTCAGTACTGGCATCCACAATGATAGTTTTGTTAAAATAACTTTACCCGCAGTACCCTTTCTCACGAGTACTACCGTATGCTTTGCTCCATAGATAACTTTTTGGACGTTTCTAGAGAATCCAAATATATGATGTAGTGGAATCGCGCATGAAAACTGTCGACGAGGCCTCTTCAATGTTGCAAATCCAAGGTTGTAATCGAGATTAACGCTTCTGAGAATATCAAAGGCACCAGCTGGTCTATCTCTGTGTTCAGGGGTATCGGGCTGTGGATCAGCTGCAGTAGCTCTTGCAGTACCTATTTTAATATGCGGGGTGTGATCAGCGTTATCAGTGATATCCTTAGAAAACATCATATATGGACCCGCCGCTCTTGTATAATCGTCGGAGTATCTCGCTAACCCGATTATTATTGTAGCAACATCAACTTCACGCTCAATAGATTCAATTTCTCTTCCATCAATGAGATATCTTGCAATCTCAAATAGCGCCATGATACCATTATTGACAAAACCAACTCTGACATTTGGATCATCTGCGTATGCTGTATTAGCTGCAACATTTTTTACGAGTTCTCCTATCACTTAGATAAATGCTTCATAAGGCAAAAAGTATTTACTGGTATCATGAACTTCAAGTTCAATTCTTGATCGCAGATCTGGTTGTATTGCGTGATAAGAATAGAATTGATAATCACGTACGGAATCATTTTTTAGCACTGGGGCGTCCAAATCAAACGCTGTATCAGGTGACCGTTTGAAGATTTTATTATATTTATCAGCGTCTAAATCATCATCGTCGACGTCGTCGTGGTTTTTTCAAGCCACTTCCCGCTATCATATTTGCGGTTATGTTATCCTGGTCACTTGCTGTCAAAGAAGTCGCCAATGACGGAGTCATCAACGACGCTAGTTTTTGATCTACTGCGTTATTTATTATTCTACTAACACTCGCAGGCATCGCTGCTGTAGATGGTAATGGTCCTGGTTTCCTTCGCCGCCGAACAAGCGTTGTTAGTTTATCCTTTGCGGCTGAAAACGCTTTTCCGGCAAGATCTCCAACATCCTAATACCCTTATCACGAAGAACATCAATGGCTTTCATCGATAATTGTTTTGCTTGTGGTGCCACTTTTAGAGGCATTCTTGCAAATAACCCTGCAATTGTATCACCGAGACCATTACCATAGTACGCTCTATAAACCGGAAACCGCGAGTTTACTACATAGACGCTGGTTGGTTTATCATGGTTGTAGTGTATGATCATCTTATTTAAATGATATTTATCTAATGAGGTGATGAAAATTCCTTTGGATGCTCGGTCACTGTGATAACCATGATGGGGAAAATCCGTAGGATTTTCCACTAACTCATCAATGAAATCTCGATATGTTGCAATATTCATAACACCGCCTTGAAATAACCGCATGCAGATATCAGCTGCTCCATTAATTACCTCCGGTGAGTTATTTCCAGCTCATTTACCTCCGATGAGAACTTCTAATCGTGATATATCGCTGAGAATATTACCAGGACATTGAATAAGACCACTACCTGAAATTCCAATCCCAGAATATCCACTTGCTGTAAATTTTTTAGTTGTACCAGTTGCACCTTTTTCAGAATCAGCTTCTGCCATTATTTGAATTTCACCTGGGATTTGGTTTGCTGTATACCCTGGTGGTTGTGGGCCACCCTTTACTGCAGCTAGAAAACTATTAAAATCAGGACTTATTTCTTTTGTTATTTTAGTTTTACCGCGATTTGATAAAAATATTTTATTAGCCCAGGTGTTTATATGTTTTATAAAATCTCTAGATTCGTCGTCTTTTAAATAATTATCTCTTATATTTTTTAAAACTATTTTTCGTAAATTTAATTAATTCAGATTCTGTTTTGATTCCTCTGATTATATTTATCGCATCAGCCATAAATATCTTTTCAGGTGGATATTCTTCTCTAGCAACAGCACCTTGATGTTCTTCAAGTGGTGGTCTACTAGCAAGTTCTTCTTCAAGTTCTTCAAGAAGTTCTCGTTCTTGTTGTTCTCGTTCTTGTTGTTATCGTTCTTGTTGTTCTCGTTCTTATTGTTCTTGTCGTTTTACGGTAGTTACTATATCACCAGGAAGTGATTTTAAATATTTTTTTGTTTGTTTGGATCTTCTTGCTATTTTTCAAGTTCACCAATTAGAGGCTTTTCTTTTCTTGGTGGTTTTCCCTCCTCGGGAACATCCCCCCATATAGCACGCTCAGTAGCTGATATTGCCTCCTTCGTTGCTGTGGTTATTGGTTTAAACAACTGTTCAGATCCCGCAGCAAAATCCGTTTGTAAACTCTGTCTAGCTTGTAGTTTATTCCTGAGAGAGTCGCGGATTGGTATAAATCACTTAATTGCATCTAATCTTTCACGAGCCAATCTAGTCGTTAATGATTCATTAACCATTTTTTAAATTGTTAACATTTTTACAATTTGAATCTTAAAAAAGTTACCACACGTCAGTATTGACTAAAACCGACCATCCGAAGTGGGATTTTCGTTTTGTTCAATTAACAACCTTATATTTCTGATTTTTTAATTAATCGTCCTTTTTATTTCATATTCCTGCTCTAATTCCTTTCTTATTCTTTCCACGATAGTAAATAACGGGACAAACTTACTGACGTCGTCACAACATAGAAGGGATTTGCGAATTGAATTCTGAATTCGTTTAAGAAGGGCATATTTTTTGGGTAGTACATATTTGTTATTCATTGCGCCGTATTCAATGTCCTGGAAGTCGGACATAATTTGATCGCAGTTTAAACAATTTCAAAATTAAAATTTCGGTTATAACCTCATTGATATTTTTAGAATTCATATTATTGATAATTATCTATTTCTAATATAAAAAATATATTTTTCAAAAATGAATCAGAGATGGGCGCCTATACATAAACGAATTTAATTTTTTGTCCGGTCTTTTTTGAAATCGCAGATCGATAAATTCCCTTTGCAACGAATTGAACAGAAGGTGGACAAATATCAAAATACCTACCGGCTTTAGCTATTTATTGAAATACTATTTCTTCGTTATTTGTTGTATTAAAAGATCTTACGGGTCTCGCTTTTTTCGAGTGTTGTCCAGTCTTCCGTCGTTTTAAGTTTTCACTTTGTGGAACAGCTTGTAGATTTGACAAAGAATTGTTTTTAGGATTGGAATCAATGTGATCGATAACAAAACCATCCTTGATCAATCAATGGAAATATTCATATATTATTCTATGATTAAGATGCATTTTCCCTCCAGCGGTAAACACCAAATACCCTTGATTATTCACAGCACCAACTGGTTTCTTGAGTTTACGATGTCTGACAATACCATCACTGGACGCCTCATAGTTGGGAATCACGGGATACGGTCGGAATTCTTGGTTCATTTATATACATAATACTATTTGTCTAATTCGTTGTTTGGTGTAATGATTACATTTGGAAATCTTCCGATGTAGTCTTAAGGAGTTCTTATGACTTTGTCAGTGTCATTGATGGAATTCTTAGTTCGTTTATCATATCCCTATATCGCTTACCACCACAACTGAGACACAACTGTGATTTACCATGCACCCCTACCCCACATCGTATACAAGGGATCGGGCCAAGACTTCCACGTTGAAAACTTTGCATATGATACCCACAGAACTCCTTTCTGCATGATTTGTTACACGGGGTTACTGATCCAATCATAAGCCATTTGCAATGATTCACTATATATAAATTCTCTATGTAAATACTTGTTTTAATTATAGCATGAAGGAGTTCGAGAGACTATCGAAAATTACGTCTTGGAAAAATGCTAAATTCAATCTCGATAGAGTCTCTGATACACCAAAGGGTAAAATTCGGGATAGAAGCATGGTAGGTAAAGTTTGTGATTGTTTTAATGAATTAAAGCGTGATGGAGCATCTCACTGTTGGTCGACATTTCGAATCGATGGTAGCGTTGATGCTACCATGAACGATAAAAACGCAGCAATGATAATCTCACACCTTGGGCGGAAAAGGTATTTTTTAGAGTGAAATTCATTATCCGCTCAGACACGGGGGATTGGATTATTCGAGATAAATTTGAACCCGTCTTGAAGGATAAAAGATCTGTCACTGTGAGTCGAGATTCCAAACCAGGAATTCTGACTGGAATTGAGAAACCATACTACGAGAGATCTTATCATGTAACAGCAGTTGTTTATGGGATATATCCGCTAAATGATAAACCGAGTATTGAAAAACTAGCACCGATGAAACTGTCGTCGTTGAATTGTGTAGCAGAACGAATATTAGAACACTTCACAAATGCATTGCGTGGAAACAAATTGACTGATCTAAGACGCAAAAAAATAACCGAGTGGGGACTAACAGTAAAGGAGCACGGGGCAACAATTCAAAATGTGGCAGCGTTAGAACGAATACTAAAATTCCCAATATCGGTAATGACGATAACAGGCGAGATATTATACGAACCGAAATATAAATCGAGAGGAGCTCCAATCAAAATTATTGATCATAATGAACACGCATGGACATCTGCAGTAACAATATTTCCGCGGGATAGAACCATAAAATATATACCCGCAGACATCTCCGCAGAAGAGAAACTATTTGATTTTATTCAACAGTTGAGTAAAAACGATCCTGTGTCAGTGTGGTTACTTAACTCCGAGGGTAGATTCGATCAATTTGTAGGACCCAATGGCGAATTATATCGCTCTGAAGCCCTCCATGAGGCGATGAAAAACTAGCTAGTAGTTTCTCGAAGAGTTTCGACGACGAACAATTATTAACAACGTCGGTTGCAGCTCATTTTGCGATAAAGAGAAACACATGGAAACCAACAAGAGCTGTATTTCTCACAGACATCAAATCAAGTTGTACAGAATTTAACCTCGGCGGAGTATGGAATACAAAGTACGACCGTGAAAGTATTATTTCAGTTGATATAGTCGCGTGTTATCCGGCGAGTTTTCTCGGGTACGGAGAATGAGCTGAATACTTTAAACGATTTGAACATCCCACACACGAGATGGCCCGTGTTGCTATTAATGGGTCACTGCCTGATTTTGATTTAACCGGATTCGCTCGTGTGGTATCATTTGAATTGGCTACAGGACTTCATCCGTGTTGTTATGTTTGGATTGGTAGACATATCTTTGAAAAACACTGGATACCAATAGTACTGTTACGGTATATAATTGATTGTAGCATGCTGATATCATTGATTGTTAGTGAAGCGATTATATCATATCGAGCTGAGACTGAAGTCTGGTTACCACAACCCAATCTAGATAGTATAATCAGCGAACAACAAAAAAAGTTTCCCGATCTTGACGAAGAATATATCGTGAAATAGTTCAAACAGTTATTTGAAGTTAGAAATAAAGACGCAAAGGATCTTGGTAGAAGAATATTTGGTAAATTTACTCAAGGTGGAAAATACGACAAGAAACGATATTCTTCACGGTTGATTATAGATAGCGTTGAGTACGATTTTATAATCGCGGATATAATATCTAAGGGTATATATGTCGATCGTAAAGACGCTTTCTTGTCCGATGGAACAAAATTTGGTACAACTGTTACTTACGCAGACGGAGAAAATTTTCAGTATATACATTTGAGGGCGTCTATGCTAGCTTATGCTTCTATCAATTTTATTTCGATGATAAATAGATTTCCTGACACCGCAGCTAGAGTTGCCACTGATTCATTTTATATAGACGAGAAACATCGAGAAGCAGTGGCCAAATTCACTAATTCAGACGAGAGTTGGGGATCATGGAAAATGAAGCGGGAAATACTGCGTGATTATTCCAAATCAGCAGATGTTACGATTGAAGATACATATTTGAAAAATAATCAGGTATCAGAACTATCTAATGCACCGCAGATAACTGATTCAATATGCAGATTTAAAACGGTTTATTCAAACGGCTGTGTCGGGTCAGTAAAGACGACTCGTGCGATTGAGTTATTTCGTGGGAAATCAAATATGATTGTACTAACACCAACACACACACTCGCCAGAGAGATGAAACAACGAGGGGTAAATGCCTGTACTTATCACAGTATCTTTCGATGGAAAGGCGATGAATGGACTCCTGAACGAATGGGTGAGAAATTTATTCCTGAAGTCGTTATTTGGGATGAAATATGCACAGTGTCATTAGATGTATTACAAAATTTTTTCGATTGGTTATTGTTAGCGAATACAAAAGTCGTCAAGTGCGGCGATCATGGCCAACCACCACCATTTGTCGGTTTATCGCCACATGATTGTCTAAAGAATTTTGTAGACTATTATGAAGAAATTAACACCAATCATAGAGCACTTGATGAACAATTACGCGAGTTCAAAAATCTAATCAGATTACAACCTGATAGAATTCAATGTGAGATAGCGCGTGAAACAATTTCAGAAACACCATTAAAAGATTTCTGGGAAGCGTGGAAACCAAACGATTTGATAGTAGCAAGTAGAAAGATAGTCAGAGACACACTTCAGATGAAGTTATTTGAATTACATAAAGACAAATTTGCAACACTTCCAACACCGTTGTGCTATAGGCCTTCGGATACACGAAAACAGAATACTGAAGTTGATATTCCCGGACATCGTGAAAACTAGAATTTAGTGTTAAATGATATTGTGCTGGTTGATATCAGCGTCGTCGAAGATGCATTACGTGCTGATAAATCCCCATGGACGCTAGGTTACGCAGCGACGATACATTCTTCACAGGGATTGACTATATCAGATACGATTGTTTGGATGGTGGATAATCACATCGAGTGGTCAAATTTAGTTTATCTCGCAGTATCCAGAGTACGAAGAATAAATCAACTTCGAAGAGTTGTTTTAGATGATAATGACACTACAATAAGTGATATTGTCAGCCTTGACAAAGTCAAGGACATAATCAGAAAAAACTTTCCAGTTATAAATAGCAGGATAAAGAAAATAACAGAGAATTTGATATTGATGCTGAATTAATAATTACGCTGAAGCAACAACAGAAAAATCACTGCGCGAGTTGCAATTGTATAATGCGTTGGTGTTGGTCGGATAAAGATCCTCGACAATTTACCGTAGACAGAAAAGATAGCAGCGTAGGTCATACTAGAGATAATGTGATGCTGACTTGTCTTGAGTGCAACAGACGAAGAGGTGCTAGTGCGGGTATCACTTGCAGTTGTTCACGAGTAAATCCTCGCTGAGGAGCAGTTGAATCCAATCTATAGAATGCTGGTCTACCCGTAGATCGTGTTATACTAGATATTTTATGCATGGTAACGCTCCAAATAGGATCAGTAGCTTTTTTTACCACCTTTGAGTTCTCCTGGTTCATATAAATATTATACAGTGACATTACCGAGTATTGGTTGTTTTGAAAAATCTTTTTGTTTTACAGGAATATACTTCTTTTTAACCGCATTGTTAGGTTTCATATTAATCGTTCGAGTAACCTCATTATTCAGCGCGGTAATTACGCCTGGTAATCTCTTGACCCATTCACGAGATCGTTTATCCTGAATAAATTCCTTCGTGTATTGATATCCAAATAACCGCTCAGCAAGTGTACGATTAAATCGTTCAACAATTGCCTGATCGCGATGTAGTGCAGTATGCCATCATCTGATAGTGACATTATGGTGCTTCATTGTTGATAACACTGCACCCTAAAATTCCTTGCCAGGATCAACTTGTAATAGATTCGACCAGCGCAGAGGACCTCGTAGATAAATTCTTTCAAACGCAGAAGCCACTTCAGTTGATGATTTTGTCTTTAGCGGTTCTGCTTGTTTGTATCGACTCGCAACATCAACTACAGTTAACGCGTATTTGTAACCACCATCATGCGGCAGAAATAATATATCAGCTTGATGAACTTCATTAAGGACGGTCACATCAAAGTGCGAGTAGTTAATTTGTTTAGGCGGCGGTAGATAAATTTGCCATATCGCCTGTTTGGATAACCAATCCGCTGCAGTGGTAAATTTCCCCTTTGCAGCGCTAGCGAGTTTAGTGATTGCCGCCTTACCCCTTAAGTATCCTTTCGGAGAATAATAAATAGATTCCATGTTGTTATTAATTACCGGCACCTAACATCAATTTACCTTTCATAGCCGATTTTACTAACCATGAAGTCAACTTTTCTTTGAAGGATTTATCAGAGATAGAATTCAACGCATGAATTAATTTCACATCTGCGAGATGTCTGTGTTGCAGATTACTGCTTTTATAAGCAACATCATGAGCATGACACGCCTTATCAATAGCGTTTATTGGATATTCACCGGGTTTGGGTTGGTTTTGATTATCGAGTCTGACATCGAGTCTTGTCCCGGGTCCACAATAACTATACCCTGGAAGATGTTTTTCTCCTGGATACTTTGCCCATGGTGTTCCTGGGAGTTTAGTTAGCTTGGCTGCAATATCACCTCCTCGTTTTTTTTAAAATCCTTGGAAACAAATCTAATTTTTTTTGTAATACATTGTACACACTTACCAGAAAGTGCTGATTTGTTATTGCTAGTTGTAATCGTCGTCAAGTCATCTGTGCCAGTACGCTTCTTACATTTCACACAATATAAATCCATAATATATTTATCATAACATGAATGTAATTGATTATTCAGCTACCCGACGACGGGAACCTATTAAACACCATGCGATGTGGCCGAATTCAATTAGAATGATTATATCTGACCATCTGGAAGTGGCAAGACACAATTGTTACTTAATTTGATAACGAGATGGATGAAATTGGACAAGTTGTATTTGATAACTCCAAGTCTAGATGATCAGCGATGTTACAATGTGTTAAAGGATTTTAACGACAGCGCGGTAGAAGAATCCAGCGAGGGTATTATTGAGTTTATAACCGATATCGATGAAGCACCGAGCATTGATGATATTGATGGAGATATTAACAATTTAGTCGTATATGATGATATCATGTTAGACAATCAAAAGAATCCCGCTAGGATATTTTCCAGAGGTAGGCATAAAAAAACTGACGTGATATATGCCACTCAACGATACACACAAATACCAAAAGTGATCAGAGATAACTGCAACATCCTTGCCGTATTCAACGGAGTTGATACACATATTCATAGAAATATTTGGCAAACTTGGTGTAGCGGTGATATGAATCATAATCTCTTTAGAAATTTCTTTAGTCGTGCTCAGTCAATCCCACATGGATTTGTGACGATAAATTTATCAGATCCTCGGACGCGATATCGTGTCGGACTTGATAAAATATTCGAGATGGTGAATTCCAGCGACAATGGCGTCTTTTTTTTGTCAAATGGACACTTACAAGGAAGCCTTAGTTTACCAAATAGACCCATTTATTATATATTTACAATGAAGCCTCAGTTTGTCAAATAGACCTTTCTATTAAATATTAACGAGAAGGAAGCCTCGTTGACGCCTACAAAGTTGATCTGTTCACCCTCTCTGCTTGAGGTCCTACAAATTAGTCTGTTTGTGAAATCCTAAATGATTTTCATCGTAGAGAATTGTTAACCCATAGCAGCAGAGAGGGTGAGTTTCAACAAAATTGGCGTCTTTGAGGAAACCTCAATTTACCGAATCGACGCTTTTTTTTACATTTTACTAGGAAGCCGAAAACGGTTGGTCTGTTCACCCTCTCTGCTGCTGGTAAACATAATAAATCCGTTATTTTGATGACTTTTTTAACTGTCGATGACTATAGATTTCAGCTTAAGAAATATAGCAGCGATATTGACTTAACATAATTTACAGCATCCATCCATCATTCCGTACAAGGATGAGTTCAAAATCACCGTTTCCGTTTGTCCGAGTTTATATTTGCTTCATCCCACGCAAAAGTTCTTCGCCGAAGAAAATAGGCGTGATGAGAACTCTTTATGCATTTGTAAGTGTAGCAATCATTCAATTTTATACAATCAATGACTTCATCGCTTTTTTACTGAAAATTGGTAATTTGGCAAGTTCTCTCGGTCTACAATTTTCCCCACGGCGTAAACATAATCTTTGTAGTTATTTCAAAAGATCAAGCTGAGAGAACGAATCACATCTTTTTTATGGGACAAGTAATCAAATAGACGCTTCATCGTTTGACAAAGGTTTATATATTCTTAAGTACAACGTAATTTATACATTACACTAACACCAATAATGAAAAACGTTACATAATCCCTTCTTTACAGTATTAAATTTTGAAATTTACCCAGCCTTTTCGGTACAAGGTACAATATCCATCTCTTACGGATGCCATTTTTTTATTTTACACTTTGCAAAAGTTTCCACTAGTTTCTCTCTAAATCTCTTATTTAGAATGCTGTAGATAAACGGGTTAACAACATTATTTATTAGGTATGAACGTATTAAAACGTTTATCATGATTTTGTTTGTATCAACAAATGGTACGTGCATGAGCTCATGGAATCTGACAATTATGTGCGGCAAGAAGCTGAGAATGAAAGTTAGAGTTACAGAGAAAAAAACAGCGGCAGATCGGATACAGATTTCCTGTGTACGACCGGAACTTGACACAGATGGGGTCGTTACGTTACAGAGCCTACCGTTTGAAATCGCTGATGAATTTGAATTCTTAAGTACAGATGGATAAGAATATTTTCGAGCTCTTCTTTGCCTTTTGAGCCAACGGTGTATCTCAGTTCCTATTAGCGTGTAGACGAGAACGAGGACAATGACACAGATTAGCAGGGCAGAGGCAAGACAGACGTAATAAATTCGATAGAGATTGTCATTTAGTGCATCGTCGGGTGCCATGGAACACTGCTTGCCAGTAAGATTTTCGAATTCCAAGAAAATGTCTCGACTATTTGCAAAATATAATACAGGCCACGCTAAAAGGACAGCCAGAGAAACGCATATGGTGCACACCAGTTTTGCCTTTCTTCCCGTGAACTGCTGCAATGGTTTACATATACTGTAGTATCTATCGAAAGAAATGGAGACGAGAACTAATCCAGCAGCTATCGTAACACAATATTCCACGAATCTCATTATTTTACAAAAAATCATATTTTCAAATATGTACAGATGATGAATGTCGTATATTTCCAGTGGCATTGCAACGAAACAATTAATTGAATCCAAAACAGCGAGGAACATGATGAAAATTCTCTCCGTTTTCCTCGAGGTCTTTGATCGATAGACGTACAACACTGAGGAGTTTCCAATGAAGCCAACACACATCAAGGTGGCTAAAACACAGACTACGGGCAGCAAAGACTTTGCCATTTCTTCATTCAATTGAAACAAATTCCTCTCTTGTTCCGTCACGTTTGATGCATAGATCCTTACAATAGCCATATTTTCCAGATTCTACTTTATAGGTCTTCTACACTCCAACTCGAGTTAATTTCTTTTAATATTACAAGTTTAAATTCAGCTCTTTTCAAAGTATAACAAGTACGAGTTCATGAGTGCTTCAACAATGCCACATCAGTTACTTTCAAAAACCATATTAATCGCAATGCTTGTGAATGCTTCCATCTCATGCTTCAGTCTTCACAGATTTGAATTACACTGATGTTATCTTGTCATCAAATGATACCTGATAAACATCTCTTAAAATTGTTGGCTCTAATAGTTGCCACCTCTTCAATTTGTTTATCGAATAACACTTGAAATCAGATGTCATGGTGACCAACAGCGTGCTTTCATTAACTACACAGAGAGCCCTGTAGAAATACAAACATTGATACATGCCATATCTCATTGAACCAACACAGCGTACTATGTTTGCGACAGTCCATAAAGTGAATTATAGTACAATCAGAATAGATAGAAAAACATTTGATACTTTAGTTTGGATTGTAATGTTAACATTCCCACACGTGAATCCGTCTCGCCATGCAATTACGAATATTCAATGAAAATTACATGGAACAAAGAGACGTTGTTGTAAAATATAATAGTGTTTTCACCTGAATTCAAAGCAAAAGAACAAGCACTCGGCTTGTGTCTCGGCATTTTTAGTAATTCAGTCATCAATGGCACGTTTTAATCATACATTTGTGGGTGATATGGATAGGTGTGGTTAGGTGGGGAAATATGTATTAAGATGTTTTTTTCTTGACAATTAAAATTAGCGACAACGAACAAGATAGTTTGGATGAATCTCAATAAAAGACACACACGTGTATGTATGTTTACGTGGTTGTGTGTTTGTTTTAATATCACGTATTCAGTCTAGTACATATATAGTCCAGAAGCTTTGTCAAATGCATGTACAGTCATTGGCTTTTGGAGAGATTCAGTAGAACACTAAAGCGTATTAGAATACTGTATCCACATCAATAATAGAAATACAATATAAAAACAAATATACTGACGTGTTTAGATATTAACATATATTACCAGTATGAAGAAATGGAAAGCAAAGAATTAAAAAATGAAGATGATTGAAGGGTTGTGAGTTGTATCGACTACTTACATCTTTTAAATATCCATCCAAACAAAATGTTGTACCTTCCTTATTCGTGTGTTATTTTCTGTAAAGAACATAGTAGCCAATTATGTCATAAACATTTGAACTTGTCTTTTGTTTCAGATTAAATCATATGATAATGTTATATTGATTTCCTAAATAGAAATACCCGTTTAAAGTTAGGATAGTCGAAATGACGGTTTATGACGTCATCACACTTCAAAAATTAAACCATGAAGGCTGCTGGACCAAATAGTTAAAATACAACTTGCCAAAAAATAAACTAATATCCAGTAGGATAATTGGAAAAGAACATGAGTGTTACATTTTCCAATACTCATTTGATCAGGAATTTGTTTTCGTTCGTTGATACATATTTTTGATTTAATTCACATAGGCGTTTATGTCTTATATCGATTGTGAAATTTTCCCCAAATTGCAACATATGAGCCACGTGAGAGCTGAACAAAAAGACGATTTTCTTTAACTTTCAAAATTGTGTAGAATGTGTTTTTGGTTTTTTGTAGTTTTTTGTTTAGAGCTTTAATGTTTTCACGAAATTGGCCTTCAAGTAGACGATGGATCTTTCTTTCGTAGTATCGTAAGTTTAGTTGGAAAAAAGAAAGATTTCTGCAATGTTCGCGCATAATGCTCCTTACCTTGAGGCGAAGATACATCCTGTAAACATTGCTTACTTGTCATATAAAATGTCATGCAATGACGCTCCAGTTTATTTGACTGTTGCTGAACTACTATTTGCCTATTTTTATATTGTTTTTGATTGCATATATTTACGAAATATAACTATATAATCTCTTGCCACGTGCATCGTCCAATACCAGTGAAGGACGAATGGAACGGTTCAAAGAACTATCAAATAATTTTATCTGCATTAAATAATTATCTGAGATAATTTAAAATAATAACCGTACTAGACACTTATAAAACAACAACTTAGTACCAGAATATGTCTATCAATAACGGTCAGGTCAGTGTAACCAAATCGACACTGTTAGTGTTAATGTGTACACTACGTTCCTAAGGGTATATCGAACACATGTGTTACAAAACGTTTACCATCCTTCTGTAATAGCCTATTCGTATTGTAACTAATTTAATATAAAGGCTTCAAGATTGCAAACGGTTTCCATCTACGGTAATTGATATTGCTTAAAATTAACGTATTCGTTACTACAATTAACATCGATTTTAAGCCATTTTCAAGACGACAATGTTTTACACATTGTTTTCAGTTTCAACCCTAATGAGGTAATCAGATATTAATTCTGTGCTCAGTCGGAACTCACTAGTTTCCAGAAATAATTTTTCTTTAAACTTCATGAAATAAACGGTAGACGCTGAAAAGCAAGGAACATGTTTAAATATCGTAAGTTTACTTCTGACTGTCATCTGGACGGCAGAAGTGTAGCACTATATAGATAAGGTTTCTACTAATTCAATCATTTTGAATAAAGAAGTACACTATATTAGTTATCTTAGCTTATTTCCGCCAAATGCTGGAGAGAGAGAGAGAGAGAGAGAGAGAGAGAGACAGAGAGACAGAGAGAATGGGAGTGGTGGATCCTCTTCCAATTCCGATAGATTACAGAATGGAATTCACTTGTGTTAGTCTGGGTCGAATATTTGCTTACATTTGTTTTAAATACGTATACATTTTATACAGTATTAAAATTCACAAGTGTAGCAAATACAGGTCTGCATCATGTGGTGTAGTATCATCTGCAGTTTAACAATCAAAAATTGTATACCGATTTAAAGTTTTAAAATGTCATAAATAACTACAAAGGAATACTTTTCTAGCATGGGCAATGGTCTCAAAGATCATTTAATGCTAAAACAACGTTTGATAAGGTGTCAGTCGGCACATAGGAAGTCGAATATTATTGGACGATCGAGTGTTGTGAATATAAGTTTTAACAACTAGAGGCTGAATTCTGACTTGTAAGTAATTTGGAGCAAAACCACTGAATTAATTTAAATTATATCAATTGCTTGATGTAGTCGGACTGTCACGTGTTTTATTTTATTTTTCTCGATGCAAAATGCCCGGTCGACCAGGTACCTGTGTCTGACCCTGCATGTATCACTGGACAATTTTGTGCTTCTAAAGTGATGCCAAATGTTGTAGAACACTACCGAACCACCAGTACACACACCAATTCGAGGTATCCAAAACAGCGCACCGGCGCGTAAATATGCCGTGGCGATACACGACCTGGAGGATCTCATTTTGGAAACTTTTTCACATCCTTCATAGAGCCATGATTTAACTCCAACTGACTTTTGTCTGAATTCTGTCATTAAAAAAAAGCTGAGGGACAGATGATTTGAAAGACGACATGAGGTGATAAGTGCATTTTTTTTTTGTATGAGCAACATATCAAACAGTGAATACAAAATGACATTTACTAATTGGGTGAATAATTAGAGGTGCTTTGGAAGCACTTCTTGAGGATATACTAATGTATTGCTAATTAATAAAGAACATTGATGTATGGCTCATTACTATTCAGAACTTTGTAAATAATCCTCGGACATGCAAACTATTCTAATTGCAATACGTATTTGTATGCTAGATAGGACAGTATGGCCGTCGATGTGAATTCATTATCAAGTTCGGGATAGTACGATCATTGATCTGAATTACGATTACGTTTGAAATGGCATGGTAATCTGTAATAATTTAACATTACAGATGGAATAATATACACATCCACAAAGATGATCATTTTATTGGGCAACTATCAGGGCCATACATGAATTTAATAGTAGCTGTGTAATAGTCCAGATTAAAGTAACTATTTTGAGCAAAGTTGAAGATCAAGTGAAATAACGCATACAGTGCCATTTTGTGCGCAAATGGGTAGATTAAATATGTTACAAATTTAGAATGATCCCAAGATACTTAGAGTTACCATACCTTATGAGAAACTTGTTTTGGGTAAATTTACTGTCCGTGTTCACAACCATTCTTTTGACAAAAGAAAAAGATTTCAGTAAACACATGAAAGCGTAGATAGCCATCTCTTGACACCGTCGATATAAAACATGTGACAGGATTGATATCGCTCTTATATCAGCATCGATAGGCATCACATGACAGCATTGATAACCATCACATGACAGCGCTGTTAACTATCACATGACAGCGTTGATATCCATCACATGACAGCGTTGATATCCAACGCATAAATCGTTCATTGCCAACGAATCACAATAGTATAACCGCTTAGATAGCCATTACACGACAACTATTATATCTAAAACATGACAGCAGTGACAACCAATAAATGACAGCGTTGATAGGCAATGCATGATAGTATTAATAGCATATCACAAGAGTGTTGATAAACTGCGCATGACAATATTGATGATCATCAACTCACAGCACCGATAGCCAATAAATTACGCCATTGAGTGCCATCACATGACACCATTAATAGCCATCACATGACAGCGTTGATAACCATCACATAACACCATTGATAGCGATCACTTGACAGCGTAAGTAGCCATCACATGAGAGCGTTTATAGCAACACATGAGTGTTCAAAGCCATCATATGACGCACTGAAAGGCATCATGTGACAAAATTGATAGCAATCACATGACATCATTGATCGCCATCACCTGACAGCAATCCTATGTTAACTATCACATGAGACGTTGATAGCCATCGCATGATAGCATTGATGTGCATCACATGACAGCGTTGATAGCCATCAATTGACATTGTTGATAGACATCACATTAGTTATGATAAACATCACATGACAGCGTTGATAGACATCACATGACAGTGTCTACAGCCATCAAACTAAAGTGTTGAAATAACCATCACATGACATCATTGATAGTAATCATATGACATCATTGATAGGCATCACATGATAGCTTTGATAGTCATCACATGCGTGTTGATAACAATCACATGACACCATTGATAGTCATAACATAACAACGTTCACTCGACTGCGTTGATAGCCTTCTCATGAAAGCATTGATAAGCATCATATGACACCATTTATAGCGATCAAATGACAGCATTGATAGCCATCACATGACAGCGTTGATATGCATCACATAATAGTGTTCATATCTATCATATAAAACCATTGGTAGCCATCAGAACGTTGATAGCCATCGCATGACAGCGTTGATACGCATCACACAACACCATTGATAGCCATCATAATAGTGTTCATAGCTATCATATGAAACCATTGGCAACCATCACATGAGAACATTAATTGCCATCGCATGACAGCGTAGATACGCACACACGACACGATTGATAGCCATCATATGAAAGTGTTAATAGTCATCATATGATACCAGTGATAGCCATCGCGTGACATCCTTGATAGCCATAACATGCTGATATTGATAGCCATCGCATGACGCCATTGATAGCCATCACACGAGAGTGTTGATAATAATCACATGACAGCGTTTATAGCCATCAGATGACACCATTGATAGTCATCACATGACACCATTGATAACCATCACATGACATCATTGATAACCATCACATGAGACCATTAATAGCCATCACATGAAGGCGATGAAAGCCAAAATATGACTACAGTCATAGCCAGAAGAAAACAGATTTGATTGTGAAACAATAACACATAAATCCGTTGAGAACTAATTCAAGACAACACTGAAAACCAATACATAATAACATTGATAACCATTGCATTAAAGGTTATGATAGTAAACACATTATTGCATTGATATACAACAAATAACAGCGATGATAACGAATACACGACAATATTGACAGCCAGCACATCACTTCATCGATATTCAATATATGACGGCATTGATAGCCAATACATGACTTTATCAATAGTCAACATATGACGGAATTGATAGCCATCACATGACTTCATCGATGGTCAACATATGACGGCATTGATAGCCATTACGTGACTTCATCGATAGTCAGCATATGACGGAATTGATAGCCATCACATGACTTCATCGATAGTCAACATATGACGGCATTGACAGTCATTACGTGACTTCATCGATAGTCAGCATATGACGGCATTGATAGCCATCACATGACTTCATCTATACTCTCGATAGTCAACATATAACGGAATTGATAGCCATCACATGACTTTATCGATGGTCAACATATGATGGCATTGATAGCCATTACATGACAGTGTTGAGAGCATACCACCAGAAAATAACTAATGGATGCGTCCTTGTATTTGCATTATACAAATACTTACAAACAGTGATAAATCATAAACTCGCAGAAGAAAACCCCGATGTCGTCTGCTGTGCAAAACGGAGTGGTTATAAACATCAAACGACAACAGCAACTGCAAATATATAACAAAAACAAATTTACTCACAAAGGAACTTTGATAACACACCATACAAAACATTTTGAGAGAAGTAGACAACGCAGGTACAAGAAGTTTAGCTATTTGATAATATGATAGACACTACACACAGCGAGAAGAATTGTATCATATCTGTAACCCGTGAACATTTCAGGTGAGCGTCATTAAATGTAGTTAAAACTACTTAATTAGTTTTAAATACTTCGAGAGAAACCAATTATATACTGTTAGCTAGATTTATTAACACTGACAGAACATTTACTGAACTGCTGGGAGGATACAATTCACGATACTGCGTGGAACAAACTATAACCGAAACACTGTTTCAGACACACAGGTAATACACATCACTGACTACAAAAAATTAAAACTCCCTCAAGAGCATCCGCATAGCCGGCAACAACCAGAAATGTGTTACGTCAGACCTGCGTTCTTCATACTTTGTCAAACACCCCCAGCCAGCCTCAGTTGAATCATATTGTAATGTAATTGCAAGCAAAGGCTCCTTCCTGCACTTAAACAGTAGGAGTGGTTCATTCATCAGTCTACTCGCCATTCCACCAGATTTCCATGTAGCGTATTATTTCAGCAGTAATAGAAAAACGTGACTTATTTCCAGGGGAAACAAATATAAATTTACAAGAATATCACGAATTACAAATCATCTTCTCACAGTTATTAGATATTTATTTAGAGCAGTGTGCGTTATCGTACCATTGGTTACAACATAAATTTTCCAAACTAAAAAACTGATGAAAGATAAATGTTATTAGTGTAAAAGATTTACTTGCTTGTTATTTGGATGTCATACATCGAAAATATCTGACAATGCAGTATTAATAATAGATGTATATACGCTTATGTTTGCTCTTGCTTAAAACGTGTTTGTCGACAGATTGCACAATGCCCTCGTCAACGTATTTTTATTACTGCGCAGTATTTTGAAACTCAATGCTACGTGGCTTTTATGCAATAGTTCCAACACATAACAATTATATTTTTTTTCAAGATTGTTGTTTGTTTTTTCAAGAGCAACATATACAGCTAGATTCTACTTAAACATAATTTCATATAATAGTGTAAAAACGGATGAACTTCAGAGTGAGAATAACTATTATTATCTGACGGATCTGCTAATTAAATTGCAGAAGTGCACACTTAAAAAAATGAATTGTAAAAAATGAGTAAGAAAAACAATCTATGTTGGTGTTTGTACAAAGACAAGGAATTCCCAGTCGCAGGGTAACCCTTTGAATGAGATTTAATTGTCTCGGTGCCAACTCCAGCTTCGCTTCTCTTAGTCTTGACCAGATGTTATCATATTCGTTAAACGCTGGAATAATGACGGAGACATTTCGTACCGAAATGGCATAAATTTATATTGCTAACTTTCACCTAGATTTTCAAATGCTGAACATTTGTCTGTTTTTGCTGTGAGAAGAAATTGCCAGGATCCTTTTAAAATGTCATACTTGGTGACATATTTATCATTTCCAATATTGTCGATACAATGATCAATTCTTGGCAATGTTAATGAATTATTTGTGGTGATATTGTTGTCTTTATTTTAATCAGCACACATGCAGAATATATTATTTGGTTTTGACAAACTATTACATGGTGAATTCCAATTACGTTTACTTGGGTCACTACAATCATCTTTCAGATGAATATTGAATTTCTTTCTCCAAATATTAAAGCTTGAGAGGATTCATTCTGCAAGTAAGATATGTAATAGTTGCAGAAACTACAAACTCAATGACATATTTCGTTTGTTCGAGATACAACATCAGGAATCAAGTGCTCATCTTCATATAATAGCTGTTTTATTTCATTCTTTTCTTGTAGCTGTCGAAGTGAAAGTTTCTGGTACATATTCTTTATTATTTCTGAATTCCAAAGATTGGTTAAACTTAAGACACTGCAGTCATATTGTATTCCACTGATTGGGGTAGACACAGATAATTGACTGAATAATTAACTGTATTTTCTTTAACAAAATACCCCTTTATCATATTTATGTGAGAAAGTTGTTCATGTTTCCGTGTTCAGTTTCATAAAGATCGTAACATTTAACCGAAAGATAATTTAGAGTAATGGGCATGAGAGAAAGGACTTTATCACCGGGTTAAAATATTTCTGTATATTTATGTCATACCTTAATTTCGTGTTTGAAAAAGTAGAGTGAAGAGTACGTAGTTCTTGCTATTTTATAGCCATTGACAACTTATACCTAATATCTGAAGATAATCAAAAAGTGTATTTCATCAAACAATTTATTTCTAAAGAATACCAAATAAATATTCCAAAAACACCTACAGGATTCTGAAATATGGCACACAATAATCTTAAATGAATATTCAAAAGTATATAATGTTCCGAATGAATTCCGACAATAATTAATGTGCTTATGTACCAATAGTCTCAAATATCCTGTTTTTTAAATAAATTCATAAACCCCAAATTGTGTTAATCGAGTCAATTAACACTTTATAATTCCAACCAACAAATGATTAAATAAATAATTCTTCTAGAATTATACCTAAACATCATTGTAAATGATTCCATAGACTGCTCTTAAAACCAAAATAAATAATTCGTTTAGCAAACCCCGATATTAAATAGTTTATTTGACCTAAGATGTTTCATAACCTTCTGGCATGACAATGGCAAATTCCACTGACTCGTAAACAACGTTAAGCCTTGAATCCATATTCTAGTAAACATCTTATTTTCAGCTTAAAATTATGACAAAAGTGAGGTATGAAAAAGCTATATCCACAACCCTTATCCACGGGCAAAATTCAAGCACATATAATAAATTAAATAAACATATCACAATTTAAAAATGACGGCAAATTGTACAAGTGACAAAACCCCGGATTTTCTTTCACCAAATTACCATCATTGTCATTAGTTCATGAAGCCAGACTAAAGATTTAGATGTTCGTCCATATTTTGAACATAAGAAGCAAGCATAAATCGATTAATCATTAAAAACAATTAAATGTGAAAAAAGATTTGAGTGTGAAAGCAGAGTTTAGCGATGTGTGTTTACTAGGTGCTTCAATAAAAAATCCTGTAGTATTTCGCCTTTAAGGATTGTTCAGTTGACAATGACTGTTTGGAGGTCCTTGGAAATGGACGTAAGCTGACGAGGGTATTTGATTCGTTCGACATAAGACCGATTGTGTGTACAAAATACAATCCTAACCAACTGCTGTTATGTATATTTAATTTATATTATGTACCTGATGTTTATCATATCGTCGACAGAGGGTTGTGAAAATTGAGGTTTTGCCAACATGATATTTGTCATGATTCTAAGAAGAAAACTGTAATCTAACTTGTTTAAAATTTGATGTAATTATCCATTATGATGATCGTAATTTCCAAAACATTCGGTTGTGACATAGATCAAGTGAAGCGTGTATATAAAGGATTTGGTAAACTCCTGGCTATTAACAGAGTGGTCTTTTTTATTCTAGTCTCGTTGAAAACAAAATGAAATCACAACCATTGGCTGAGGTGCATCTTCAAGTAGAAACATACTTAAAATGGTCCGACTATTAGTTTAATGTGCATCGAAGCACCGTTTTAGGCAACATAACGTCATTGTAGCCCTAAAATACCACTCAAGCACATCTACACATTTTCTAAGTCTGATTATCAAATTAGTAAATGCAATTATATTAAAGTAGACAACATCCTAGCTGAACTTATCAAGAATGGTGGGGAATCAGTGATAGAACTACTAACAAAAATCTGCAACAAGATCTGGCAGACAGGCGAATGGCCAACACAGTGAACCCAGTCACTAATTATAACACTCCCCAAAAAAGGCAATCTCCAGCTGTGCCAAAATTACAGAACTATCAGTTTGATCAGCCATGCTAGTAAGGTGATGCTGAAGATCATCTTGAACAAACTGAACCACAAGCAGAAGAAATAATCGCTGAAGAACAGGCAGGGTTCCGTAGTGGAAGAAGCAAAACAGAACAAATTTTCAATCTTAGGGTTCTGTGTGAAAAGTACTCACAACATCAGCAAGACATCTATCATGTGTTCATAGATTTCAAAAAGGCTTTTGATAGAGTATGGCATGAGGCATTGTGGGCCACAATGAAGAAGTACAACATGGGTCAAAAGTTGACCAACACCATCAAGCAGCTGTACGCCAAGGCTACCAGTTCAGCAATTGCTCAAGGTTCTGTGGGAGATTGGTTCAAGACTACAGTTGGAGTACGGCAAGGCTGTCTCCTGTCACCCACGCTTTTCAACATCTACTTAGAGCACATCATGAGCGAAGCCCTGGAAAACCACTGTGGGACAGTCAGCATTGGAGGGCGTAACATAACCAACCTCCGCTTTGCAGACGACATTGATGGGCTGGCAGGCAGTGAAGATGAGCTTGCCACCTTAGTGAAGAACCTGGATAAAACATCTTCCAGATTTGACACGGAGAAGTGCCGAGAAGACAAAGCTGATGACAAACAGTGGCAAACAAATCTCAACCAAGATTAAAGTCAGAGGACAGGAACTGGAAACAGTGGGCCAATTCAAATATCTTGGTTCCATAATCACGGAAGAGGGATCAAGAGCAGAAATATTGTCACGAGCAGCACAAACAACGGCAGCTATGTCAAAGCTAAGACCCATCTGGAGAGACAAGAACATCTGTCTGAAAACTAAAATCAGACTATTGAGAGAACTTGTCATCTCAATCTTTCTGTATTTATGTGAGGCCTGGACCCTGACAGCAGAATTACAACGAAGAATTCAGGCACTTGAAATGAGATGCTACAGAACCATCCTTGGGATCTCTTACATGGACCACATCACAAATTTAGAAGTGCGCAACACCATCAGGCACAAAGTAGGCCATTATGAAGACCTCCTCACCATTGTCAAAAAGAGAAAGCTGAAATGGTATGGCCATATCACTAGAGCCAACATTCTATCCATAACAGTAATGCAGGGCAGTGTCCAAGGTAGTAGAAGGAGAGGTAGACAGAGTAAAAAGTGGAGTGACAACATCACAGAATGGATCAGGAAACGTTTTGCAGAGACACAGGAAATGGCACATGATCGAGTCAAGTGGAGGGAACTGGTCAGATGTTCAGCAGCACAGTGCCTTAACGACTACACTAGGTCAAGAGACTGATGATGATGATGACCCCACTACACACCCTAAGTATGAGGGTGGATTACATCGTGATTTTCATCTGTGTGTGTGTGTGTGTGTGTTTGTGTGTGTGTGCGCGCGCGCGTGTGTGTGTTCTACACTACTTGCACAAAACATCGTTAAGGAAAACGTCAAGCAATTATAATCAATTAAGTGTGTGTCAAATGAAAACTATGTCAAGTTTCTTCTATATGTGAAAGAATATTATGTTAAGGCATTTCAGAACTTAAATTTTCTGCTAAATGTCAGTGATAATATTTATTACTTATGTTGTTAAAGGAACATTAAAATGCGAAAAGCACTCCTAATTTATCTTCGTATTAGCCTGACACACAACTAGTCAGACTAATATCACGGATTCAAATAGGATATCTTCAGTTATCGAAGACAATTATGCGACAAACTTATTCAGTGGCACAAAGAAAAACTATGATACACAAGTGAAAACTAATATGTTTCCAAATTTTGTTTCGAGGTGATTCTGTGTCACTTATATGCAGTTGAAAGTGTTCATATATGGGTAGTTTTGTGCTGGAAAAGAAGACACAAGAATACTGATAGAACATTTCTGTTTAGAAAACGGGACAAAATTTAAGAAAGCAGTATGTTAAGTCATAGATACAAATTAACCTTGGGCAAATTAAGCCACCCCAAAAAGAAAATGACCTCGTCAGATTGTTATCTTTTAAAAATCATCAAGATACAGAAAATGTTAAAATTCTCTCTCTCTCTCTCTCTCTCTCTCTCTCTCTCTCTCTCTCTCTCACACACACACACACACACACACACACACACACACAAACACGCTCGAAATTATGTTCTTCCATGAAGAGAGAATATTCTGAAAGAGGGAAAGGACAACAATGCATTTAGTAAAGGCCCACCATCGGTTCTGACAAATGTTTACCTTTATGTTTGTGTGTTGTTTTGTTTTGTTTTTAAATTTGAAATATTATGTTAACTTTTTCTTCCGTGATGATTGAGTGTTTCTAGTAATCCTGATAAACGAAACAAAAATATGTTATGACGATTGCATTAAAATTATTTTTGAAAAAGAGAACAATAATGTTTCTGATTATGCGTGCCCATCATCCTTTTTAATCTTAACACTGTGGGTTCCCTCGCTATCGAAGTCAATTTCAGGATGTTCCATCCCGTGTTTCATGTAGACACAAATGTAGGTGAAGACTTTATTCCAGGCGTCTGAAACTTCCTTAGTATAGTTCTCATGTAGCGTTTGTTGTAGACCGTGGTTTAGCGCTGGCCATAACCTCTATAAACAGAAACGAAACAAAAGTACTTTGCAATGTTAACTTAGAAAGATGCATATAAAATCGCAATAGACGGACAAGATATGTGTAATTAAAACAGAGCAATATATAGGTGTATATGATCTATATCACTACGTCTACTGAAATCATTCCGCACCATCTTTCAGCTCGTTATATTATAATGGAGATGTGATAGAAATATTTTCTATGAAATACCACACGATTTTAATGTAATACAAAAAATACAAAACATATTAAACTTTTCCAAAAGTAAATTACGAAATAAAATATAAAGTTGATGAAAATGAATACAGTAGTCTAATAAAGGCACTGACACCAGCAGTAGAATCTTATGCATGTCCAAGCACACGTAAGAACACAGGTGTACACACAAGTACAAAAGAATCTTTCTCATCCTTCATATGAAAGGAAATAACTAACATTAATGAATTTTTGTGTTTGTACTCCAGAATAGCGTGCTAAACCGAAGTTTAACGGGGCGAATTTGCAAATATTAGGTATTCAGGTATAAACCACAATATCTGACAGTACCAACGCTATAATTTATTTATTATCTACTACCAACTGATTTTAAGAAATGCATTTCGAGATATATCTTCAGACATTAAATATATGCTGATCTTAATTGAAATGGCGTTTCAAAGGGGATGTTACTCAGACTTAATGCAGACTTGTTGAAAGTTGTCTTGAAGAAGGAACACATACAGCGGAACCTCGTTAATCCGGCCTCTGTTTATCCGGAAACCTCGTTATTAGTTTCTTTTTCCCAAAGATACATAACGTTAGCAACGTTTATATTTTCAGTCTTTAACTTACAAAAAGATATTTAGAGACATGATTGAACTGATAATTATAGGTGGGTATTTTGTGGTCTATATTAACACTAATGTCCATTTGGAGATGGATGTCATAACTTCGTTTTGCTTGTGCATACCTTACTTACGAATGATTTACTCAGAATATTACCTTGTTGAGGTGCAGATAACGCATGCCCATGACTCTTGTTGTGGTAGGTATCGTTTGTACTAGTAAACTCAGATCTGCCGTCACATTATAAGTCGACAGACCAGGGTCTGTACAGTTTGATAGGAGTAATCAGTAGAACAAACGAATACACATTGATTTGCATCCGCCTTTGCAATGGCAAAATCAGGACATTTGTCGTTTGCAGTTAGACTCGACTTTTAAGCGAGTGTACACATGATTACATCATTATCTTCAGACAGAATCCAGCCTTCATCAAACTTTTCCATGTTATCCTTCCATGTTATCCTTCCTTCCATGTTATCATTCCATGTTATCCTTATATGTTATCTATCCATTTGTGATCAATTCACTTCCTTTAGATGCAGTTCACCTCAGTGTAATTCGTTTGCTCACTTTTCTTCAGTATGCCAACTTGGTACAAATACTAGTATTTCAAACTTTAGGATCTGGTTTATACATACTCTATGAAACATTTATACTGACCAGTACCGCTTTGGTGGCCTAGTGGTTAGAGCGTCCGTCGCATAAGCGGTAGGTCGTGGGTTCGATTTCCGGCCGAGTCATACTAAAGACTAACAAAAGTGGTACTAACAGCTGCCTCGCTTGGCGCTCAGCATGAAGAGGTTAGTGTTAGTACTGTTCGGCCTGGTGTCAGGGTAATGTGACTGGGTGGGACATCATGTTACATGTCTGCGGCATGATATCCCAGTGCTAGACATCACTATAACCTGCCTCACTGCAGACATCGTAGCGATATGACTGAAAAATTCTTAAAGCTACGTTATAAAATCCCAATCAAGCAAACAAACAAAAATACTGACCAGCGTGGCAATAAAGATAACAAATTCACTTTCTTTTGTGTATCACGTCTTTTTTGTGAAACAAAAATGAAATAGGCGACGCAAAATGAGTTACAGAATATGCGACGGAAAAGTGAATTAAGAATTTTTCATGTTTAAAATTTTCTATTTTAGTTTCTTTTTTAAATTTGCTTTTGTCCTTGCCTTAAAAATTATGACTGATCTTCTTGCAAAAAGCTTCTTTAAATGATGTGTATTAAGTACAGTGATGTCATTATCCGAGGATAGACGGTGGTGGAGTCACTAATGATGTCTATTCAGTACACCAATGTCAATATCAGAAAATGGACAGTGGTTTAGTCACTAATGATGTGTATTCAGCAGTGATGTCCGAGGATAGACAGTGGTGGAGTCCCTAAAAATGTGGATCGCTTGCTATGATAAATTTCAAATGAATCGTGAAGATTCTTCGATGAAATATTTTACAGAAAATGCTTTGCAAAATCAGATATTTTCTTTACGAATTTGAACAGTTATTTGGTTTGTATTGTACGGCTTTAATATTTAGACAGCAGTAAAAGTAATCGTAGATATTGATGTAATTGTATAGTCTTTCCTTTAACTTTTAGGGACTGATCAAATCATCCTTCAACAACTGTTCGTTCACCAATGCACTTGCTCCTGATAAAACAAATTATTTTATATGCCATATCAAAAGCAATTGAAGCCCGTTTTTCCTGGAATAGTTACCCCAACTCTCCATCTTCTTCAATACAATAAAATCGGGTAACACAATACTTTCTTCAGATACTAGTATTCAATAACGTGTTATACTCGCTTTTGTGTCGAAGCAGACTGCAAACAACATAGATCATGATCTACCGTAGCATAGTACACCTGCAAATCAAAGTTTATATTGTGTATTCTCCTGATTACTCCTTATAAACTGCACAGACCCAGATCTGCCAACGATTATACAACGACAGATCTTAGTCTGCGTAATTTGCAGTTTGACTCCACTTACAAACTTGTACTTATGGTAAATATTTTAAAATCAGATTCACTCTTTCAAAAAAAACTTTGGTCATACTTAACAAAGATAATATAATAAGCGTTTAGGTCATTGGTAGAATAACAGGAATATTATAAGAGGTGCAGCGACATCAGTATTCCAGATTATAATAAAATTTGTTATATGCAACAACCTTACATTTGTAATAGACTTAAGAACGTAAGCTGACTAACAATAAACCTGAAATATCCTGTTCGATAAAATAACGCCAAAGGTATACTTTCGACAAAATATATATACAGATGTATTAATGACACTAGTGACATGAGTTCACTCACATTTGTCTAAAGATACAAGTTAGCTATTATAATTCACTAAAATGAGTTCAGCACGACACTTTTGATGAAATAAATCGAACCAGAACATATATATTCGCTAAAATAAAGCCACACATTTACCGTATGTTGTTTGCACTGAGATGTTTCAGATGAACCTGTCAATAAACTTGTTTTTTTTAAGATTCGATGGGGCAGACTCATACCAACTTTGCAACATAGCTTTTAAATTATATATTTCGAGAGTCATGACTTAAAAGGGTTATACAAACTTTAATGACTAAAATCCAAGCTTTTCAAAAGTACCAGAACACATTAACTTCAAAAACAATATCAAGTTTGTTGGTTTAGAAGAAAACAGAAGGGACATATATGCGTGTCCTTCTAAAGGTGCGAGCACGACCAGCTGTCTCTAACGTTTCAAGTTTTCAATAGATATGAAACAAACTGAAAACTTTGAATATTGGGGACCTATGTTTCCTTTTTGCCCTACTTTTAAATATGTTATACTAGCCTTAAGACTAGGGGTGTATATGCCTCATTGCCATGCTTTTGAATCTTGTATCCTGGCAACCTTTTTGGTATTTTTTGGCACGGGGTCTAAGGTCCTGAAGCGCTGTCTGGTATTTTTGGCATGGGGTTTAAGGTCCTGAACAAGTTCTGCACTTTTGTATTGTATTGTCTTCAGAATATATACATATTCACACACATTTCAGAAAAAAATTTGCTTTTCGAAAGCGTAGCTCCAGTATCTGTGTAGCTATTATACTAATGCATGTAGAATATCATTTGGCAACGTTATTTGTTTCGCAAAAGTGTATAAGCAATGCCTTGACAAGGTTATTCTTGTTTAATTTCTAAGATACATTTTCACTATATTTTCACGTGTAAATGGCGATAATCCCCAAAACTTTATAATTTAGACGTACGGTATATTGGAAAGTACAAGTGTGTGTGTGTGTGTGTGTGTGTGTGTGTGTGTGTGTGTGTGTATTTTTAAAGTTGCTTTAACAATTTTGAAAGAGTGAGAGGACAGCCGTGATTTTAATGAGATCGACAAGTACCCGCTGAGACAAAATACCATAGCTACAAGTGAAAAGTGATACATAACAAAGCATTTGTAAGACAGTGTCAAAGAATCCTTAAAATGTACAATGAAGGAAATCCAATAAGCCACATTAATGATGTAATTAATCACCGAACAGGATGGATAGTTGAAATAGCGGAAAATTAATTGAAAGGTTATGACACATGTCTTCCATTAAGATAAGAACCATCCGAGTAAATGAGGTAACATTAAACATTTCTTTCTTGTATGGATACAAGAGTAATATACCACAGCGTACGCGAAAAAAAGGACTAAAGGAAAACATGTTAGCGTGATATGACCTTGAATTATTGATTTTTGTTTTATAATAAATTTGTTGATCTCAATCTGAGACTTGAATTTGAAAATTCCATATTTTTTCCGGGTCAATCCATTGTTTGCTACACATTATGTATTATGTTATAATCATACTTCTAAGTATAACTAAGATTTTATCATAACAAATTATATATAATTATTAAACCTTCTAAAAGGTTATTTTTCATTAGGTATTTATTTTAGAAAATGTTAATTGTTATTCAAGGTCAGTGTTATTACTGGAAGAAAAAAAAAACATATTCATTAGTTCTTTACGATCTTGGCAGAATCAATTGTTTTATGTTGCGTCCAGTAATTCATTTGGGCTGGAATTTATTTGTCAAATTATTATATTCAAGCTATTTTTCTCTGGAAATACAAAGTGTTCTTCAAAAAAAGTTATTCTTTAAGACAGGAATTTATACGAAAATTTCAATATACGGATTTAATTCTTAGATTGTATGATTGTGATCCAAGAAAATACTGTTGGCACAATAGCAATATACGGGCCAAAACAGACACATCAATATTTCCAGTGCGGTATTCAATTTGGATTTCTACTAATGTTTATTCAGAAGTTTAAATATTAGAACTTATGTCTGTGATTCTTTGATTATTTAGAATGACAATATCGTAAGTTCCTTTTTTCAGATTCATAGTTTGTATTCTTGGGAAAAAAATTATTTGTCCAGGATTACAAAGCTTGTTCCTTCTCACTTTATATTAACTATTTAAGACCACAAAGTTGTAATACATTGATCAACATTTATGTCAATTACGTTAATTCAAAAAAGAATTTGTATACACATCAGTTGCCAAAACATTGAGATGCATAACAAATATTTGCACAGCATTCTCTAATACAAGAGTTTTCTCTCTCTCTCTCTCTCTCTCTCTCTCTCTCTCTCTCTCTCTCTCTCTCTCTCTCTCTCTCTCTCTCTCTCTCTTTCTCTCTCTCTCTCTCTCTCTCGCTGAGTTATGAAACTGAAGAGCTAAATCTTTAATGCTTTCTTACGTTGAAAGTCATGTGGGTTAACTGACATCATTCAAAGGTAAATTGCGCCTCATGGTCACATTACTAGTTATACCCGCGGAGAATTATCCAACGAAATTAACTATCACTATTTTATATGGATGTTGTTTAGTGGACCAAGTATATTTTAACTCTTACCTGTACGATACTGACCCCTGACCCCTGACCCTATCCTACCTTTACACAAATAAAATGGCAAATTCGTAGGCTTTCTAAAAGCACAAATCAGGTTGCGTTTAAAAATTGTTTCTACACTGATTTTATTTGATAAACGTAGGAGATTATATTAAAGAATGTTTATCAATTGTAAGGCTTATATTAGGTAATGAAGGATTATACTGCATTATGAAGAAGGAAAAATTTTTTTTTCATACACTCGCATGTGTTTTATGTATTGAGTAAGAATACGGATTGTATTCCAAATATTATTACCTGTACAGGATAATTTTTACTTTGGAAATGTGTTTTCAATTCATGAATGTACGATCATCTGAAATGATACGTCGGTATCATTTCGTTTGACTGTAAGGAATACGTTTTACCTGGGATGACAAGACAAGACAAATATTCCACGCATTGGTAGATATCACTTTCTTTGAGATGAACATTTATAGAGACTATATTATCCGAATTTTATATGACATTTAGATCTAAAAACAATACCTGCATAGTGGATCAGTACATTTAAATTTTTGGTGAAAAGTATTCAGGTGAAAAATAGTTCAAATTGTAGTTCTTTCTCCGAATGGTTCCAGATCATAAAGTTGGCAACTAACAATCCTAACCAAACAGTATTCTTAGCAGTCTAGCTTTCCAAGAAAGGTATAACGTATGTAGGATACGCAGGTCTACCTACTGCTGTAGCTATTAATTTAATGTAATTTGCACTTTTAAATAGGAAATTATTATTGAGTGCAATACTCATTAGTACAGTTTGTATTGCCTAATACGGTTTATTTATATAGGTACGATACTTTTCAAGTCAGTGGTAATTCATATATCAGCTTTTAAATCTTGAAATGTCATCAACCGTTAAAAGTATCATTATTTGAAATCTTGTCAAAGACACCTATTAACATGTGTTACAGTGTACAAACAGATGAATAATCTAAAGTGTATGTAGTACAAACCTATACAAAATCAATATATTTTACAAATTGACTTGACTCGTTTATTCTGTCAGGCGAAGTGTTCTGTTCTACCAGGGCCGGACCTAAGTTTTTCAGGGGGGGGGGGGGGGGGCCCAAACTTGTTATTGGGTTAATTGAAGGCGCGAAGCAAAATGGTGCCATCTGGTGCTATCTGAACTTTGAAAAAGGGATCTAACAAAAGTGACTAAAAACTGCAATGTTTTAAAAACACTCAAAAAATATTACAAATATAAATAAATTTAAAAAAAATTAAAAAATTCGGAACCCCCTTTGCATATTTTATCAAAAGCAGTGAATTATTTTTTTTTAAAGGGGGGGGGGGCGGGACCCCTGGGCCCCTATAGCAGGTCCGGCCCGGTCTACAGTGTAAATTTTAGTTTGGTACTTGTCATCTACTGATAGTCTATACCTTATACATTCGAAAAAAGAGGTGAAAACATACCACAGAAACGTAATTAAAATATCATGGAACATACGTAATTTAAAGATTATGGAAAGATACGTCATTAAAACATCATGGAAAGATACGTAACTAAAACATCGTGGAAAGATCCGCAATTAAAACATCGTGAAAAGATACGTAATTAAAAAATCATGGCGTCAATGTCGCCCAGGGCGATGATGGCCTTAAAAGCCAGTATAGGAGGCACTAACAGGAAGGTTTTTGGGAGGGGTTAGTGTATTTCCCACAAGCTAGTGGCTTGGAGAGCGTTGTGAGCCCCACTCCTCTTTGGGATTTTGGGACAGAGTCCTCTCCGACAACGATTTTTCTGCAATGTAATCGTCATTTGGTTTGCATTTTACGATAACTGAATTCGGTCATTAACAGAAGATAATAATGCACCACTGTATGCAGAGTTGCTAGATCCGCGGTTTTTTCGCCCAATTGGGCTCCTTTCTAAATTTGGTTGCGGGAAATTTTTCTAGATTGCGGGTTGTGGTTTTTTGGGCAGGTTTTTTGTTTGTGTCGCCTTAATTTGGGCTGCATCAAATTGCTATTAAATTCTCCGCACCCCATTTAAAATTGGCGCTAGTGACGATAATATCGAACATAAATTCTTAATAAATCCATTATTATGGATTCATCTCCATAGATGTTATCTGACATACTTAAACAAATTTTCAAATTCCGGAACCGGAAGAACAAAGCGCGTCTCTAATTCCATATTTCAATTAAGCTAGCATCAGAGTTGCCAGATACGCGTTTTTTTTTTTCTTCGCCCAATTGAGCTCCTTTCGAAATTTGTTTGTGTGAAATTTTTTTAGATTGCAGGTTGCGGTTTTTTGGGTTGGTTTCTGATTTGTGTCGCCGTAATTTGGGCTTCATCAAATTGCTATTAAATTCCCCGCATTTAATTTCAAATTGGCGCTAGTGATGGTAATATCTAAAAATCTTGAATCCATTATTCTGGATGTATCTCCATAGATGTATCTCACATTGTTATTTTTTTGTGTTGAAATTCCGGAACATGAAGAACGAAGCACGCTTCTAATTTCAAATTTCAATTAAGCTAGCATATCAACAGCATATCAATACTGATAACTGTAGCCTGTAGGGCGGAGGCAATATTATCACTTTATCACTGTTATAATATTGTTAAATTTATGGTATTTAGTTCTTATTTACTCTTCAGATTTTAATCTATAAATTGGGCACTCTTTGGGCTGCTTTTTAAAGGTACACGGGCGGGAATTGAAAAAAGTATCTGACAACACTGACTGTATGAATGTATTTCGAAATTAAGTGAAGACACAATACAAATTACACACCACAAAAGCAATTTACAATGTCGGCATCTAATTAAAAGCTTGAATATAAATACTAAAACTTAATTTTCGTTAATTTTTTTTATTAATCTAGCGCATATTGTTTTACAGCAGTAACAATTATTTTTTTTAAACTCTGAGGAATTTTCGCCAAATTCAAGCAAATTTTCACAGCGCATCCACGAGGTACGTTTCTATTTATTAATAAAACGCCACGTAAATAAAGTTAACTCAAAACACGCGATCCTTCAGCAAAAAATCGCCGTAACGTGTTGAACTTGTCGATCACCACCCAAAACAATGCATAGCTCGCAATACACACATGACTTAAAGCAAATCACAACTGACAAAAACAGAAATCGGCATTATTTGAAATTAACGATATATGCAGGTGTTGACACAAATACAATCCCACATACCACTTCTCATAAATATAACGACAGGTGTTTGTTTCACGGATTTGAAGATACAAGTCTATTTTAACTGATTTGTGCCCAGGCGATATTATTGATTAATGCCGGAATGCATCCCACTGTGCTGCAAACAAACGAGGATCATTATGAAAAGCCGTTGCGGTAAAAAGCTGATCTAAAAAGAACGTGCTGTTGAAATTTCAATGTCGTATGTCCAGAATTCCAATTTCAATTGTTGCATCAAAAATGCTTCCCCTTAAAGTTCCATTTTCTAGGTCGAGGTTTTAGATTGTGTCGTTTGAATTATACGGCGGTGGTTGAAATTTCAACATGATATGTCGAGCATTTCTTGGTTCAAGGAGTTTATGTTCAAATTTCCATTTCATTTGTTAAAGAGTTTCAATTTAAAATGTTGTATCACATTAATGGTGCTGAAAGTTCCATTTCGTATATTGAGTTGTTAGATTGTGTCTTTTGATTACTCAGCGGTGATTGGACATTTAATTAAGCTTGTCAGCATTATTATTTTTACATGGGGAAACGATGCGTTGGTCTTAAATATAACATTACACAATTTCCACTTTAACAATTAAAATTAATATCGAGTATTAAGATACATCATTCGTGTATTCAATTATGAGGCGACATAACATTTTATGCATTTACAATTCGAAAGTGACCATTCAAGAGTCGAGAATTACTATGATTTCTTTTCGCTAGAGGTCGCTCTTGTCAACGGACGGTGTTATTGTTAAATAAGGAAGCTTCTTCTGGTACTGTGAAATTCAACAGATGAAATCTAAATATTCGTAAATCGAAATGGAACTTTCATCACAAACAGTTGCATACAACGTGTGAATTAGGGATTCTTGACATATGTTGTTGAAATTTCAACCATCTCTGAGTAATTGAAAATACACAAAATTCACGTGTAAAACGTCGACAAACGAAATAGAACTTTAAACCACTGCTGTATAATTCAACATATAAAATCTAAAGTATCGATCTAGAAAATGGAACTTTAAGAACATGCAATTTGATCCTACACGAGATATTGGATTTCTCGACAAACAACATTGAAATGTCCACAGCAACTTTCTCATTGAACCAGCTTTGTCGCCTATGGCGTCTGATAGATTAGTGGAGTGTTGAGGGCGCTGATGGAAACTATAGCAGTTTGTTCATGAGGTCCACGATGGCAGCAGAAATGAGTTAGCAAATTCTGGTTATACGGATATGTTGTATAATTTCCTGAAAGGGGGGTAATAAAGAGTAGCAGATTTACAAACACACAATTTGGTCATTTTTGAAGAAGAACAAATATCAGCTGTTTTGGCGCCTCATGACCTCTGGCGCACTGGGCAAACCGTTCCATACGACGTTCCCATGCCTCCTACCCCCGCCCTCCGCCCCCGTTTAATACGCTATTGTGTTTTCCCTTGATTGTGCTTTCTTCAGATTCACATAGCTTATCGTCGCAGAAACTTCAATATTATATATTTATCATAAATTGTAAAAAATTATATTCGTTAATCAAAATAGTTTTTTAAACTGCCTACTAAGAATCTCCTTCCTTCGCTTTTTGCTTCTTCTATTGCATTTAGCTGATTTTAAAGCATCCCGCCTTGATCATAAAAGTGTTCTGTTAAATGCGATACCAACCCGTAACATATTTGGCTTGACATTACGTTTAATGTGCGTCTGACCGATCGAGATAAGGACACTATTCAGGAAGTCCGAATCATGCAGACTCTCTACAGCAGCACCAAGTCCCTCCATGACAGTAACAGCATGTTTTTGAAGCATTTCCTTGTCAATTTCCCACTCTAGTTTGTTTTCGTTATTCATCTGAATGATTTGGGGAAACAGTGTTTTAAGTTCTGGCTCCTTTTCCAAAAATCTGAAAAGAGAAGAATCAGTAAGATATATTACATTCAAGAGGTAATTATTACTTCTGAATGTAATATGTTGCACACATTAACTGTACCGCTTCCATTGACAAGAATCATGGGAGGGGGAAGGAAAAGAAATTGAAAGCTAAATGATTGTCTTCTGTAAGAGAGATAACTGAATAATATACGTAAGGTGTGGTCTTTTTATTTCCTCCAATATAGAATCCATGTGTGTGTGTGTGTGTGTACCTTATGCGACGGCATTTCACTTTTTGTATGATACACTTTGACTATTTATTATTGAGTATATACCGTACATGCAGCCTAAATCTAGTTACACAGTGCCCCATAGGTTAAAGGACAGTTCTTTAAAGGCACATGTGCTATAACATCACTTACAGGCACCAACATATCAGGTGAAATGGTGTTCATTCCCAGCTAATATAAAAGGGTGATTCATGTAGATACTATACATGCATATAATTTATATTTCTTTTACACAAGAAATTAACAATATGGGCATCAGTTAGGCAGACACATTCCTAAACTAAACAAAACATACTTTATCAGTTTTTAAACTTGTAAACTTTACTGTGAGAAATTATTAAATTACTTTTAGTTACATTTGCATCAAGACTGAGGGCTAATTTAATAATTCACAAATCTTTTTATTTTCATATCCAATCACTGAAAATGTGAGTTTTTATTTCTTGAAATATTGTCTTATGTAGGGAGATAGCTGAATTATATAGGTACGATGTGGTCCTTTTATTTCCTCCAATTTATTATTTATGCAATATAAACGAGTTCGTAAATGCATGTATTTACATCAACGCAATTAACTTATCCAAAAATACATTACTGATAAAGTGAGAACCTAAATTTCAATCTTTTATATGTAGTGGAGACCTCAAGAGTGATGTAAAAAAATAAATATTTAAAAGACTGCATGAACAATTTCAAGGCAGGAAAGTTTACAGCAATGGACAATTAGAGCAGGACAAATAAATCAAAATGGGAAGGAATACTTTATCTTTAATAAATTACATAAAAATTTTCGTACCAGTACATTCTATTTGATATAAGTCATACATCTACAAGTGAACCTAGAGTGTCCTCTATCAAGGTTTCTGGCATGCCTTACAAGAACAAGATAGCTGCTTTTTAGACATGATTTTTTAATCTATTGCAGGTACAATAATCAATATTTGGCCAAAAATCGACAATATTATCTTTACAGAATATGTTTTGTTACATGTATGATCTTGAAGATGAATCCACATAAATCAGTCTATATCTGTTATAGCTATAATTACAAAAGCCTTCTTCCAAAACCAACTTGTGTTATTTTATGAAGATTTCATACATGTTATTTTTAAAAGACTGTCCATATTTGACCAAAAATGTTCAGCATCCATGTTTTCCTACATCAAACTGGTTCAGTTCCTAAATGCTGCCCACATGTATGCGTTTCTATGGATACAATATGAGACTGTTCATTCCTATAAGTATTACGGTACCAATTGTTTTTGCATCGACCAAAATGCCAATGTTTTGTGAAATAAATAAAATGTCCATCCTACTTCAGCATACATGTCACACACTGTCACAGAGAACAATCTTAGATTGTCAATTTGACAAGGACAAAAACTGGTAATCCATTGCATTGAAGAGAGATAACTCTGCTGGAACTACACAGGGGTATGAGTTATCTAGTCACAACAGACCCAGTTTCACCCATGTGTGCACCTTTTTAAAAAATGAAGCAAAATTTAAAATATGATCTAGATATGAATTAACTTAATGTCAATTGTGCCAAGAGGTTTAACATCTTTAAGCCTAACAGAAAGTACAACTCCTACATAATGCATCAATCACAGCTAGTGTTGTTGTTTAGTCTGAATGCAATGTTCCCTACACCATAAGCTCCGCTTACCTGGGGTTGTACAATTGGTACCGTTATTTATACCATTTAGTGCAGAGCAGCGGAAGGAAAATAGACTCGAGAGTCTTAGTGAGCTAGGCGCTCAACATTAGGTAAGATGTTAGTGTTGGTATCACGGTACCAATTGTTTTTCCATAGACCTCAATGCTAATATTTGGAGAGATAAATATATTTTCTATCCTAATTTAGCATGCATTTCACACACTGTTATAGAGAACAATGTTAGATTGTCAATTTGATGATGACAAAACCAGGTACTCCATTGCATTTAAGAGAGATAACTCTGCTGGAACTAGACAGGGATATGAGTTATCTAGTCACAACATACTTATTTTCAGTCATGTCTCTCACATTTTCAAAAAATCATAAAAAATACAAAATATGATCTATATAGGAATTAGCATAAATTAACATGTTGCCAAGAGGCTAAACTTTATTTAAAGCCTAACAGAAAGTACAACTCTTACATAATCCACCAATCATAGCTTGTGTTCTTTATTTCTGAATGATATGGACCCTACACCTTAAGCTCCTCCCACCTGGACTTGCGCAGTTGGTACCGTTATACCTATAGCAAACCTTGATTTTTCCAATAATCTGTGAAATAGCTCGAGACTATATAAGTAACACATGTACCTAGTCTCGCTTGTCCAAAACAATTTTATGAGGTACCAAGCTATGTTTTATATGATTGTGTACAGAAATGTTACTGAACTGTCTGAACTCTTGTTTTCATACCTTTGCTTCACTATCAAACTCATCTTTTGAAATAAAATGAATTCTTTTAACTATGAGTTGTGTTTTATTCATATTAGCACTTATCGAACTTCACTTTGGTGATAGGGGATATATCACATTATGTCATGTTGTTTAATAGTAAGGTCAAAGGTCAATGCACTAGTTAGCATGTACCATTTCTACTCTTATAGAGACCTTTTGATCTAAAATAAAGGACTTATATTTGTTTCATGAGCACAGAAAGTAACAACAGGGACAGATGGACATGGCCCAATCTAATTATAAAGTCTTAGCTTTGAACACTTTACAGTGTCAGCATATGAATGAGGTCATACAAATAGAAAGCTTCCCTCCTTTGTGTAGTGAATACAGTTGATGTAATAAGCCAATCTGACACTAAATAAAGTAGGTAACAGCTTTCTAAGTAGTTATGTTGGATTTGGGGGTGAAAATTGGGAACTAAAATACAGAAAAAGGCTCACGTTTTACAATGAGTATAGTGAGTCCAATGGATTTAAAAACAGGAGGAAAGTGTGTAACTAAATGGGAGATGTAGCGTATGATAATGGAATTAAAGGAGACAAAAACAGCAATGAGAAGAATGAGAAGTGAGAGCTTGATAACATTATCTTAGAAAATATAGGACGGCAGTGGACCATAGGTGCAAATACAATTCAAAAGCACCTGTGCTATAACATTCCTTACAGGCACCAAATGTCAAGTGACATGGTGTTCATTCCTAGCTAATATAAAAGGGTGAATAATGTAGATAATATAGATGCATATAAGTTATATTTCTTCTGAATAAAAAATTAACAATAATGGGCTTCTGTTAGACAGAAATGCCTAAACCAAACAAAGCATGTTTGATCAGTTTTCAAACTTGTAAACTTTACTGGGAGAAATTATTAAAGTACTTCTAGTTCAATTTGCATCAAGACCAAGGGCTAATATGATTCTTCACAAATCTTCTATTTATTTTCTTACACATGCACTTAAATTGTGGGTTTTTATCTATTGAAAATGTTGTCTGTTGTAAGGGAGATAACTTAATGATATACATAAGGTGAAGTCTTTATATTTCCTCCAATATGTTATCCATGTATGTACAAGAACACATGTATTAACTTCAATGCAATTAAATTATCCAAAAATGCATTACTGATAAAGTGAGAACCTAAATTCCAGGCTTTTATATGTAGTAGAGACCTCAAGAATGATTATCTAACTAAGGAATCGCATGTTCATTTTTCAAGGCACAAAAGTTTAAAACAAAAAAAAAGACAAATATAGCAGGACAATTCAAATCAAAATAGGAAGGAATACCATATCTTTAATAAATTACTTGAAATACTCATACCAGAATATTCTTTATTATACAAGTAAACTATCTACAAGAGGACCAGTAGTGTCCTCTATCCTGGTCTATTACATGCTTTAGAAGAACAAAAGAGTTGTTTTTTATCCATGATTTTTCATCTTTTGCGCATAAAATAAACAATATTTGGCTAAAATTAACTAAATTAACTTTACATAACTTATTTTGTTTTTGCTAGTATGCTAATCTTAAAGCTGACTACACAGGCACAAAGCCATCAGTCTATAATGTTATTTGTATAGTTACAAAAGCCCCATTCCAAAGCTAATGTGTCTTATTTTCTGAAGATTTTATACATTTTCTATGTAAAAGTCTGTCAATATTAGACAAAAACTTCTCAATATCCATTGTTTAACCAAATGACACTATGACAGTATATAAATGGTGGCTATGTATACTCGGTGCTATGGATACACTGTGAAGCTGGTATTACCTTTTAGGTATCACGGTACCAATTGTTTTTTCATAGACCTCAATGCTAATATTTGGAGAGATAAATATATTTTCTATCCTAATTTAGCATGCATCTCACACACTGTTATAGAGAACAATGTTAGATTGTCAATTTGATGATGAAAAAACCAGGTACTCCATTGCATTTAAGAGAGATAACTCTGCTGGAACTAGACAGGGGTATGAGTTATCTAGTCACAACATACTTATTTTCAGCCATGTCTCTCACATTTTCAAAAAATCATAAAAAATACAAAATATGATCTATATAGGAATTAGCATAAATTAACATGTTGACAAGAGGCTAAACTTTATTTAAAGCCTAACAGAAAGTACAACTCTTACATAATCCACCAATCATAGCATGTGTTGTTCTTTATTTCTGAATGTATGGACCCTACACCTTAAGCTCCTCCCACCTGGACTTGCGCAATTGGTACCGTTATACCTGTTAGTACTGGTCGGTCTGGTGGCAAGATAATGTGACTGGGTGTGACATCATGCTACATGTCTGCGACATGATGCTCCAGTGTTAGACATCACTTTAATACTGTCACTCATATATCGTAGCGATATGACTGAAATATTGTTTCAGCTACGGTAAAAATCTAAATGACACACACACACACACACACACACACACACACACACACACCCCAATAAGACTGCGCACCGACCACGCCAGAAAATATACATCAAGCTAGTGAATATTTTAACTGTTAGAAAGGATGGTGCTAATTTAAATTATCCGGGACAATATTATAGAAAGAGTGCTAATATCTGGTCATCATAAATCAATCAAGATGTCAAAGAACATATTTTACTTGGAACTTTCTCCGGTGCCGCAATGAATTGGTTCCTTATTACATTTCCAGTACATCAAGGAATGATTTCATGACTGCCAAAGGGTAAACTCCAATATATATTGTCCGCCTGGTTAAGGAGAAATTCTCGCTAATATCATCAGGATCCAGGACTCTGAATATTAGATTTCTAACAAAAATACCTTTTGGCACCATGTACAACATCTGGTAATTACCATGTACAACATCTGGTAATTGCCATGTACAAACTACATTGATCTCATGAACTCAGTATGTATTAGGCAAATACGATTAAGATTCACCAGTATTTGTGTGGAACTAAATAAGCTTTCTTAAACGATTCTCAGAGCCAATTTGTATTCTACTTTACTTTATTATAGAATCATAACCTTGAAAAAGTCAAAGATACTTGTGAATAATTTATATGCTTGTACTTGAATAAACGTGTCTCTGATCGCAAATTTTCAAAAGATGAAGCAATCATAATTAATAAACTACTATGTAAGAAATTATTGGACCTTAAAAAGAGGTGCCGAGGAAGAGTTCCACAGAGTAGGTACATACCAAGAGATACGGTGAGTTGATACAGAGCAAACGAAGAAACCGGAAGCTGTACTAGGTTTAGGTTTTAATAATGTCCTTTCATTGATGGGTGGTAGATCAAGATAATGTATACGATGAAAACTTAAAAATGAAATAATAGGAGTTAGAGTGTTAATAATTTTGCATCAGTTACTCCAATACATTATTTGAATCTTTAAAAATTACTTACAGAGGGAGTTAAACTCGGTCATTCATATTGTTTTACTTGTTGTTTAGAGCGTTGTTCCGTCTTTATTTATTTAGTGGCGTAGCGAGGATATTTGGCGCCCAGGGCAAAACACCATAATTTGCGGCGCCCAGGGCAAAACACCCAAATTTGCGCCCCCGGCTGCCCCTGTTGCGCAGTTATGTTGATACTTTGGGCCGATTTGGGCCCCATTTGGCGCCCCCTAGCCATCGGCGCCCGGGGCGAATGCCCCACCTGCTCACCCCTCTCGCTACGCCCCTGTATTTATTACCATTCATAGAAACTGCAATCAAAACAATCAAGATGCGAGGCGTGTTATAGATTAGCATGTGTTTAAAAAAAACTTAAACTTTGTGATTATACCTGTATAAAAAAGTAAACAGAAAAGCAAACTGGACATTGTTCGCCTTGCTTGCTTTTCTAACATCTCAAGCACATACATTTTTATATGATTTTACGTCCTCAACAGCTATTTTGAATAGTTAATAATGAATATCATATAATGTCTGCAAATATTTCCTCTGACACTTCCGTAATTATAAGAGTTCTGTGTCAGAACTATTTGAAATCTATGTCTTTTTACATGAGCAATTCCCACAATATTTCTCTCTCGTTTGTCGTTGATATTACGCATGTCCCAGAAGATCTATAATGTAAATATGATGTCAAATGCTGGAAGTTTGTTTAATTTCCTTAAAAAGCATCAATCGAATTCGGTTATATTTATACCCAAAGTGTAGAACGTTTTGCTGCCAATAACACATCTGTTGACATGTGGATATAAATAACATTGTATTATAGATCCTGTCACCCTTTTAATTAGCTTTGTTTAAAAATGCATTTATGTAGATACGTATAGACTAATAAACGAGATGGCATCCTCGGCCTGGATGGGCCTATGCTTTTTATGAAAGCATATCAGATTACTTAATTTGCTTTTAATAAAGCCGTCGTCAGCAAAATCTTAGTAATCCGACACAGGGTTCAAAATAAAGTGAAAAAACCCACCATAAATGTTTTGTTCCAAGTCTGCGTCAACAGAGATTTTGAGATGAAGAAGGGATGCATCGAGACCATTAGGTCGAGACTTATTCATAAGTGGCTATACGATTTGTTCCCCCACTCGGAACAAAAACGTTTTTTTTTATATTTAATATCTCTTTATTACCATTGTGAAATATTTGTAACTTTGTAGACTAAATGAAAAAAAAGTCGTGTAGGACTGGTACAATTTTAAATTCTGCACTTACAAAAATATAGACACGAAGCAGCATAAGAATGGGATTCAAAACGTATGCACTGATCATGGTCAAAGCATATACTTATGCATTTGCTCACGCGACACACGCTTGTGAATAACCGCCAAGAGAGCACGATTCGGTAAAGTTCCTCGTAGTGCTTGCCTGTAATCGTCTCGCTTGAGAAAACTTTGTTTCTGCCATTTTGCTCAGATGGCAATTTCATCTGGATTACCTATTTCTATATTTATGTGGCGAGTCCACAAACTGCATCAACGACCACACAGAAAAAATATAGATTTCTTGTCTTTTATTGCGAGATCGTGTTCATTGTGGTGATACTGAAGGTTATATCTGAAATGGCACGCTTCATCGTGACATTAATTTCGTGAAGAATAGGTAGCGTCTCTGAACTCATCATCGGTGTTTTATTTATCGTTGACGCCTTCAATAATTCGTGCATGAGCGTTTGGAAACTCTAGACTTCCATGATGACAACCCATATCAAATCAGTGCGGCCTCGTTGTCGACTTCGAGCGCGCTGTGGCCCGCGTGAACAGATCACACAAGAGTTTCTAAGCTGTCCATGAGTCCGTTGACCTGTTTCTGATTACATGCGAGAGCAGTGGTTCCTCCCAATGTTCTTTTACAATCGGCGATTGAATGTGCTGCCTGCAATGTTTAGAATTACCTCGCTGCCCGGCAACTTCTTGCAAGATTGGTTGAAGTGGATGCAGATTATTGTATTAAGGTAACACGGCTGCTTAGTGGAATTTGTATGAGGGTTCGAGTTCTTGGTGACAAGCCATATGGAGAGATACAGGTCAAGTTGTAGTTGATTCAGGTAGACGAAGACGAACGTTTTCTTGTGAGTACGATTTTATCACCTTATAATGGTTTTCTTACATTCCTTGCGAGCACTACTGAAAATAGTTCAGTTCTAATAGACAGACTTTATATCTTACAACAAACTCGCTGAATTTTCATTTGGGACAGTCGTCGTTTAGGTGAGAGTAATATTTCTTCTTTGTTGTTTTGAAGATATACTTTTTCCAGTTGGAGGTACTGTTGAGATCAAAACGAATGAGATTTTCATGGATCTACCCACGAATTCAGGAACAGTTTTAATCTCAGACTTGTATCTTGGTAGTTGCTGTTGTGGAAAACAATTACCAATGCCTCTCAAATGTCTTTTAACATTCATAGAACCCATTACGTATTTCTTCAAACTCACCACTGATGCCATTTAGGTTTTCGTTGACTCCCGCTATAGCCTCAAGCAAGCATGTAATGGTGGCCCCATCTGCCTTCGTGGATTTACTGATATCTTTGATGCGTTTGGCAATCGTCACCGCGATGGTTTGCGCGATCTACTTTCCCTTCACAACAGTTTCTACGGTTGCGACTGCAATCTCTTTTGTTGGTTTTATCTGTGGACACGTGTGTATATCGTTGTGTCATACAGATCAATTCTTCGTTCTTACGACGACCACTAAATATCACTCCTTTAGTTGTCTTGCTGGTCAAGCATCGCATGTCGTTCACAAGGAAAAGACTCATACCCTGGTCAAAGTCGTTAACTATGCGGAGCAATCGTGCAAAAGAACTGGACGGCTGCTCGCAACTCGACGACTACTTTATGCCATGATTGGACGTCCACCGACCCTAAGTCAATCATTGCATGATCAAATTCAACATCAGTTGAGTTTTCTCGGATACAACCGAACCAGGTATAGGACGGTTAAGGTTTTGCTACCGAATTCCAATTTGTTGTATGCTAAACGTCATGCTTTCATATTTTAATTTGAACCCATCTCGGGGTCAAACATGAAGTCACCACTTTCACGTACAGGCACCACGCGCTCGCTCTTTGATGATGTTTTCGAGTGATATTTCTGTACTCATGGGAATAACTTGTTATTCTTCCTGCACAATTCCTTGCTACTCGTGATTCAACCGTAGTCGGGAGCACATCAAATAGCAACCCGTTAGTTTCTCCGAGAAGTCAATCTTGCAACCTCAGCTGTTTTATCCAGGATCTCGTGAACAGGTTGGAACTCAGGTGTACGTGAAATGACATTTTCAACGCTTCTATGACTGGACAAAGCCACGTCACCCACGTTCGTTTACATCCCATAAATCAATGATTTCTGCCCTTACTGGTGAACGAATAATCGTTTAATAATTCCTTGATCACGATGAACCAGAATATGCTCCGACATCGTTTTCAATGATTAGCACTGACCTCCGTCGAATATACGCTTGTGTTGGAATAAACAATGACTCTCAGACACTTGTACGAACAAACATGAACACGAACATTCGCGCATTAGGAAAAAGACCATCTTGAACAAGTTCAGGTGTAATATTCAATCTTATAAAAAAACTGATTCAAAGCCATGGATTCATTAGTGATGTTATCGGTGTTTTTATAAATCAAGATCACAGATGCACCAATACGAAATTAGCCAAGTAAGAATTTGTTTCCTTCTATACCTTTTATGGACAAAACAGGAATTAAAGAACTAAGGTCTGCTACAAGAGTAAGATTCGTCTTAATCCCTGACTTAAGTATTAAATGAACCCAGGGGTTTATGGTTTATATGACCGAATGCTGCTTGTTCGAGAGAAGCTTCACAGTGTCATTGTCTGCTTGGTTTACTTGTTGAATTGCCAAATAATCGTATAAATCGTCAACTCTTGTGAATCTTGAACCAGGGTACTTGAGTTTGTTGATCCCTTGTCGGGAATAACATCTGAGATATTGCGTAGGTCTTGTTATCAGAGTTCATATTTGCAATTTCGGATTGCCCTGCCTGTGAAGGAATTTTGATATGCAGTGGCATTATTTCGGCCGAAAGATGCTCCATATTAAATTGTGCACATATGTCGGCATTTCTGGCGTCTCTAGGTATTCTTATTCTACGATCTCGAATTGTTGAATCTGATGAACACAGTTTGCATCACAATCAGAATAGGTTCTTTTCGAAAATTGCCTCACAAACTGTTCTTGGCTCTTCAGCAAGACCTAATTGCGTGATTATGTCGATATTTCCAGCTTTGATTTCTGTACGTTTTAATGGCGTCAACATTTAGAGCATTGTTGGTATTTTCCTTAACAGCGTCATTTCGTTTATTGAGTCTTCCCCGGTACACCCGATAATGCTATCGTGAAGATCCATATAGTTGGCATAGGTGATTACGCGACTTGAATCCGATACCACATCTGAGGCATAGTCGAGCACCGGTACCTAGATATACTAAATGCAAGGAGGATAACCAATATTCTTAATAGAATGTTCTGTAGCAAATTTCACGTTTTTAAAAGCAAGCGCCCTTGCATCGATTGTGTTCCTGTGCTATTTGGATTTATATGTATACACGATTATTATGTTCTTTAACATAAAATACGTTAATATATCCTCTAGATTCATGATCAGTGTAATATCAATCCGTCTTAATTAGAGTATGCTGCACTGAATGGTATATAATGTAATATCCAATCAGTAACATCAATTACATTTCGTAGGTGATGGTGATGTGTAGAAGAAGATAGCATCTCTTAAGCAAGATTTTCCACGATGTGGCAACCTCCACATGCTGGTATAAAATCGCTTTTCCTGTTCAATTAATAGTTTCTTCAAGATGTATTTAGTGAAATCACTGCACACTTACCGTTGCGATAGCGATTTACATAAAAATCGATCCTGATTCCTTATAGTTACCGTACCGTCTCTGAATATAAATGTATAGGTTCTGTCTTTGCACGGAAATAACTCTTTGCTGGAACGCCATAAATACTTCGTGTTAGGTGCTATATCATTGCAATCTTAGTTACTGTAAAAATATGTATTGTCGTTCATACGTGCCAATGCCGCTGAGGTTTTCATATAATATGGAGAAGAAAGAAAAAAGCATTTCTGTAATTAATTTGTTCTTGAGACTGATCATGGAGCTGTTTGCTGTGTTCACCATCTTTATCGTCTTAGTCTATACTGTCATCGTTAAATATTTCATTGACTTCGCTGAGTGTATTCCTGACATGGTTGTCACAGGTGAATCAGATACCTTCAGAGATTGGAAGTGTTTGTTTTTCTATAATATCATACAACTATTTTTCACGCATTTTGTTGAAATTTTCTCAGATTTTCTGTATTGTTTGATCCAACACGCTTCATAACCTGACATTTTGTATTCAGGATACTTATTTGAAGAAATTTGTATGCATTTTAGGACTCTTTGACTGGCTACATGACCTTTTCTATGATGGAATAAATTAAATACTGAGTAGATAATATAATTTATGAATTTGCTGTGCTTATGCGTTCTTACATAATACTGTTCGTGTCAATCCGTGGTAAGTTCGACATTATATAATTCTCGCTGATTATTAATATGATATTCCCGCATAAAAGGAAACTGTCTCCGTTCGAGATATCTTTAAGATAGTATTTCTTTGAAAGGTATAGGAATGATGCTATTTTGTAACGTGCCTCACACTAGTTTATTACAGTTAATTGATCTGATCTGTTCAGTACTGATACAACTACCTCTCAAAGAAGTATGCATACCTTGTAGGAAATCGACACCAACACTTCAGATTTGACTTTCATGTTCGTGTGCAACCCCAGCTGATCTAGATATCTCGCTAGTCATAAATATACTATAAGTTTATGTCAGTGTGATGCGAACTTGAAATACCTCAATCAAGAATGTGACATGATAACCGAGTAGACCACGCAGACAATTAACGTATGGAAGAAAGGAATTCGTATTCAAACTTAAATCGCTGGCTAAAAGACGTAATGTACTTTCACCCCTTGTGCTGATGTGAAATCGAATCCGTCGTATAATTGTAATTGTCCGTGCGTTCGAGTCCAATACTTATTTTCTGTTGTAACCGTTCTTCATATGCAATGACTCTCCCCGAACTAAAATCTTACACACTCACAATCTCGAATCGGTATGACTTCTTTATCTCGAAATTATTAAATTGCCACTTTCGCCAGGGAAAACTCAATTCGTTTTCACCAAAGTCGTGACTAAGTTTTCTGCTATTGATTATAATCAAAAACTTCTTCGATTCTTTTTAGAGAATTGAAGGCCAGTAGAAAAGATATTTCTTGGATTTCTATTCGATACAAACACACAAAACTAATTAGTTAAACAATATTACAAATGCTGCAGGCAGACTCTCAATCAGTAACCACATTAGGCTGAAAAGTGTAACTTGCATTTAGAACCGTCGAGTAGATTTCTCACTGAAGGCGCTCAACGGCATTCATCGCTTGCTACTTCATCCTATCAGGTATCACGGTACCAATTGTTTTTCCATAGACCTCAATGCTGATATTTGGAGAGATAAATATATTTTCTATCCTAATTTAGCGTGCATCTCACACACTGTTATAGAGAACAATGTTAGGTTGTCAATTTGATGATGACAAAACCAGCTACTCCACTGCATTTAAGCCCCACCCACATGGACTTGCGCAATTGGTACCGTTATACCATCAGTGGGGTCGACGCGTCAATTCACTCGCATATACCAATTAGCAAAGTCATAGAGATGTGGTAGAAAGGCTTGACACTGATCGGACAATGAAATCCAAAACTTGCGTTAAGACGCTACTCATTTGGACTACAGTGAAAATGCTTAACCAGTTCAAACCTGAGCTTATTATACGGTTTTATAATCTGAAAAAAGCGCCACACCGATCACGTAACGTAACTGAAAACGTTATTTTTTTTCCGTTTAATGAACTTCCGCAGTTTCCATATGAACTTAAAACCACAAATTAAAGGATTCAACCTGCAGGAATCATTCCAAATTAGCTCCACTAATATATAATCTCATCAGTAATCCCATGAAATTTTTAGCGTTTTTGAGAAGGAAGAAAAAATTGTGAATTCTGTTTTAAGTATTTCGCTTTGGGATATGAGCAATTGATCACATTGGATAAGGGAACAATGTTTGATTATTGGGGATAATTTGCGCGATTTTTTTTTTAATATAGAATATTAACCTTGAAGAAAATAAAGTTGTCATCTTTAGAAAAGATTGTCCATTAGGGCATAACATGGAATATTGTCGACGATAATATTAATTTGTTTGAATATACCTAAGTGTGGTTTTCTCGAGGAAAAGAAAGTTCTTAAAAACTCAGCCAGCATTTGCTAATACATGCAAAAATAGAGGATTTTAGTAGTTTCAAAACATTTTCGTCAGGCTGACACAATTAAATGCGTACAGCGAGGACAAGTTTTAAAATATTTGTTACACGTAGAAAACATCAGCTTTTGGCGTCAGTGTGAGATTGGAATAATCCTACTTAAATTCTTAAAGCTGATTACGTCGGTTTCGTGTTGCTGTAGAATTGCTAATTCTATCGTTATTCTCTTGAATATTGCATACAAATTATTCACTAAATGTGAATGAAATGGAAGTCTTAACTGGACGAAACTAGAAAAGATACAGTAAGCTTATTTGGATTTGGTGAAGTTTGGATGTCTGTCAGTTATGTAAATGACTTCAAGTTTATTGAAATTAAATATGTTCTTTATCATGCAATGCCTACAGATGTGTGCTTGAGTTTTTGGGGTGGTCGAGTAAATCGGATATCTTAACGGATCACTGCCTTCTCAGACTCGGCCGTTGTCGGAATGTGTAAACCACTTTCCAATACCTTTCCCCGGGTCAGTGATTCTTGACGAATATATATATATATATATATATATATATATATATATATATATATATATATATATATATATATATATATATATATATATGTGTGTGTGTGTGTGTGTGTGTGTGTGTGTGTGTGTGTGTGTGTGTGTGTTTTATCGCTGAGAAATGTTTTTAAGCCTACAACAAATCTGTGCTTCAAGTAACAGATACCGTCTGTACTCGCATTAAACAGCAAAGAATATAGATCATGATCTACCGCCGCATAATACAGTTGCAGATCAGGATTTATATTTTATGTTCTATGCATCCAAAGTACTCTGGTATATGTTTCGTTCGGGTAATGGCAGTGTGTGCGAGCCAAATGCCTGACATCTGGATTCGTTTGCTGGGACTCAGCGATAGCAAAACAATAATCATTGTTTGTAATTAAAGACCATTAACGTATTAGACGTGTTTGCTGTGCTTCTGTTACATATGCACTCCATGAAATATAACATGTGATAAAGAGCTGCAAGTGAGTGTTAAAAACAACAACAGTAACTAATGCTGCATCTTTCTCTCCATGCAGCAAGAAAAAGCTACAGAAATAAAATTAATTCGAAACAATTATTTTAAACAGATACAATGATTTTGACTGGCCTATAATGAATTTACTAAAGCAAAGATTTCCTAACAATTTTACCGACCTGCAGTAAAAATATCTTATTAAAGCAAAACAATTAAAAGAGATAATAATATTTTTTGCTTTTGCACAATTTCCATTTTCCAAACCAAGGAAATAATAATATCTAGAATTACTAGAGTAATGTTGTATCCAGGAAATTGACATAACGTAGCTGAATTGCTTCAAATACTTTCCTGGGAGAGTTCGCTAAGCGCAAGTGTCTTAAGATACACGATAGCTGTTGCTCGTATTGTAATCAACAACATTGTTTCTGTTTGAGTTTACATATATATATATATAACGGAGAGTCGAACCATTTCTACATATATCAAAGGCTTTGTAATGGCACAAAGAAGACACATGCGTATATTACACAAAATAACTATCTCTGTAGAAATTGAAAAGTACAAAGCATATGATTCACTAACTACTGCGTAAAAAAATTCTGAGCTGTTTTTTCAAGACCGCTGATGTGGCTCCTCGTGTTCGTTAGATACGGTTAATATTTCTTCGTAAGATTATTGCTGCTGTTGTAGGGTTTAACGCCATTTTTGAGCACAAGATAGGCTATGCATGGCAGTTAGCATAAATGCAGGAGGGAGAACCCAAGAAAACCATGCTAAGAACCTCTATTTATCTATCTATCTATCTATCTATCTATCTATCTATCTATCTATCTATCTATCTATCTGTCTGTCTGTCTGTCTGTCTATCTATCTGTCTGTTTGTCTGTCTGTATGTCTGTCTGTCTGTCTGTCTATCTATCTATCTAACTATCTATCTATCCATCTATCTATTTAACTATCTATCTATCTATCTATATATATATATATATATATTTCTATCTATCTATCTATCTATCTATCTATCTATCTATCTATCTATATATATATATATATATATATATATATATATATATCTATCTATCTATCTATCTATCTATCTATCTATCTATCTATCTATCTATATCTATCTATCTATCTATCTATCTATCTATCTATCTATCTATCTATCTATCTATCTATCTATCTATCTATCTATCTATATTTCATTTTGGACGATAGCTATATCTAGCCGTCACACTTGGACATAGAAACAAAATTTCAACAAGATTATAGTTTGGTATTTTTGGTTGTCCTATGCTCTCTATGTACCTCCATTGCCATAGCTGAACATTTTTTTACATATGCGTTGCAGTTTGGCATTTGTGCTTTTTCTGATTTTCACTGAAAATTTTCCACGTCACCTGGATTTATGTGTATTTCTCTTGCCTCCACCTTTATTTCTTCCCCAAACCGTTGAAGAAATATTACGTTGGAAACGTCAAAATGATGGACGCGCTCCGCGTTCATTACCATTTTTTATTTCCACATAGACAAAATTAGTTCTTCATTGTGTTTTTAAAAAACTGATTTTTTTAAAAATGTTGCTGTCTCTGTTCACAGTATGCGATAATGTGACTTTTACGTTTCTTTGGTATATGCTCAGAAACATCCCAGTTTTTCAGTATTTAATGCGGTACCAAGTTATTCACTAACAGAAGATGTATATGTGTAAGAAATATGTAACCGATTGGACTGATATGTGGCAGATACATAACATTGATAGAAGTAATCCTTAACCTTATCCAAGAGAGATGATGACACAAGAAATCCCATTCTTTTTTTGTTTTAATCTTTGATCAAAAAATGCTGTACGATAATCTTAAAACTATATGGGGACTATTCATTGCCAATAAAAGACACTGTATAGTTGAAATAAATTATTCTGTTTACACGGTTCACACTGCATTGTACTTTAATATATCAGTTTGGCATGATTTACCTTATATGGTCAGTACCATATGATCGTGGTACGAATTTATCTTACATGGTCAGTAAGGCATCGTCTTGGTATGAATTTACCTTCTACGACCAGTGCCATATACACTTGGCATTTGATTTTCCTTACATATGTAAAGTACCGTAAAAACTTGGCATGGACTTTCTTTCAAAAGTCAGTACCAAATAACATTGGTATGGATTTCCCTTCAAAAGTCAGTACTGTATCATCTAGCTATGGATTTTCCTTCAAAAGTCAATAACGTTATCATTTGGTATGGATTTTCCTTCAAAAGTCAATACTGTAACAGCTTGGTATGGATTTCCATTCAAAAGTCAATACTGTAACAGCTTGGTATGGATTTTCCTTCAAAAGTCAATACCGTATCAGCTTGGCATGGATTTTCCTTCAAAAGTCAGTACTGTATCAGCTTGGCATGGACTTTCTTTCAAAAGTCAGTACCGTATCATCTTGGCATGGATTTTCCTTCAAACGTCAGTACCGTATCAGCTTGGCATGGACTTTCTTTCAAAAGTCAGTACCCGATTTGCTTCTTAGTATAGAGTTTTCTTCAAAAGTCAATACTGTAACAGCTTGGCATGGATTTTCCTTCAAAAGTCAATGCCGTATCAGCTTGGCATGGATTTTCCTTCAAAAGTCAGTACCGTATCAGCTTGGTATGGATTTTTCGTCAATGGTCAGAACCGTATCAGCTTGGTATAGAGTTTCCTTATATGTTCAATGCCACATCAGCATGGTATGATTTTTTCTTCAATGATCAATACCTTAGACCGTGATTTCTTTATCCCTCAAGCTTTATAACCAAATATTCCTGATGGAAACGTTTATCTGTCTCAAAACTAGATATTGCTGATGAAAATGTGTTTCTTTTTCATGACCAAATATTCCTGATTAAAACGTTAAAATTTGACGAATGACAAGTGGCATGACTGATATATATTGATTGGCTAATCATTAAATATAATAATTATTCTTCCGACACTGAATCCTCCATATTTAAACAATTAATCAACAAGATCTCTCGAATTAACAAATAGAGACGAAAATGAAAATCGCTCTGAACCTAAATCATTCCGATACCAACAAAAAGGTCATGGCATACCCAAATATTTCAATATTTCACGCGTATGTGTTTTAAAACCAAATACTCCTGCTTGAAATTTGTACAAGCTTTATAACTAAATATTCCTGATAGAGCTGTGTACAAGTGTATAGAGGCAGACAAGAAAACTTATAAGGATTGCCATGACCTGTTTAAAGTCTCTAGGTAATCCCATTAAACCTGACTTTAGAGAATCCAACCAAATTGATATTGTACGTATTACGATAGTGTGATGGACACCTATACGGGAGTACTGGGTTCTATTCCCAGGCTAGGCCTGGTTGGCTGCAATGTTGAGCTTAAGCCAAACCGAAATATTTTTGCGTCCGCTATGAGCACTAATATTTTCAAATATCATGATGGAGGGCCCTCAGCCTCGATCTAAGCAATCTTTGCAAACATATTGATAAATAATTAATGCAATATTCATGGGCCGTCATATTGCTTTTCTAATAGGATAGTAGAGTGAATGCAGTGCTAACACAGAAAAATCAATACCATGCGTCTGCAAACTTCTTGATTATTTTAACCTCTAAGACGATTTATCACCAGATAATTAAAATCTTGGTTTTCAGGGCCACATATATATTTTAGAAAAATCAAATACTAAAGTACTGCCATACCAAGTCTAATTTAAATTCCTTCCAATGATTCGACTGTGCGTTAAAAAAGATCAAGACAAAAAGACACCTACGTTTTTCTTTGTTTGATATATACTCTTTGAATTATAACCACACTGTTATTTCATAACACATCACGATAGTCCATTTCTTCTTTTGCTTTCACTGTCTGTCTCGTTCATGGATGTATTCACTGTTATGGGTTCTTCCACTTAACTATCGCCCGGTTGTCTTGCCTTCTTGACGGGTATGAGTTGTTTTTCTGTGTCTGTTTCCCAATGCTCCTTGTGCATGTTGTCTTGTTTTTCTGGGGACACTCTGAAGGACAATGTCCTTTTTACTGTAAATGATGACGACCAATGTCAATTTTACTGTCAATGATGAAATCGTTTGTTTGTTTGTTTGTTTCTATTTTCCTCTGTATTTCCTTTGCTTTAGTGTTTTGGACATTCCGGAGCACACTGCCATTTATGTTGACACACATTGCAAGTATCTTGACTCTAATCTCGAGAAAAGTAATCAGTAGCCTTATTAAAAGTACGGTTTCGAGTTAAATTTCTGACGAAGAGGGCGATCTGGTTTGATTCTGATATTTTCGTCACAGTCTGAAAGTTGAATCAATATATACTCATATGACGAGAAGTTCGCTCTATATTTGGGGAGCTGGTGTAACAAGAGACGACGAAGAATACGACTTTCGATGTCACATCATATGCTCACTGAAGTGTTAACGCAAGTTGACATGAGTGGGCCTGAACCAATAGCCAATATCACCAATGCCAGAAGACCAAAAGAGTCAAGATTCGCCAGGAAAAAATGTCTTTTAGTAACCCTGGATATTATTTTTACTTCTGAGAGTCGCAAAACATTATCCGTTTAAGCAGCAAGTTTCGTTACAGATTTGTAGTATTCATTGTAAGAGATATTGAAACGACAATTCCAATTAAATTAAGATGATCTTTTGAGACTATCCATCCGTCACAACAGGTCTCAAATCTCCATTTGGACCGAGTTAGAATTAACACCTTTCAAAGTCACTGACAAAATTCAACGTGTTCTACAATCTAATGACGAGTCTACCATCATCGATGGAAAAGCCACATTTTGCATGACCCATGTTTCACCTGTTAGAAGTAGCGAACCACGGAGAAAAGTTATTGGTTGACAAAATTCGCAGTACAAAATAAAATAACATCCAAGCTGACAATTTACTTGATAACATGTGCTTAGCCGTGTTATCGTCTTGGGTCAAACGAGTACAGGGATGAAAATATACAGCCGAATGGAAACGATATTGAAATATCATTCGATAATCAGAAAAAGACAAACAATTAAATAAAGAAGAACTCTGTTTGCAACAAGCAGGTATATATGAAGAGATCCTGTGTAGCATTCCTGAGACACAGAAATTTCAAGACGTTTTGTCTCTTTGCTATTTTAGGCAATTTTTACCACCCCTCCCCCCTTGTCAACAACTGTCAAACTTTCAATGACCCCCTCCCCCTAATAAAATTATGTCATTTTTGTTACCCCCTACGAAATAACAATATTTTATACGGCTGGCTTTAATGCTAAATAAAAAAAACTATGGAAATTAAAAGATATTCAAATAAATTTTAATACATTTGTTTCACTTGTTTAACAGATTTCAAATTGACTATAACACTTTGAATTCATGAACAAATCGAGACTTTATATTCTAGCTTCTATCATTTTCCCATGGGGAAGCCAAATGTTCCTTAGTTGTTATAATGGGCATAGTGGCTGATTTGATTTAGGATTAAACTGGTAGGTTGTTGACGGGCGAGCGAGTGTGTGCCATACTTACGGACCGACTAATTTCCTTTTGTTCTTATTTATTAAATTGATTGTATAAACAAAAAACATTGTTGAAGTCAATTTATCTTGAACTCCCTCCTCCCCATGTCATGTCAACCATTGTCAAACTTCTTCAAACACCCCCACCCCCTACCCCACCCCATTTTGTTGACATAATTAATGGACGACCCCTACGTTGAAAGTATACCCTCATGTCCTTTGCGGAGAATATGACGTGTCGACATTCAGTGGAGACGAATTCAGTGATACAAAAGTGGGATGCAGCTTACTTCATAGCCTCGCTCCTGAAACAAACGATGTAACGAAGAAGTGCACACCTCCACACTCCTCGTGGTCTCAAGATGCAACATTTTCCAAAGGAGGGCAACAAAAGGGACTCCATTCTAGTTTTGCTAACATTTGTAATATTTTGTCAGTTCTGACTAAATCGAAATATCCGATGCAAAAACAAATCATTCAAAGAGCACCAAAAGCGATCATCGAATCCTGTTTTGAACGTTTACAAAGGAACGGTACCTTTGTCCATGATACTGAAGCAACGATTGAGAAACATCAGAATGCTCTTTGAAACTGGGTAAAAGAAAATATTTATCAATTAAAAGAAAAAAAATCTTCCTTCAACGAGAAGGTTTTATATCCATGCTGACATTTATGTTGTTAAATCTGGCTGCTGATTTGTTATGATCGATTGTTGAATCTCTTTTAAGCGGAGTCATGACATGAGGAAGGTAAAATGAAGGACAGTCTCATCCGGAAAGACATTACACTTGTACCTTTAGACCTATAAAAGTACGAAACCTCTGTTTAGTTATATACATGCGATAAATGAAACTCCGTCGTTGGTACGAACATTCAGATGTCACAGTTACAACAAGAATTACAAATGTTGATAGATCGAAAGCGATTTGTTCAAACCACATATGCAGATTTAGCTGACAGTTAATAATTATGGATATATATATTTACTTCGTGCCATTGACATGTTATTAAAATAAGCTTGGTAATTTATATGACGTCGAAAGGAAGTACAGAGCTAGTGCAAGCTTTTAAACTTGTTGATTGCAAGCAGAGAAAGGAACCAAAGCAGAAAGAATTGAAAAACACACTGAAATAGTATGAAATAAAAGCTATTGTTATAGAATGTTTTTAAAGAACTTTGAAACTTTGGGGAATTACTTCGTACATCTATTTACTCTCAAGAACATTGACGTGCTACAGCGTATCGTCAATCAGTCGTACCATCATAACATTTGGTATGCACTCGAATATAAAAAGCAGGAATAGTCTGTATTGGTACTTGGTGAATTATTTGGAACTTCATCTACCACCTAAATAATAAGCGGTGTTAAAGACAAGAGACTGGGTTAGCAGTATATTTTCCTGTTGCACTTGAAGAAGGTCAGCCTGTCGATCAATGAAACACGTTATTACTATGATAAACCCTCAACTTTACAAATGCAAATATTAAACAGATGTGCGATGAAATACATGTGTGTGGATATTTTTTCTACTGCACACTTTTCGGTAAATGTCCAAAGCTATATCAACACAAAATATACATAAAATCTCACTTCATATTGAATGGATAAAACATGTCATTGCAAATAATCATAGTTGTTAATTCGTCTAAGATATGTAATAAATAAAATGTATCGATCCTTCTGATATCTTTTAGGAAAGCAGGTTTCAATGCACATTATTTAAAAACCCACTTCTTCATCGGATTTGTAGCCTGTATTTAAGGTTACGTACTGATGCCTAATTTATGTTTACTTGAGATGATCAATGCGGTCCCATATTGGATCCTGATTGAGGTAGAATTCATACGATCAAAACGGTCTTATAAGGACTCCCCATTAATTTATTAGTGGGACGATCACGGCGGTCCCACATTGACGTTATGATTAATTTATATTTGAGACAACCAAGGCGGTCTCATTATGTTCGAAACAATCACGGCTGTCTCATATTGACGCTTGATCAAGGCTGTCCTGTATTGCCGCCTGATTTGTCTATACTGAGACAATCATTGCGGTCTCATATTGACGCCTGATCAAGGCTGTCCCACACTGACGTTTGATTTATGCTCGAGAGATGACGCCTATTCCACACTGGCGTCTTATTTATTTATACATGACACGAGCGTTTCACACAGCAGCTGTACAAACTGAACTGTTAATGTTGTATATTTGGGAAGTGGCTTGTTATTCACCATTGGAAATATGATGATACTGCTTGATGATACTGCCGTATACCATAGGAAAAGTGTCTGGCCACACATGTAGTGTGTACAAATTACACAGTTGTCAGTGCTTTCCTTGTGCCAAGAATTTAGATTCAGCATGTACTGTACATGTTGATGTATGATTCCATCGCATGCTATTGTTTTATATCCCCTGTACATTAACGTGAATATTTATGTCATACTTATTACATACAAACGTAGAAGGTCCGTCAAAGTGGCATCGTATTATATATTGAAAATTATATTATCATTGTGTGTGTTTTCTGTATAGCATCGGCAGAAGCACTTCAGAAAAACGTAAACAGTATTTACAGCTCTTTCACATAACTAACTAAATCTGATACCGTAAGCTTCAAGTCAACTTTTGGCAGTTAAATGTATACGTTACGGCTTAAGACTAGTTAGGATGAAATTTTGCAAACAATAGAAAACTAAGTCACAACTTATCATCGCTGACATGTTTCTCTTTATTTGCAGTTAGCCAGTGCATGTATTCGATGAAGGGAAGAACCCTTAATAAAGTCTTCAAGCTTCTTGTTTTAACCCATTACTCTAATACCGTTTAAAACAATAACATTATTATAACAAACAAAATGTCCTGCTGACTGCAAGGTAAACGTTCATTCCATGCGATGAAACATGTGGTTTCACAATTACATCGCTTATCTAGTCTTCTTGTATTATTTCTTCAGGCTATGTGATAGTACAACAAAGTCATTAGAATTCCCCATATTAAATCTTGGAATCAATAAACTGGAGCTATCACAGAAATTAATTATTATAGACGTATGGAGGCGCTAAATGATACCTTAAACGTTTGTGTCAATCGACCAAAATGTGTTTTGCAGAACGATTCTTGTCCATATGAAGAAGTTTAGAACAAAAAAATGAAAAACATGTTGGATTTCCGGTTGACCAAATCTGAAATGCCATGGAGAGTGAAATCGACATACTAATCTCCACTCAAATACAGTTCTGATCAAGAAGTAAGAAGCATTTGTTACCTTAGGTGGTCACTTTTTTATTTAATATATCAGCTGTTTAAACTTTATTCCCAAATCCCTAGCAGTTGACAGGAAACGGAAAACTGTCAAAATATGGCGACAGGAAATTGCAGATTTTAAATATAATAATGTATTGCACGGAGAATCCGGTTGGATGCAACCAAGACGAAGAAGTTGAATTAGGCCTATCTATGGAAATTTACATTTGGTTAACATACATGAAGACATGTATATTTCCTGAATGGGGATACATGTGATTTAAGGAAACTTTTCTCAAGCTAATACATTTTGAATATTGTATTCTGAAATGTATCATTTGCATTATTGAAGCTTTTACATGCTTTGGCTTTAAAGAGGTAAAGAACTGCTTGCGCCTTTCACTATCTTACAAACCCGGAATTAAACACTGTATTCCAAATAATCACACATTTTAAGCTTCATTTTAAGATGAGAGGCCCCCAGTGGCCGAGTGGTCTAAAGCGCTCTCCGTTACGGATCACTGCCATCTTACCTCTGTCTGCGAGGGTTCGAGTCTCAGATTCGGGCAATGTGGGTATGTCATAAAAGCTAGCCGGTAGCTTCTCGTGGGTCGGTGGTTCTTTCCCGAATTTTTCCCGGGTTCTTCCTCCACCATTAATACTGGCCGCCATGAAAAGCCTATCGTGTGCTGAAAAATGGCGTTAAACCCTACAACAACAAAAAGATCTAGATGATCGACCATCGAAAAAGCAATAAAATAAAATAAGAAATTAATAGATGGAATAACAGAGATCTGAGCAAAGATATAGAACAGAACAACACAGAGCCCCGAATGTGAAATAAAAAAGTTTAATCAATAAAATAAACAAAATAAAATTGAACATGGAATTTTAATTATACATTTTGTCTTTGAGATAAAATTACAAAATCAACAGTCTTTCACGTCTTGTTATAACAACATTACTTGTTTGCAATTAATTAACATAGACATTGTAACAAAATCTTAGCATGTATGATACATATAGTTCAAGACAGATACATTCATTTTCACAGCTTGTATCAGAGTTATGCACGGAATTCTTAAGATACATGATTCATTTTACATTGGAACTAAATAATTCGAACTAATTTGACGAATACGATGTTGTAATGCAAGGCGTTATTAAGCTAAACACTACACTTTTTTTATGTAGACAGCATTGTGTGTGTGATTTAGATTCTTAATGTAGCTTTAACAATTTGAGTTGTTTTGCAATGAGGTTTACGGTGTCGCAGTTTATAGTGATATCTGGCACTGGGGCATCATGACACAAACATGTGGCATTATGTACTCCCCACTCACATTATCGTGACAACAGACCTATCGGTCATATCTCTAACCTCACAATGGTGAGCGACAAGCATGGCAGCTGCTGGTACCATTTTTAAGTCTTTGCTATCACTCGGTCGGGGTTCGAACCCTCGACCTCCCGCATCCGAGACGGACGCTAGAACCAGTTAGGTTACTGTAGCGGTCGACAGCATTGGCATGAAATCATCCGCAGAGCAACGAATACGATATAGAGCCGTTATCTATAAATTGTATACACAGTAGACGTAATGTTGTAGCAGCTATGCTCTTGTTTTTAACTGACAATGCCATACCGTTGAACATTTTGTAATAAGACCAAAAGAAAATTTAAAAAGATGGTATGGAATCAGGCCTGGCAATATCGGATTAACCATTGTGATCAGGAGGTCATAAATGATATTTCCTTCATAATGGTACATTTCTAAAATGTTGTAAAAGACGTGCTTGAATGGTCTTCACTACTCTCTAATGAGATCAGTTGACGCCATAAAAAATGGCATCCGTGTATTTTGCGATAATTTCCAAATATGCACATGTGTACATTTCTGTACCTATATGGTCGCAATATTTATTGATATTTCAGGGATCAAACAGACATTTAAAATCTGAATGATTAGTACTCTCCGATGGATAAGATTTATTGCACTGTGGTTTTAAAAGTAGTTTCTTTACTTTACACGGTCTTTTATTATGGCTTAGTTTTCTTCAGAAAATAAATATTCATTGCCGTTAGGTCACATGGTTCTCAGACAAGGCTTCTTACATTTCTGATTCAGTGCATCATGATTACATGAAGTGTTTAGTCTGCACAGCAGTGATTTTTCTCACTGATGTAATCGTAAAATATAATGTAAAGAAGGGTTCGCATGTTTACACACAAAAGGCCTTCGATAGCGTAAGTTGCAAAAGGATTATTGATAAAGTTATTCACGCTGTGGATGACGGGTAAATCGCTGCCTATATCTGGATAGGTACAAAAATGTTCAGAGCAAAATCTTTGTAAATTGGCACTTTTCTGACTGGTTCCTAATTGGTAAATGTGTAATACAGTCATTTTGTCAGCTTTATTGTTTACAAAATGTATTAAAGACTTTCTACTCTAGATAAAAATTGTGTAATTGGAACAAAGATTGGATCCATAGCTGATGGAAATCCAACCAGAGTTAATTATACTCCTCTTGTTCTATTTATCCTGGCACTCTGCAAATCCTGATGATATTGTATACGGATACAATTGCTTTAGTCAATGTCGTTATATTATCCGGTTGCTGATTTACCTAACTCCGAAAACACAACACTAAGGCAAAGTGTACGTCACATGATGCAGTGGTCAAAAGATTAAAACGGAAGTGAAAATTTCCTTATCAAAGATTGTTAGATATTGGTATGAAACGAAATAGATTGAGTATTTTACTTGCTGCATATGCAACGTTAATTGTCCCCTATATGTTTTGCGGTAGTTGATTTTGGTGTAATATTTCCCGAGATGACTATTGCAGCTTTGAAGGTTTTGGAGGTAGTCTGACAAACTTATAAATCAGAGAGCAAACTCGAGACGCTAGATAAGATATCAGGGAATTCCAAATCGACGGAAGAACACTTATGGATTCTTTTGTAATATAATAAAGTGCCCAAGATGGATGTCCTAACGTCCCTGCTAATAAAAACGGACACACAATCGCACATACATACAAACGTACAGTCACTTTAAATTTTATCATCATTTTATTCTTGAGCTCATTTATTAGATATTACATATCAATAAGAACGTAACTAGGGGACGCTTCAGCCCGGCCGAGTGCCACCATCTTACTATTTGTGTACAGAGAGGGTACCCCTCTTATATATATATATATATATATATATATATATATATATATATATATATATATATATATATATATATATATATATATATATATATATATATATATATATATATATATATATATATATATATATATATAATGTAACTTTCAGTCATAAAACAATACTTTTACATGAAGTAGTCTAAAACAATTATAATACAGGTAGGCATCTAAAAGTAATAAATATCAGGATTTTCTTGTTACAGTATCCTTAGAGATTTATTTTGAAAACTAAGGAGACATGTTTCCAATCCGTAATTTTTTTCACCTTAACGTGAATAAAAGCAAGCTTTATACATACTTTGGCTTTTGGATTGGACATGCGCTCATAATTGAACATCCTGATTAATAAAGCTGCAAATTCTGGATTGGCCCATCAACATGCCCCCAAATTTCTTTTTATATACCACATAATTTGTAAATTATGCCTCAAGAATAGTTTGGATATGTTCTCTAGGACTGTTTCATTAATTAAACCAAAAAAAAACAAAACATTCCATTACTGAATTTTGTTTTCACTAGATACACTGTACAAAACAATGCTCACCTTTTGGTGTTTGTGTGTGTGTGCAGGCAATACAATAAGTTGTTTGCACTTGCTATGAGCAAAAAGAATGAAAAGGATTTGAATTTATTTCCTAATTTGTTATTTCGGAAGCGTTGACCTTCTCAAATATACCATATTTAATAGCCTTAGATGAAATTTTAAATTTGGGTTGTAATCCCTATATTACACACACGTTGTTGAAATGGACAGATAAACTTTACTTTGGTGCTCATTCGAGAATAGTCAGAAGACTTTCAATTTTGGACTCTCCCACTACCTGGAACACTTGACCTGATCTGGTCCACCATTATGTATGATGCGTAATAATGTATATACAACTAGTATGTTTAACGTTGGGGTCAGTACCGGATCTAGGCGTAAGGTATAACGGTACCAATTGCGCAAGTCCAGGTGGGTGGAGCTTAAGTTGTAAGGAACCAAGCATTCAGAAATAAACAACAACACTAGCTATGATTGGTGGATTATGTAAGAGTTGTACTTTCTGTTTGGCTTTAAAAAAAGGTTTAGCCTCTTGGCAACATGTGAATTTATGCTAATTCCTATAAAGGTCATATTTTGTATTTTTTATGATTTTTTTAAAATGTGATACACATGACTGACAATAAGTATGTTGTGACTAGATAACTCATACCCCTGTCTAGTTCCAGCAGAGTTATCTCTCTTAAATGCAATGGACTACCTGGTTCTGTTATTGTCAAATTGACAATCTAACATTGTTATCTATGACAGTGTGTGACATGCATGCTGAAGTAGGATAGAAAATATATCTATTTCACAAAACATTAGCATTGAGGTCCATGGAAAAACAATTGGTACCATGATACCGTAAGGTGCAAGCTACAGCTTAGGGCATCACAATCTGAACTCAGTTTGAAGGATCCTCTCAAATTTATTTTATACCTTGTCGGGCCTCTATCGCTTCCCACAGCTTAGGGCACTAGTTGGTGTATTTCATTTCATTTTGCTCAGATGGAAACGCAGCAACGCGTTAGTTTCATAGATATTCAACTTTTGACTTGCAGCATTATTTTTGCTAATTAGCAACATCATTCTGATTTTCTAGATAAACAAATCTGGAACAAATTATTAGGTTGAAAATTGCTGGTTTTGATACAAGACTCTGAAAAGAGTGACTGTCTAATGAAATTGATTTTGTCAGGTTCTCTTCGATACATGAATCCTTGAGACCCATCTCGGTATGGCTTTCAGCTAAAACAAGACAAGACACATCATTTCCTGCACACTTAACTACCGTCTATACTCGCATACAAAACGAGTCCAACTGCAAAACAAAAACAACAACAACAAAAAAAAAAACCTAGTTCTGCCGTCTCATGATGCGCTGGCAAATATGGGTCTGAGCAGTTTGTTTGAAGTAATCAGCAGAACAAACAATACATACCCTGATCTGCGGGAATTCTGCTGCGACATAGTATGGTTAATATTGTGTAAGTTAGGCTCAATTATAGGGCAGTATTGAGTACGGTGTAGGTTTTTTTATGATCAAACACTTCTCGGTATGTGTATTAAATGGGATAGGTTTATACAGACTAGCTAGGTAATGTGTTTGTTACATGTAAAATTTGATAAACTCTTTTTGGGATTTCCCAACTGAAGCTAAACCTATCTATTAAATACATAATTTAATTTAGATAACGAAATGCAGCTATTGTACCTCCAAGTTGAAGAGTCACCAAAGGTGCGATGAACTATGCCGATGTTAATGCGGTATGCTGCATACTTTGTCATACAATGTGTATTATTTGCAACATGTAAATTCGGCAAATTTGATAATGGCTATACTGTAATTATACTGAGACCTAAAATGAGATATTATATCATTGAAATATGCAGTAGGGTCACTAAGATTGGTGTCACACAGTGCGGCAACTTGGTGTCACTCCCAAGGACCTCCTTCCGTAACAGACCATACTTAATTAGTAATATGTGTGAAATGCATAAATGCGTATATACCTAACCTTTCAATACTTATAGTATTTCACTTCAATGTCTCTATGAGCATGTCAAGCACTACATATGCAGAGGTATATATTGATAACTTAAACTTCTGTCTTGACCATTAAATATTACATCAAATCTTACAACTACATATTTCGATAATTAATCTTTACTAACATCGGTCTTTTTTGTGTGTGCCTAAGACATTCCTCATTTTGTATTTAGAAATGTTTGATTGTATTAATTTTATCTAATGACCTATTTCTGAGTGTAATCAGGTTTATTTATCAATTGTACTTACTTCAATTCATTGATGTTAAATTATTACACCGTGTAATCCTATATGGAAAGACATGGGATGAACATGATGATCATCATTTTGTTCAAATCTATATACGATGTTTGTTTGAGAATGTTGAATGAACCATCAAAGAATCCTTTTATTGTGCTCCACTATGGAATTTTAATGAACGGCAATAAAGCATAGAGTTATGAATTTAACCCAGCTTTCGGCTACGATTCTAAAACTTGAATGATTCGACAAAAAGCATCAAAACACCCTCTATTGTTAACTACTGCGTTGTTTTACATCGTCTCACACAACCGATTTGTAAAGCGGGTTATCTTTCCCAGTAAAACCATACTTGTGCGTCCGTAGTTGTACCCTTTGTAGATTTCAGTTGCCATTAAACTAGTTTTATGTGCATTCTCTGCATTACATTCGTCGAGTTGTATATAAATTTGAATGAAAACCCATAATATTATAATACATTGTCAATAGTAAATATCATAAGACGGTCGATCGAACAGCAAGTAATATAATAAACAATCATAGTCATACTAACATGTACATAACTGAAGGACAGCAAGTACAGAGAGTCGTTAGTAATTCATACACATATGAATTCATACAAGCCAACTAGTACCCGATCAAAAGTGATAATAACACACTGCTTACGAATTTAGAGTGATTATAGTAATTTGCCAACAAAACTTATATCTCGCCAAATAAAAAAGTGTAAGCAACGAAAACAAAATATCTGAATGCATGGAAATTGAACTTTGGTTTGTGTAATTTTTAAAGAACACGTTTTACATGGAATAGATCTTCTTGCTCTGTTCTACAAATTACATACATACATACATACATACATACATACATACATACATACATACATACATACATACATACATACATACATACATACATATAGACAGACAGACAGACAGACATATACAGGTATGTCCTACCTGAGAAAAACGATGACGCCTAACTTTGGGAGGTCATTGTTGATTATTGACCATGAATCTTGTACAAGCTGTATCTGTTGCGGGTTCAGGCAAGCGCTTAGCTGACGCTGTTCTCGTTTAGACTGGCACGTGGCGGCAAAGCGATTCCCCATTAACGACCAAATACAGTTGTCAAGCCCGATTACGATGGAAAATATCCTTCTTTGTGGCTTTTAGAGTAATTCACTTGTGATTTTAGAGGAAGGAGATTGATCACAATGTAGAATATTGTTATTTTATGTAAGATGTCTTGTTCCTTAAAACGTGTTTCACAAAATAGTTCATAAACACACAATCTTTTTAAAACTGCCAACGGTTAAATGTCATTTCTCTCAAATCATATTCCATAAAAATCTAGCAATTAAATTCATTCACAAAACACAAAGACACCGCTCTTCGCTAAGACTCACTTTCTAATGTTTCTCAATGCTCAATTAGCTTTTATTTATAGCCCAATTTCCAAGCATCACATATTGGATTTTCCACTCACATAATAATCCAACTTACGTGAAGACACGATCCAATCGCAACCGTAGCCTAAATGAATCACTTAATATCGGGAGGCTAAACACATGGATCACACTTTTACATTCACAGTGCGTAGTTGCTAATGCTTTCAATAATGGTTCTGAAGCTAATATAATAGATGTTATTAGACTTTCTTGGCACACTGCTAATTCAACGCTGACAACAGAACTCTACATTAACACATTATCGTAAAAAAAGTATTTGTTTTGAAAAACTGCGGAACTAGATTTACTGGTCGATAAGATGAGAAGTTTCGGATCAAACACCTAATGAATAAAGTCAACACTGTCATGTTGTAAGTGAAGTATTATCCGACATCGAGTCATTTCATGTTGTAACTTTCTATAAGTAGTACGCATGTTTACCTATGATGCAAGCAACGAGCACTTGTTCTAATTTGAAAGCTCAGAATGTGGCAACAGATTTGTATCTCGATCATAACTGAGCTTGTTTAAAACTATATACTCTTCTATGCAGCTGTCAATCGCCTTATGTAGTAAATGAATATTCATACAGGTTATCCATGCTCGTAATATTTTTAGAGTCATCAAGTTAGGGTCCACATTATCCGTTATGTCGTTAACCTGTCTTCTTGATTTTATCAGTCGCTGAATAATATGAGTGGTACTACTGAGGAGTTTTACTGCTTTAATTGATTTTGTTTTAGAAACAACACGCTTTTTAAAATTCAACAAATACTCTCAAGTGCTAACGGTGCTGATTTGCCTGTAGTGGTTCCCTAATCTCTAATGTACTAATGTACTGATGACCTGAGTTGTAATGATATGAAAAGGCTTCCTTGTCTGAATTCACTGTTATTCCCAGTTATTGTCTCTTTCCAAGAATATAATAGAGCACTTTGTATTTCCAGGGAAGAATATTTTGAATCAAATAATTTCAACCCAGATCAAACACTAAACATGATGAATAATTCTGTCTCAAGATCTTTTACAGCAAAAATGAATACTTTCTAGATAAACAAGATTATAAAAACCTATAACACAACAGAAACCCTATGATGTTGGAAAAACGTTCCATTTCAGAATTATCCAAGTGCGTAGTGTCGAATTTTGAATAAGCAGTGAAATTTTAAGGTAGATGCACCGAGCATTACGAATTTCTCACATTTACACCAAGGGAGTATTTGGGAAGGGCTCTTTCGACGGTTATTCTTAATTTCTTGCATATCAGTGTAAACCTTCAAAGGGGTCAGTGTTCCAATTCATTGAGATTGACCGGATATCTTCAACTGGGTTTGAGAAACAGACAGCTGTACTTTCGATATGTGTCAAATAGTCATTCTTCAAAAGAAAAAGTTATATAATGTAGTTAAGATTCTGACTGACGAAGCAAATGATTGGCTTAGGAAAAGCTTTAGAAACCACTGATTAAGTGACAACCTTGCTCGATATTTTTCAGTCCGGAAGTGTCTGAGAGAGAGAGAGAGAGAGAGAGAGAGAGAGAGAGAGAGAGAGAGAGAGAGAGAGAGAGAGAGAGAGAGAGAGAAGGTTCTCTCCGAAAAAGCTAAAGAAAAGAATAGTGCTTTCCTCGTTAAACAAAAACAGGACTAGGCGTCTTTTTGTGAGAAAGACATGGTTAAGTGCTGGATCTACATGTTCTAAGGTTAACAGCATTAGGGAAAAAGCTTTCAGAGGGAGAGCGGACTCGACAGTCCGAAGACGGAGTCCGAAATAAAAGAGAGAAGGTACGAGGAAGTCCGGAAAGGGAGAAGCGATGGATGAAGTCCGAAAGAGAGAAGTGACGTGTACAGAGTAAGTTCTAGGAAGTCCAAGAAGGACGATGCAGTCGGAAGGGAACGCTCGAGGAAATAGTAAACATTGAAACACGGTCGAGAGGTAGATGATGTAATCAGTCGTGGACATTGCGCTCTTTTCACCACTAGTTATGATGATGAAATAAATCCAAATTAAACACTGCTATTATATCGTTTTGATATCATTAAGTAGAACTGAAATTACCACTATGAATTGTTTGAATCAGTGTGTTAGTTTGTTGCCTAAGGGGTCTCGTATTGCATTATTTCTTCAATAATCTTTCACAATAATCTGTTGATATTGTATCTTTCACTCATCATATCGAGGGAGGTCATTCCCTAGATAACGCAGCTAAATCCATTGACTATCCCTCTTACTAAGAGAGAGAGAGAGAGAGAGAGAGAGAGAGAGAGAGAGAGAGAGAGAGAGACGTCAAACCTAGCCATAATTAATTAGACAAAGTCTGCTACTAAACATTCACTAAAGAACATGGTAAACATACTGTCCTTGACGCAGACCATAATAAATACGCTTACTTTTATTGATACTTATCCTAATATTAAACTGATATTTATTCATGGAGAAAGTAACAGCTGTGAATTATTTGTTTACAGAATAAAAAGTAAATAATAAATGGTCAGGTAAACAGTGAACTAGATTTTGGACGCGGTCAGCTACAAGATTTGATACAATTTTACACCCACCCCACCCCCACCCCCATAGTGTATAATAAATAAAATAGCTAATAAAGTACGCAAATAAATATATAAAAGATTCAGGAGCACAGTTCAATGATATAAATTAACCAATAATTACAAAGTCAGTTTACTTAGCTACTCAGACTATCTTATTATTTAGGGGAGAAATATTAAATGAGTGATATAGCAATGGTTAATGGAAAGCCATACCCTGTCTCTAAAAGACGGTCATGCTAGCGACCGTGAAGGCGATAGTGATGATGTTGACAATAATACTACCTGATTAATAACGATGTCGATGTCGTTACCATCATTAATGTTATTGTTGCTATTTATATTTCTATACAAGAAAATGATAATGCATGGACAAGCATCTACTTCAAACTGGTCAATAAATTAAAAAAAATAAGCATGAACAATCTTCCAACCAATAACAGTATGTGTACATACATTTATGGCCTATGAACTATTGTACAAAATCATACTCACCATGATTTATATTGAAGTAGGTAAGTATACGTCTATCTAATACTCCAATGTAAGGTTTAATTTTGACCCTTCATCGCCCAAGTGGTCATGGCAAATTGTAAAAAAAAAATATATTTCTTAATGTGTGTGTGTGTGTGTGTTTAAACGCATATGTTTATATCACTCGACTCAGTTGATAAGGTGTACTTTAATATGTGCATCATTTCACATTGCAAGGACGTTTAAATTCTGATTGTAATATTGTTTTAATTAGTAACCAAAATAAACTTTATCAATGAATCTAAGAGGTGGATACAATTTTGATTCTGAAAGGAAAGATATATTCCACTGGAATAATCAAAACGGCACCAATTTTTCTTTTACAAGAAACACGCAGTACTGCTGAGACTAAAAAACAATATATGTGGCGGGAGGTGCGAATGGGTTTTACAGAATATTTCTTCAGAAATAAATCTAATAATAGTCAAAGTGTCGACATTCGTTTTAAATATATGTTTGAATTTTTTATCCAGACAAGGCAGGATACAAGATTTTTGAGCCCGGGGAAAAGTTCTTCTGTAGATCCTTATGAATAAAAATTTGTAACGCGGTGTACCCCCCTGACACGCAGAATTGTGTCCTAGTTACTCTACACTGTCCGCGGCCCTGCATCCTGCGAATCAGATTGAAATATTTATTCATGAAAATAGTTTTGATAAATATATACCGTCATAGTGATAATAACCTTGACCTTTTAAGAATTTGAGACAAGATCTTGTTAGTTCTAATATATAATCCATTGTGATTTTGGTGCCAATTGATGCTTATAACATTATTCATGATATAAATCCCATGACCCGAACAGCCATAAAGAAAGAAATCGATTTAAAAAGTTCACTGGGAGTAGTAAATCCATATAATAAATTATTTACTTGAAGACATCACAATCCTATAAAAGAGAATAAACTAGGCCATTTCCTGATCTCTGAGGATATGTTTTCGTATTGCACATAATCATCTATTGTTATAGGATACAAAATAGAAAACCCTGCCATAATCTTAACGTTATCATTATCCACACTATCTAGAATTCAGAGATATTAGAAGGTCAATGTAAAAGTTAATGAGGCAAAAGCAATACACATATTTGATAAAAAATGTATTTTAAATACTTGTTGAAGAGTGTAATAGAGTGATTTTATATAAAATGTTAATGGAACAGATACATAAATCAACCTTGTTCCTACCAGCATGACGATTTTTTTTAATGTTCCTCGTTAGGGGAATAATGGATTTTTTTAATTAGATTCCGCTGCGATTACGATCGGACAGATGTATTTTAAATTGAATTTAGGTAAAGGGAAACGATAACATGGGGACAAGTTGTACAATTTGGAAATAAATGTAATAACATGAGGTTTTTTTTCTTTCTTCAGAAATAGTTATTAATAAAGGCGGAAAAGAGAGAATAATTCTAATTTCGATGGCCATGATTTCGATTTCGATTTACATAAATTTAATCCTGACTTGTTAGGATAATTGAGGTGTTTATGATCTAGATAAAATTCAATGTTTTAAGTAATTTCCCTCGCGACAGCAATGTTTCCTAAGATAGCCAGTAAGAACTTTGTGACGGGAAATAACAAATATTTCTCGTTAAATTCTCGTGGGGACGGGTGTCTGAAGTTTGATAGATACGGGCTTCAAGAAAGAGAGATTCTGCTCCATATAAAAGATTTCGAATCTCGGAAAGCGCAAGGGAACACTAGCTATATATGTGCACCACTCTGTTGGAAAGGAGAACAGAGAATCAGTTACCGTGTATTACTCAGATAGACTGGTGATATAATGATAAGATGGAAAAGAATATGGCGACTCAAACCTGTCACCAACCTTGAGATTGAAAGGATCGGAAATATCCAGGTTATGCTGAGTAAATGAGTTCGGCCTATTCACTCTATTTTATGATGAAAATTGTATTGTCGGTACAACATAATGGCTAAAGTTATGTCTTATAAACAAAATATTATATATCCACGAGAAGGTGTATCATTTAAGTGTCATGTTCAATTTATTTTGTTCCTATTGTTGATTCATTTGTTTTACTTTACATACGGGACTCGTGTTGTTCTATAGTATATATCGGCTCAGACCTGTTTTTCCATCCATTTGTTTTATCTGCTCAGACCTCTGTTGTTCCATCCATCTGTTTTATATTTTATTTTAATATTTACTCGATCCGGACAGTAAAATCGTGGTTTATCATCTCCTAGGTAACGATAACCAAGCCAATGATGCCATACTGTATTGAAGGTAAGAAAAATGATTCGTACAAAAAACTAACATGAAATTATCAGTTCTTCGTTTGAAATTCTTGAAACGAAATTATCTATATTATGACAAAGCAATATATACCTGTTACAATATAACAAAGATTCCCATTCTATCATAGCAAAGATTCCTATTCTATCATAGCCAAAGATTCCTATTCTATCATAGCAAAGATTCCTATTCTATCATAGCAAAGATTCCTATTCTATCATAGCAAAGATTCCTATTCTGTCATAGTAAAGATCCCTAGTATTACATTACAAGATGGTGTTTGATTAGAAGATAGGTGAATAATCGACTTCGATCTTATGCTGCTATTATTATTAAGTTGTTGTTTGTGTGTAATCAGCGGATACAAAAGGCATCAGAGCACTGAATTAAATTGTCTGGGTGTGTTTTTTAACCTTACTCTTAGAATTATAGTGTGACGTCATCAAATGGCTGAATCTACTACTGGAGAAGCGCTTATCATCTGCTTTCCTTTTTGTGTGCAACTAAAGAGAATAGAAAACGTTTACTATTTAAACTGATGTCACCCAATCCATGTGTCATTTCAACACCCATATATTTCATTCCTTAAACCCGAACTTCATCCCTTGTGATGGTTCGTTTGTTATTAGACACACAATTGACCACCATACAAGATGCATATGACAAAGAATAGTCCAAGAGCGTGCATGCGTGTCGGAAATGTACACTTTGGTAATGAAAAACCACTCTATAGTTTGAACTAATTGACAAATTTATAACTTTTTTGCAAACAACATCAGGGTATTATAATAATGATTCAGCACAAAATGAAAATTATTTTAATTACATATGAAATGTTTTAAAAGGTATTTTAGCAGTTTTTGAAATCTCTTGTCGGAGAGAAGTGTCTGTTATCTCAAGATATTTGCTTTTTCAATAGATCGAACAAAGTATAATTACGCGTCATAAGAATTATTTCTTTAACAAAAATGAATTTGTTTAATTTAGTACAGTTATTTTAGAATATTATAATCAGTTCCACCCTACACCGCCACCCAACCGAGTCAAATAAATTTCATTACAATTACGTTGATAACCATTCAATTAACATAGTTTTTAGTCCAAGGAGAGCATTCATCAAACTTGAAGTAATGTACTGATGCACGATACTGAAATACAATTCATATCCGAAATTTTAATGTTTATTGTACACTCTCACGTTTAAAAACGATGATTATATCATGCTGATGATGTAAATAGAAGTCTGAAGAAAGAATTTTTTTCCTTCGTTAATCGGACACAAAGGAACAACTACTGCTCGAGATGCTTAATTGTTCCAAGGGTTGATTATTTCATTCAGTAATTATGTTCTGAACAATTACATTTTAGGTATTGATAACGGCGATTGTTAGAATTTCTTCCTCATTTTAAACTCAAATTGCATTGTATTTTTTTGGCACGACGCTTTTCTGAGATGAAGTGGAGATTATGTTGTTGTCTATCAAGACGTGCGTGGTATCTGCGTACTTGAGTAATACAGCAAAATCTTTCCAATACTGAGATAGAGACTTCAAACTTGGACGTATATTTAGGAATTCATATCCATTCTCGTGGTTGGTGGGGAAATGGCATTTCTGTTATTTAAAACTATATAAATAAATATAAATCAACTTCAAAGACACTAAGCAAGATGTAGACCCTAGTGCAATGTATGACAACATAATAATATGAAACTATAGAAAATGAAACACTGAATGACATAACTGGTAAATACTTAATCAATAAAGAATTGGATAAAATTGATTAAAAGCAAATCAAGCAGGCATACGATATCTTGGCAAATGATCAGCTAAATGATCAATGACATTTTCAGATGCTGTAATACTTGGAAAAACAGCTCTGCTATTTTCTATATATTGATAAAATAAATACATTTGACAGTTTCAGCACTTAGTGCCAACTTGAAAAAATTTATATGCATTGACTGGAAACCTATAAAGAGATAGTTCTGGCCAACCAATAAGTAATTACCGTTGAAATGTCAAACTGCAAAAATACTACTTCAGATATTTGTAAGTTAACACATCATTGAAATTACTTGAAAACAATCTGAAAGTAACTTTAACGAAGTTGAGGGTAAGTTGAACATAACTTGAACGTAACTTTAATAATTGATTAAGAAAACTTAAATTTCGTTTGCCCCTCCAAAATAAACACGGAAGGTAATGAGATTAAAATCAAAGAAACTTTAAAGTTTTAAAAAAAATCACCAGGGAAGATAACTTTACAAAAGATAACAAAATATTGTATACTGAACTTGCAAAACAGCTTGAAAAAGGTTCATTTGATTTTATACAAGGCAAGGGCAAATCATTTATAAAAATATAGATACTGAGAGCAAAAAACCACCAAGCACGACATTGATCGTGCTAAAATCGATTAATAAGCGTATTACAAGATAATTAATTAATTGGTGTGGATATTGTTTTAGGAGTATGTGCTATATATTAAAACAAAGACACGTAAAATAGGATCAGTGAGCGCGGTGCCAACTATCATAGCCTCATACGAACCAAATCATTTAAATAAATGCTGCAGATCAATGGATTTGTTAATATTAGAGCAATGGGTAAATTTAATAAATTGTACTACTGATTAGCAGGCGAAGAAAACAACATGATAAACACTCTTAAAACGCGGCATTATACTCAACACTACATTAATCATAGTATACAGTTTACGAATGTTTCATTTTAAATAGATTCTAAACTAAACTTGATTTGGTAAAAAGTACTACAAATTTCAATTTCTTTGAGTCATTTTATGACTGATCATCGAACAGCACAAGGGATGCGAACGTATAAAATGTGGTCTTTACTGCAATTTAATAAATTTAATAGTTTGAAATGATACATAAATTATATAAAGACGATAAAAGTAATTTTAAGTTGTTAAAAATTAGTGAAACTAAGAATGATTTATTTAATAATATCGAATACAACTGAGATATAATTCCAAGAATGAAACAATACAGAGTTCCATCCATATCATGCATTACGATTAATCTGCATCTTCTGTAGTTATAGGGTAGCACCTGTACGGAAAACTTTTAGTTTATTGTCGCATCAGTTTTCATGGATGCTACTTCTGCTTTTATTCCTTCTGATCTATGTTGTCTTAACGTGTAAATGTAATCATGAGATTGCTTGTGACTATCTTGTGCCAGAAAATGTTTACTTCTTGAGGACTTTTGGCTCTCCGGTTTAAACTGCTAATTGCTGTATCGGTTTGTCAATTATTAGACAATATCTTCTTTAAAGGCAATTCTTGAAACTCATCTTTGACACTGGCGTTATTCTGCCTTGAATATTCGTTTTGTTTCTCGGGTTTCAATGTGGATTCAAATTCTCCTTTCAGAAATGCCACCTGACATTTGCCAAGATAGTCTTTCTTAATTGTTTCCATTCTGCTTAGTTCCAACATCGCCCTCAATTTCATGTTATTTGACTGTTGCTTCTCGTGGTTGCATGTAGTACCATGTTTCAAGCGATATCCGTAAATAAATGTACCACGTGTCCAATTTGGTATTCATTTTAATAATTGGATCACAAGTGGAATAATAATAATAATAATAATAATAATAATAATAATAATAATAATAATAATAATAATAATAATAATAAGTAGTAGTAGTAGTAGTAGTAGTAGTAGTAGTAGTGACACATTCAGTCGAACGAATTCACTTGTTCTTTGCACGGTATGACCAAATTCTAAAGTTGGTAAGTGAAAACTTAATTTTTATTGGTATTTAATTTTATATTTACCTTTTCCAAAAATGCTAATTTAGTATGTTTCGATACAATATCAATTTTTACAAAATGCGTAATCATAACTGCTTAAATTGTTTCACAACTAAAAACATTTACATAAATGCAGTGACACAAACAACAAGTTAAATATTGTTTGAGTCACTTGCTTTGACAAGTGCACCTGCTCAGAACCAACTATATTTTCAAATATGTACTATGAATACAAAAATTAATCCTGCAAATTTCGATATAGTAAACAAATGACAAAACAACTCCTTTACGACATGTCCTTGGCGATTTGGTACTGAAAGAATCTTTCGGTAAAGCTAAATGACATCATCAGTTCTAAACACTGAAAGTGCTGTTTTCCATTCTTTTTATTTCTTCCATGTCCGATCAGTATTTACTGTCTTTCTGAAACATTATTGTTATTGTTTACTAATTTGCGTCAAAAGAATCGTGTCACAATAAAAATCGTACATATTGTTTTCTTTTGCATAATATGTATCATCAAGAACGGATTATACTTCTCTCTCTCTCTCTCTCTCTCTCTCTCTCTCTCTCTCTCTCTCTCTCTCTCTCTCTCTCTCTCAAGTAATGCAAGAAACATTTGGGGACTTTGTCAAGGTGTATATTCGTTCTATCAGTGTATACTATCTTGAAGGAAAATGTTACACCAGCACCTAACTCATGTTTTTGCGAGAAATAAAGAATTTGGTCGAGATATGTGAATAAGCTAAAAAAAATGCTTTAGTTTTTCCTAACGAATATTTATCCACACAAATCTGGCGCGATTTCACCATCATCTGATTATGTTAACACGAACTGTAGTGTACATCAAAATAATGCTAGCAATTTGTCATACCCCAAATTACCAGTCGAACAAAAAGAAATAATATTTTCTTACTGGTTTTTAATCAAATATCTACCATCGCAGTTCCTAATGAGTACCTAATTATGATTCAAGTTAAATTTAATTATTTCTGCTCTCACATTTCCTTATGTGCATCAACATATTAATTCAAAGTGAAGTTCTAATACATAGTGTGTTTTCTTCACCACAAACGTAGAAGAGAAGAAGTTATCTGCAATGTTTCCACAAGTATGAGGCATATATATTATCATGATTATCTAATGAACTAAGCACCTCAAATACTGAGATGAGACACACCAGCTTAATTATATGCACAAATCAATTTCGGGAAATTATTTTCCCCGATGGAAGTAATGAAATGCTGACGGCGGCAATTAACAACAGGGACTGTCACCCGACCGGAAACACATTTTGTTTCTTCTTGGCCTTGTATTGAAGAGCAACCTTGTGATGAAGAGTGCAGCAAAGTAATGTGAACTCAATCAGCCTCCACCATTTCTGCTGATCGAGTGCTTAGATTCAAAATTGTCTTCAATAACTGCTGTTATCAATACTTCTCTCTCATCTAGGAAATTCTCGTCTTGTTTCATAACTTCTATTGCAAAACCTTTGTTAAAAAATTAAAACGTGACGAATTCAAGAACCACCACTTTGTTTCTAACCTCTCATTCATTTAACAAATCTCAGAAACAGTTGTTCTATCCCAGCATGTATCTCATCTGAATTAGCAATAATCAATTATGATATTATCATTATACCCGATATATGTGAATGGTACTTGAGATTAATGTATTCTCGTCATTTTAAAGAATTTTAGACAAAAGCCATTAACATTTCCACAAACGTTACTTTTAAAATATTCTTGCCATTTCATTTTTTGTTCTATCCTACATTGTATCTCATCTGAATGCAAAATCCTTTTAACAATGTACAGTCTGCATTTTGCCATCACCAATGTACCGAAGATGACCCTATGAGTGTAGCTAATGACCTCTCGGCTCTGGCATTATGAGGTTAGTGCTAGAACTGGTCGGCCTGGTCTCAGGATAATGTAACCTGGGTGGGACATGATGCTACCTGTCTGCTAGACATCATTTAAAAATCCAAAACACATACACACACCATTTGTACTGATTCTAGATACAGAAAGCAACTCCTTGAATAATATAAGCTGCCATTGACGGAGTTAAATGGCAATCCAAATCTATCAACATCATCTCTCTTCAGGTCATGTTATCATAGTGCAAAGTGCCACGTGCATGTGCCACGGATGTATCTAATGCATCATTATCTTTTTTGTCAGATTTTATTGCAAATGTGTCAATAAATGTTCCCAGATCATCAGTCATCCTGCTACACCTAATAGTTTTCGTTAATGATGTTTGCATTACTCGGAGTTTCATAACTATTGTCATTGCCATTGCCCAAATCATCGATGTCAAAGTCTGTCTCACTGACCGTTTCAGTGTTAAATAGGAATACATTTGATGATTTACTTCAAGCCAAACATTCTCACTACATTAATCACTTCTAGCATAACTCACCTACTATTGGATTTTCTCCAGACATGACATTGCCTACGTATTTCTAAAACTTGACAGTAATTGGGATCTTATTCACATAACCGTTGTTGTCATTTTGTTTCATACTCCCACACATCAATAACCAGACACGTTAGTTTTATAATTTTAGTCCAATAAAATACCCTCGGTGTTTTGCCATGTCAGACAAAACCACTCCTCTGCCACATCCATTAAAGACTATCAAAAGCAGTTAGCTTTGAACTTTCACACAAGAGATTCTTCCTTCCGTTGGGCGTTATTATGCAATGAATAATGGTTACCAAACCTGATTTTTATCCTTTATGCAAGCAGGTATTTTCCGTATGCTTACCTTCCTTTTTCAAACACTCGATTTTGTTGCATGGACTACTAATACAAGTATATTATTTAAAAGTGGTATACTTATCAAAAAGGATATAGACCCACCAAATAGAATCAAGTTTATTTGTTAGAAATTATTGTTAAATTTATGTAATAATCTTCACATAAAAAGAAGATCAATAGTCATATCAGACAAAGATGAAAAAAAGATGTTAAGAAGACTGAAAAGTATAAACAAACGAAAAGATAAATAATTATCAATAAATAAAAAGATAAATAATTATCAATAAATAAAAAGATGAGTGGTACCAAAAGACAGAATCCTCAAAATGCATGTCATTTAAGTGGGAAGATCTTGTACGATCATCTTATCAGATCAGGTAAACGGTAATGAATATAAACAGTAAATTCAGGACTTCATAAACAGCGAATTAAAGTGTCACATCGCCACCAACATCGCCACCAACATACAACATAGTGGGAATGAACGTTAATTATAATGAATTCTGACTATGACCAGAAAAAATTAAAGAAAATTTGAAATATTTAGATTTGATGCTTAACTTGACGACAAAAAAGCAAAATGTGTAATGCAACATACTTTTTTTATTATAGTTTTTATGGTAAACTTTTTCCATTTATCTTAAACAGCTCTGAAGTAAATGCTCTCTCTCTCTCTCTCTCTCTCTCTCTCTCTCTCTCGATCGATCGACAGTTTTGTTTATTAAATCAGAAAATATTCCTGTTTATTCACTGAGGAAAATATTATTAAAATGTTTTAAGTTTATCTTAATAGTGTATTATAAAAGAAACACATCTCATGGAGAGTTGAATATAAGGTTACAGATGAAACAACAGTCAACATGTTTTACAATGAATATCTATTCTCCATTATTCAAATATATCATATCACATAATTGCTTAATGATTCAATGTGTTCAAAAATGTTTTCTGAATAGCAGAATAACATCGCTTGTCCAAGCTAAAATAATATTCAACATGCTGTAAATTATGAAATACAAATTTTCTAATGTTTTTCAATCATAGTACAAAAGCAGAAGGAAAAAATCCTTCATCCTTTACTTTGTTAACACAAAAATCATCACATGGGATAAAAAGTGTTTGATAATGGTTGATTTGAATTTGCACCACAGGTGTAATTCCCTCGAATAACATTTGTGAAAATCGAAATTGTATAATTTTTTTTTAAAAATAAAAAGTACATTGTGCCTGGACTATTTAGGCCTTTAAACTTATTATTTAATAAGCAGAATTAATGGCCAAAATTATCTTTGGAATTAGACAACAAATATTATAATGTATATTTAATTTGCAGCGTTTGTTGGCTTTTCTCCCAAATAAATGATATTATGTTTATCTTCATTATGTGAATGACCTTTACCAGTAGAAGAGTTAAGAGTCTACATGACAAGTGACATCGAGTTTGTAAACAACAATACATATCTATGTCTCTATGATTATAGATTATATGCAGATAATTAATGGAGGCAAACATGTGTACTTGTATCTGAGTTTGAAAAAATAGTTTTTCTTTGGAAGGTTCATGATCTTCTTGATAGCTTAACATGTTATAGAAAGGAAGTTTACCCTCATCCTGGTTCTCTGTTTGTGTGATAACTTTTCATATTAATGTTGTTTACTTCAAAATGTCAATTTTATTGTTGTACTCTGTTTTTAACATGGGAGGATTTATTTTTGTAAATTATTCACTGGAGTTACAAAGTGTTCATTATTTTGCCATTTGTCATTTCATTCAACGATATGTTTTGTTTATCATTATGATATATCACGACTAGCACGTTCGAGGCTATTAGCACATCAGTAAGTTTAGTATTGGAATTTATTCAGATTACCGCTGGAATCCGTTTGGAATTTATTTGGAACTCAATAAATATACACCCGAGATAGAACATTTATGATTATGTGGGATAAATTTCACAATACTAAAAGTTCTTTTTAAATTTTCACTTTTCTTTCAAGGGAAATAAATTACTTGCTGACTTATTGTAAATTATGTGTGTTTTTTGCTCTCTTTTGTTACTAAGATTAAGACCATAGAATCACAACAACTTAATCAGCACATTTAGGAATCTCTACCTGAATTAGAGGCTTCCAAGATGGACTGTTTATGACAATGCCTTTGATCTTGTAATAAACTTCTGATGAAGGTATACATCTGCTACTTCATGTTTAATACTCGTTTAATTTGCTTTGCAATCAGCTAATAAAGTGATTAAAGCAAATAATACAAACATAAAGCTCTCTCTCTGTATGTCTCTCTGTCTGTCTGTCTGTGTGTCTCTCTCTCTCTCTCTCTCTCTCTCTCTCTCTCTCTCTCTCTCTCTCTCTCTCTCTCTCTCTCTCATATCTAATGATATATTTAAGATGCATAGTATTTTCATACCGTCCTGCTGGGCAGCTAATAGCTTAGTATGACTACCAACCAGACCCCAACTTGCCAGACAAGCCTGCTTTCCAGTATAGCAAATGAGCATTCTCCATATCTTTACCTATAAACAAGCCAATATATTTACTCCATACAATGAAAATAATTAATCTTAATATTATCGGTATACTATATAAACCGGATTGTTCTTGCTGCTGATGTCTTTTTGGGATTCAATGCCATTTTAATGGCAAAGTTAAGCTGTTCATGGCGCCCATTATAACTGCTGGTAGAGGAATTACTGTGCTAATTCAACTCCCATAGTAAACATATGGAAACACCATCATATTCAACATTCAATAACTTACACTTTTTTGGGTGCTAATTATCAGACCTGTTTTTTATGCACAACTATCCTTGGTGCAACCTTCTGTGTGAATAACACCATATGAGCCACTGCATTTTATTCTCTAAATGTGCATGAAACACGTGTTGTGCTTCTGCACCAGTGAATCAGGTGATTATTTCATTATTGAGTACTCCTAAGTCAAGCCTGTAGAAATACTCAAATTGCATCAATTGAATATTGTCTATATTTCTTTAATATTACAGATAAGATAAGCTCTCCCCCCAAAAAAAAAATAGGGGCCCCGATTGACTGAGTGGTTTAAAGCGTTGTCCGTTACGGATCACTGCCATCTGATCTCTGTCTGCGTGGGTTCGAGTCTTAGATTTGGCCAATGTGGGTATGTGAGAAAGCTTGCCAGTAGCTTCTCGTGGGTCGGTAGTTCTATCCTGGTTTTTCCGGGTTCTTCCTCCACCATTAATACTGGCCGACATGTATAGCCATCTTGTGCTGAAAAATGGCGTTAAACCATATAAAACAAACAAAACTCTCAAAAGATATTTTTACTAAAATTTTACTTTAAATTATTAACCAAATATGAACCACCAAACCCGTATACAGTATATTATATGTTCACTCATTTCTAGACTGGTTCACAGTTCCATCGTATAATTTGTACTGAGGATCCTATAGACAGATTTAATATTTTTAGACGAAAACGAAAGACTTACTAATTGATATTAGAACATAATTGTAACAATAAATTAGCCATGATTGTTCAAGGATAATAGGGTAATTTCATTATATGTGATAACACTGTATATAGCTCAATGTCATCCGCACTACAAGTGGCTGTGTTACATTGTACTTATTAGTGGCTTATTCTTGTTATTAAAATGATTGTTTTCTGTATGTGTATCGTTGGCATGCGTGCTACACAAAAGAAACACAAACATGCTGACATTATCAAGTATGACATCACAGGTATCAAACTGCATTATGCCTTGCTTTATCATCTCTCAGTAGCTCTATGTTTTCAATTTCAAAATTGCATATCTTTTCTTGCTGACTCTCACAGAAATAAGATGCAGTGCATCCCTATTCATATCAATCAAACCAAACAAATAAGTGTGCCACATGATATATCAAAATGATAAGAGGCCATTGCTCTTCTATGACTAAGACAAATACACATGAATCATCAAAAGATGCATACATTCCAAAATTATTTAAACTATCAACAAATGTGATTCATGACACCCAAATCTTAAATGTATAAACACCGATGAAAAGTTCCATAAGATTTATTATATAGAAGAATAAATACCAGAGTGCGACTTTTTAGTTTAAAACGATGACAAAAGGGCGAGGAATCAAATAATAGACAGAGCAATTTCTTCAAGCTGGGTAAAGGGGTCCCGAGTAGCCGAGTGGTCTAATTACGGATCACTGCCATATCACCTCTGTCTGCGTGGGTTCGAGTCTCGGATTCGGCCAATATGGGTATGTGAGAAAGCTTGCCAGTAGCTTCTCGTGGATCGGTGGTTCTTTCCGGGATTTTCCGGGTTCTTCCTCCACATTACTTCTGGCCGCCATGTATAGGCTATATTGTGCTGAAAAATGGCGTTAAACTATATAAAAAAAAAACTTTCAAGCTGGGTAATATTACCCACAACAAGGGGAAAAATGGGGAAAATGTGCAACAATGCAAACGGCATTGCCTCTTGAGGTATGTTACATAAGGAAAACAAGACACAAATTTGAACAAGCAATCCAAAGTTCCTCTAATGATGACGATGATCTTGGAGTTGGTATGCATGCTGACAAACTGTTGCGGCCAAAGCTAAGAAGTAAGCTGCCGGTGGAGAAATATGTGGAATCCTTAGCAATACAGAGGCATGTTCATGTTTATATGCAATGTTCAGACACTTATATAACTTATCATTGCATAATTTTACTTGGTAAATTTAAGTAATATTTCTGAATATTAAAGTTGTCTAATACATATATCAGTAGTATATGAGGGCACACTAGCGTCAATGGGAAATCCAGTCAAAAAGGGCGTGGGCAACTCTAGCGTCAAGGGGAATTTAACATTGGGAAATGTAACTAGGAGTTTATGGATAATTGAACATAGCGACCAGGATTGGGTCACTTTAGCGTGAATGGGACCGTAACGTTAAACAGGGGTATATGAAAGTTGGTGTCAATGGAAATTTAACATAAGAATGTCACCTGAAGTTCTAAGAGAATTGAACATTGGTGACTTCATTGTGTTTATAGGGTCAAAACTATTTATAGGGTAAAATAGACTCGTAGGGACAAAGGACTGATAGGGACAAAGGACTGATAGGGACAAACATAGAGACAGAAACAAACATTGGTTCAAAACATTTATTCAAGTATATACATGGGCTCTCTGGCTTGTGCTTTGGTCTAAGCACTATCCATTTAAAACATTCAAATCTGAACATGGAACAAACTTATTCACATGTTATATATTTCTTGGATCTAGGAAAAAATACGTTTAAAATTAAATTTTATGCCTTCAAAAAGACCTCACTTTACATACAACGCATACGCATTTCATGTAAGAGACACATTTCATACAACAATTAATATCAATATTTAAGATACAAAGCTAAACGAAAACATGTAACAAACAATCTAATAGGAGAAAGTTCATGTGGCTCTTTATATCCGTCACACACGTTGTTTAAAATCTGATCAGCTACTACTTATGTCCCAGCGTAGATGTTTCTCATTACGTAAATCTGCTGTTATGTCAATTGCGCAAAGTAAACTTATCTATAATCAGATCAATGGCGGGTATTGTCTTCTTCCCATGGAAATGCAACGTTCGTTATATGAATGGTCCCTGTCCCATCGGGATGTCAAATTTTTCTCTCATTGTCTGCACGTCTACAATAGACCTCATTAGTTTGGAAGAAGTTAATTCTGCAGGTGTACTCCAACCGACACATACAGAAGATTTCAGAAACGTGAAACGAGGAATTGTTTAAAGCTCTGGACCTGGGATACCAACTGTTAGAAGTGTACGAAATTTACAATCTTCCCAAGACACAACAATACTACAAGTGTGACGAGACACAGATAGGTATTTTTGCACACTACGTGAATAACTTTTTGAAACTAAAACAAGAAGCTAGCGGCTATCCTTCCTGGTGTCACACTCCCGAAGACCAAAAGAAATTCAAAGCGAAATACTGGGAGCAGGAAGGCATCACTTTAGACCACGTTGAGAAAACGAAGGAAGGCGATCGTTTGCCAGAGTGATGTTAAATTGCTTATGGGGTAAAATGGCACAACGACCGTCTTTACCCAAAACCGAGTATTTGTCAGAACCTTCCCGCTACTTCCAGATTATTTACGACAAAAACCAAATACATAAAACACGTGGACGTCATTCGTGAGGACTTGATCTTATTCAATTACGAAAAAGAACTAGACTTTGTAGAAGCCGACACCATTGGAAATGTCATCATTGCGGCTTACTAGACAGCTCATGCTCGCTTAAAATTGTACTAAGTGTTAGAATTGGTAGGAGATCGTGTGTTGTATTTTGACACAGACAGTTGATTCTACATCGATCGCCTCGGTCAACGTCACCCTGACAGCGAAGGAGATCGTTTAGGAGCCTGGACAAATTAACATCCCGACGACAAGATTCTATGTTTTGCAAGTGGCGGTCCTAAAAATTACGGTTACGAATACTGAGACCCGCAAGAAGAAATGCACACCGAATGTAAGGTGAAAGCATTGACTCTCAATTATTGCCCAAGTCGAGTGGTGAACTTTGACGTGCTAAAAGAAGCCTTGTAGTCGGGATAGGATGAAACCTTTAAAGTGACCACCCACGAACCGTACAAGATTGTCCGTTTACTCACACACCAAATTGTCAGCCGACCTTTGGAAAAAGTCTATCAAATTGTGAACCAGAAGAGAGTGAGGCTTCCCAATCACTTCACTTTACCGTACGGTCACGTCGATATTGGGCAGCATATAAAAGGGAACACCGTACAAGACCGATAGTTCATTGTTACTACCATTGCCAAGCGAGAAAGATGAATCCATTCACACACCAAGTATCGAGCGTAAGACTCAAGTCCAATAAGAAACTCAAGTGCGATACTGTGCCGAACGATCACAACACCACATGAACACCACATCTTAGTTGTTTATTTACTAACACCATGGAAAATTATGAGCAACCAGTACGACTTCTTGACTAAAAGACTTTAGCTTATGGACACGCTGATATCACCCCGTATACAAAAGGGACGACTTCCAAGAACAACACCTCATTGCGAGGACAAACGCTAAGAAAGATTAATCACTCTACGCAAAAAAAAAAAAGCGAGAGAACAAAAATCATTGACCTCTTTCACCACCATACCATCACAACAAAGCGCGTCCAAGAAGGAAAAATTCAGCAGAAATAAATGAGTATTTTAGCATCCAAATGACAGCGACTTGGAGAAAATGTAATACGACAACTTACACTACACGGTGAAATTTAAAGACTTTGTGTCTGACGTTCCAGCTAAGGAATAAGTAGTTTACATTACGGACGTATTTGATTCACTATTAGAAGAACTGAAACGTCAGTTCAAGTCAAAGATTGAGGTCCTTCGAACCTATATATGTATCACGACAGTCTGAAATCTTCTGTATGTGTCTGTTTGAGTACACCTGCAGAATTAACTTCTTCCAAACTAATGAGGTCTACTGTAGACGTGCAGACAATGAGAGAAAAATTTGACATCCCCGATGGGACAGGGACCATTCATATAACGAACGTTGCATTTCCATGGGAAGAAGACAATACCCGCCATTGATCTGATTATAGATAAGTTTACTTTGCGCAATTGACATAACAGCAGATTTACGTAATGAGAAACATCTACGCTGGGACATAAGTAGTAGCTGATCAGATTTTAAACAACGTGTGTGACGGATATAAAGAGCCACATGAACTTTCTCCTATTAGATTGCTTGTTACATGTTTTCGTTTAGCTTTGTTTCTTAAATATGGATATTAATTGTTATATGAAAAGTGTCATTTTTATATGAAATGCGTATGCGTTGTATGTAGAGTGATGTCTTTTTAAAGGCATAAAATTTAATTTTGAAACGTATTTTTTTTTCTAGATCAAAGAAATAGATAACATGTGAAAAGTTTGTTCCATGCTCAGATTTGAATTTTTTAAATGATAGTGCTTAGACCAAAGTCTATTTTACCCTATACATAGTTTTGACCCCATAAACACAATTAAATCAACCATGTTCAAATCCCTTAGAACTTCAGGTGACATTCTTATGTTAAATTCCCATTGACACCAACTTTGATATACCCATGTTTAACGTTACGGTCATATTGACGCTAAAGTGACCCAATCCTGGTCGCTATGTTCAATTGCCCATTCACTCCTAGTTACATTTCCCCATGTTAAATTCCCCTTGACGCTAGAGTTGCCCACGACGTTTTTGACTGGATTTCCCATGGACGCTAGAGTGCTCCGATATATTTCTTAAATCTGTACCTACATTTATCCAAAACAAATAAAAAGTTCAGAACAAGCCTGAGCATCATTATTGTGGCTACTTTCTACTACAGGCAGTGTCAAATTCTTTACTTTTTAATATAAAGCCGAATAAAATGCAGAAACAATGCAAACCTTGCAATCTCTCAATTACATTTAATGAGAGATACTATTCCTTGATTTGGCATATCATATAGCAGGCGCTAATGTACAGCTAAATGATTCGATCTTATTACTTGATATTTAGTGCATATCAATGTTGCCTTTACAAATATATTTTGCTTCAAATCTGAAACCACATTTCTGATATGAAACCTGTTTTCATCTATTCACATCAACAGATTTGGTGAGCAAAACACGTATCGCTTAGTGCACACATAAACACCGCTCCGGCGGCCTAGTGGTTAGAGCGTCGCTGCGGCAGCGGGAGGTCGTGGCATCGATCTCTGGCAGGATCATACCAAAGACTTACAAAAATGGTACTAACAGCTGCCTCGCTTGGCGCTCAGCATTAAGAGGTTAGTGTTAGGACTGGTCGGCCTGATGTCAGGATGATGTGACTGGGTGGGAAATCATGTTACATGTCTGCAGCATGATGCCCCAGTGCTAGACATCACTATAAACTGCCTCACTGCAGACTTCGTAGCGATATGACTGAAAAATTAAGCTACGTTAAAAATCCTAAACAAACAAACAAGCACACATGAAAAATTTCATAGATGTGAAGTACTGTGTTCCAAAAGCACCACTTTGGCGGGATAGAGCAATGCGTTCGACATGCAGATATACATCAAGAATGGTTCAACTGTATGAAGAAAAAAATGCCAATGAGAGATTCTAGAAGAAAATCTGCCTGTGTAAATAATGTGATGAAACATTCCCTGGAAATGATATTTTACACGTCATCTGGCTCAAAATAGTCGTACAAAAGTTATGTGACTATACCTTTTGACACTTGCACAGGCACTTCGTTCATAAGTGTCAAGAAAATTGTCTATCAGAATTTTACCATTTTCCGGAACACGCACACATTAGCAACGTGATCAGAATCGGCACTTCTATATTTGTGGACATCCCACAGATCCATTCGAGCATAAAGAGCTGGCGAAGAACTGTAGGAATATCACATCATTGTTTCATGAAATATCAACAACAAGCATTATCTTCCCCATTCCACCACGCTTTATTAGTGTTTGGGTATGTTCTCTGAAGACACAAACAATTTGAAACAAAATTAAATTTGGATTTATCAAATCTTTCTCTTTATAATGTTTTTCAAGGTGTTGGTGCTTGTCAGACTACATCTAATGCCTTCTCAAAGTGAAAGACATTTCTACACGTCATTGCCTTTCTTAAAATTGGTTGGGTTTTTTTTTGTTGGGGGGGTTAGTCATCGTTTATCTTTAATTCTATTTTTGATGTATTTCTTTCTTTTATAGATGATGTAAGATTGTTTATTGTAGTAACGGTATATATGTTGTTTAGTCTTTTGCTGCAAAAGAAAATATATATAGCAAAGTGCTTAAGTTTCTTCATATTTTTTTTTTCAAGCTGTACAAAAGGTACCAAGTTTGTCTTGCAAGAGGACTGAAGCATACTGTTGCGCAGACGTGAAGGAAACCATACCTTTGTTATAAAAGATTGCACTCTGTGTTCATTCTAATCATGCTTGTTTTATATCCTAATATCTTTGTGTTTCAGATAACATATTTCTTCTGACGTAAATACATGCATCTATGGACAGACTGATTTTGGTTATCATCCTAGAGGTTCAATGTACTTGTAGTTTATTTACTTTATACAATCCCCAAATTCACTAGTTTGACAAAAGTTACCACTCAGTACTGTATTATTTCTCTCTCAGATCGTGTACGAGTTTAACGGATGCTTATTTCACGGATGTCCCTTGTTCTACCATCAGCGTGACACCAAGAAACAGTTTTTGCAACAAGCCATGGAACATTTGTACGAGACAACATGTCAGCGTCGTTTGAAGTTAGAACAGCAAGGATACAAGATGGTAGAAATGTGGGAACACGAGTACGATCACCGTTTGAAAACTGAACCCGAGTTTAAACGCATCGCAGAAAGTTACAAGTTGGTGGACCCATTGATCCCCCGGGATAGTTTATACGGAGGACGAACGAATGCCACCTGTTTGATGAACCAAGCGGACGAGGAGAATGGAGAAGAAATCAAATACTTGGACGTGTGTTCGCTGAATCCTTACGTGTGCAAATATTGTCCCTTTCCCGTAGGGCACCCGCAATTGATGATGGAACACATTGACTTGCACAACATACACCAGTACGAAGGGTTGATCAAGTGCAAAGTCTTGCCTCCCACAGACTTGTACCATCCCGTTTTACCTCAACATTGCCAGGGAAACTGATGTTTCCTATGTGTCGTACTTGTGCCGAAACGTGCAACCAAGACCAAACATGTCAGCACACCCAGGAAGAAAGTGCATTGACATGAACGTGGGTTAGCGTGGAATTGTTTAAAGCTCTGGACCTGGGATACCAACTGTTAGAAGTGTACGAAAGTTACCATCTTCCCAGGACACAACAATACTACAAGGGTGACGAGACACAGATAGGTATTTTTTGTAGACTACGTGAATACCTTTTTGAAACTAAAACAAGTAGCTATCATCTATTCTTTCTGGTGTCACACTCCCGAAGACCAAAAGAAATTCAAAGCTAAATACTAGGAGCAGGAAGGCATCACTTTAGACCAGTTTGAGATAAACGAAGGATGGCGATTGTTTGTCAGAGTGTTGTTAAATTGCTTCTGGAGTAAAATGGCACACCGACCGTCTTTACCCAAGATCGAGTATTTGTCCGAACCTTCCCACTACTTCCAGATTATTTACGACAAAAACCAAATACATAAAACACGTGGACGTCATTCATGAGGACTTAATCTTAGTCAATTACGAACAAGAACTAGACCTTGTAGAAGCCGACAAAATTAGAAATGTCATCATTGCGGCTTACTAGACAGCTCATGCTCGCTTAAAATTGTACGAAGTGTTAGAAATGTTAGGAGATCGTGTGTTGTATTTTGACACAGACAGTTGAATCTACATTGAACGCCTCGGTCAACGTCACCCTGACAGCGAAGGAGATCGTTTAGGAGCCTGGACAAATTAACATCCCGACGACAAGATTCTATGTTTTGCAAGTGGCGGTCCTAAAAATTACGATTACGAATACCGAGACCCGCAAGAAGAAATGCACACCGAATGTAAAATTAAAGGATTGACTCAATTATTGCCCAAGTCGAGTGGTGAACTTTGACGTGCTAAAAGAAGCCTTGCAGTCGGGACAGGATGAAACCTTTAAAGTGACCACCCACGAACCGCACAAGATTGTCCGTTTACTCACACACCAAATTGTCAGCCGATCTTTGGAAAAAGTCTATCAAATTGTGTACCAGAAGAGAGTGAGGCTTCCCAATCACTTCACTTTACCGTACGGTCACGTCGATATTGGGCAGCATATAAAAGGGAACACCGTACAATACCGATAGTTCATTGTAACTACCATTGCCAAGCGAGAAAGATGAATCCATTCACACACAAAGTATCGAGCGTAAGACTCAAGTCCAACAAGAAACTCAAGTGCGATACTGTGCCGAACGATCACAACACCACATCAACACCACATCTTAGTTGTTTATTTACTAACACCATGGAAAATTATGAGCAACCAGTACGACTTCTTGACTAAAAGACTTTAGCTTATGGACACGCTGATATCACCCCGTATACAAAAGGGACGACTTCCAAGAACAACACCTCATTGCGAGGACAAACGCTAAGAAAGATTAATCACTCTACGCAAATAAAAAAAGCGAGAGAACAAAAATCATTGACCTCTTTCACCACCATACCATCACAACAAAGCGCGTCCAAGAAGGAAAAATTCAGCAGAAATAAATGAGTATTTTAGCATCCAAATGACAGCGACTTGGAGAAAATGTAATACGACAACTTACACTACACGGTGAAATTTAAAGACTTTGTGTCTGACGTTCCAGCTAAGGAATAAGTAGTTTTCATTACGGACGTATTTGACTCACTATTAGAAGAACTGAAACGTCAGTTCAAGTCAAAGATTGAGGTCCTTCGAACCTATATATGTATCACGACAGTCTGAAATCTTCTGTATGTGTCTGTTTGAGTACACCTGCAGAATTAACTTCTTCCAAACTAATGAGGTATTGTAGACGTGCAGACAATGAGAAAAAAAAATTTACATCCCCGATGGGACAGCGATCATTGATATGGCGTACGTTGCATTTCCATGGGAAGAAGACAATAACCGCCATTGATCTGATTATATAGATAAGTTTACTTTGCGCAATTGACATAACAGCAGATTTACGTAATGAGAAACATCTACGCTGGGACACAAGTGGTAGCTGATCAGATTTTAAACAACGTGTGTGACGGATATAAAGAGCCACATGAACTTTCTCCTATTAGATTGTTTGTTACATGTTTTCGTTTAGCTTTTTTTTCTTAAATATGGATATTAATTGTTATATGAAAAGTGTGATTCTTATATGAAATGCGTATGCGTTGTATGTAGAGTGAGGTCTTTTTGAAGGCATACAATTTAATTTTAAAAGTATTTTTTTCTAGATCCAAGAAATAGATAACATTTGAATAAGTTTGTTCCATGCTCAGATTTGAATGTTTTAAATGATAGTGCTTAGACCAAAGTCTATTTTACCCTATACATAGTTTTCACCCCATAAACACAATTAAGTCACCAATGTTCAAATCCCTAAAAACTTCAGGTGACATTCTTATGTTAAATTCCCATTTACACCAACTTTGATATACCCATGTTTAACGTTACGGTCATATTGATGCTAAAGTGACCCAATCCTGGTCGCTATGTTCAATTGCCCATTCACTCCTAGTTACATTTCCCCATGTTAAATTCCCCTTGACGCTAGAGTTGCCCACGACGTTTTTGACTGGATTTCCAATTGACCCTAGAGTGCCCCGATATATTTCTTAAATCTGTACCTACATTTATCCAAAACAAATAAAAAGTTCAGAACAAGCCTGAGCATCATTATTGTGGCTACTTTCTACTACAGGCAGTGTCAAATTCTTTACTTTTTAATGTAAAGCCGAATAAAATGCAGAAACAATGCAAACCTTGCAATCTCTCAATTACATTTAAATGGGAGATACTATTCCTTGATTTGGCATATCATATAGCAGGCGCTAATGTACAGCTAAATGGTTCGATCTTATTACTTGATATTTAGTGCAGATCAATGTTGCCTTTACAAATATATTTTGCTTCAAATCTGAAACCACATTTCTGATATGAAACCTGTTTTCATCTATTCACATCAACAGATTTGGTGAGCAAAACACGTATCGCTTAGTGCACACATAAACACCGCTCCGGCGGCCTAGTGGTTAGAGCGTCGCTGCGGCAGCGGGAGGTCGTGGGATCGATCTCCGGCAGGATCATACCAAAGACTTACAAAAATGGTACTAACAGCTGCCTCGCTTGGCGCTCAGCATTAAGAGGTTAGTGTTAGGACTGGTCGGCCTGGTGTCAGGATAATGTGACTGGGTGGGAAATCATTTTACATGTCTGCAGCAATGATGCCCCAGTGCTAGACATCACTATAAACTGCCTCACTGCAGACTTAGTAGCGAAATGACTGAAAAATTAAGCTACGTTAAAAATCCTAAACAAACAAACAAACAAGCACACATGAAAAATTTCATAGATGTGAAATACTGTGTTCCAAAAGCACCAGTTCTAACATCCTGAATGTCAAGCTTTTCTATCTTGGGACTTGGTACATGAAGAGAAAAGAGGCCTGATTCGGCGGGAGAGAGCAATGTGTTCGACATGCAGATATACATCAAGAATGGTTCAACTGTATGAAGAAAAAAATGCCAATGAGAGATTCTAGAAGAAAATCTGCCTGTGTAAATAATGTGATGAAACATTCCCTGGAAATGATATTATACACGTCATCTGGCTCAAAATCATAGAAAGTTAGTAAAGGTCAGAGCAATTTAATTGATTTGATGCCAGGAATTACTAACACAATTGAGCGAAGAGATGTGGAACAACTTTGCACTTGACTTGACTTAGAGATGCCAAGAATAGTTTGAAAAATTATTTTCTAATACGATACATATACATCAAAATTAATAAGTAATTTATATTATGCAATAGATGCAATAATTAAGTACTAAAGTTGATAAAGGTCTTTGTCTAATGCGTCTATTCTCTTTTTTCTCCATAGCCTGAGATATCTTTTGCCACCGACCAGTGTTTACAACCCTTTACATCTGTATTTTGTATAGATTCTTTTTCTAAAGTTACATGCAAACCATGGAAAAATACTTCTTTATGATTGTCATATTCACATACCACCAACATGATCCACTGGATGTGCATGGTAACCATGGAAACAACAAACTCATAGTACGGCATAGGTCGCACAAAGGACTCACGGTACTACTTTAAGTACAAAAGTAAACGTATGGAAACACCATCAAATTAAAAATTCAATAACTTACAATTTCTTGGTGCTATTGATCAGACCTATCTTTCTCCATGCGCAACTATCCTTGGTGCAATCTTCAGTGTGAAGAACACAATGTGAGCCGCGGCATTTCTTTTTATCTACATTGCATGAAACACATGCTATTGATCCTGCACCAAATGAATCAGGTGCTACTTTAGTACTTATTGAGTACTCCTAAGTCAAGCCTGTACAATTACTTAAATTACATCTATAGAATATTGTCTATATTTATTTTAATTACAGATAGGATAAGCTCTCAAAATATAGTTTTACTAAAATTTTACTTTTCATTATTTACCAATTATGGACCACCAAACCTGTATATACTCTATTATTTCTTCACCCATTCCAAGACTGGTTCACAGATCTTTCATATAATTAGTATAGTGTGTCCTATAACTATTGAATCATTTACAGTTTCCACAGAAACTGCTCGCATGATGGAATCGGAGCATTTGTAGACATATTAGCATCAAGACATAATCGTAGCAATGATATCCACAAAATCATCAGCAAAAATATGGATCTGGTGTCTTTGCAGATTCTTTTTGTACACAATGTTTGGTTGTTATTATGTGAGAAATAAAATGAAGCTAATGGCATAAAACTGTTCGATAAGCAGGTCTTCATAACCAATAGTACTAGATAGTAAAGGTTAGCCATATTTTGATATTGATCACATGACTCTAAACCGATTACCTAAAGCGTAATTATTGATTATTTGGTATAGTTGAGCGGGTATTTTTCTGATATATTGCAGGGAATATTAAACTGTCATCTGTCATTTTGTTTTCTGTACCGGTTGTTTTTTTCTAAGGGCATACATCTTGCATGTCAGCATTCGATATTATCTGATTAATAGGTTGTACAAACTGTCACGTACATTTTTCACCTCATCGCTACATGGCAATTGTCCATCCATTATATTGAAATATTCTATTACATTTAAAACCCACTATCATTACCAGAACAAGATTTAGGGACAACATTTTGTTTGTAATGGGGTTATTTCTATATTCACTACATGATGACCTTGACATATTTATATCATCAGATAAATGTACAATTAAAATAACACCGAAATGTTTGTTGAGCTCGATAAATGTCAAAACGAAGAATGGAAGAAAATCGGCCAGAAGAAAATCCCTTCCAAATAAATGCAAACGTGACGCACACTAAGAGAATCTGTACAAGGTAGAGATTCTAAACGTTTGTAAAATGTCTGTAAGAATATAAAATACAAATGTAGCTTATGTAAAAAAAATCTATAAAGCATATTTTCAAAATCTTCAAAACATATGGTCAACCTTGGTTATATAAGCCACATTCCTTTAAAACGTCGAATTAGCACTTACTGAAACTAACTTTGTGTAAAGCGAGCAACAGCACTAGCGGACCAAATGTTATACGTGTTAAAGCTGATTCCATAAATAGAGGAAATCAATAGGTGGGTCTACACATTATTAATGATACAATGCTGATTTAACATAACCCACTAATGATTTTTTAATCAGGGATTTGTGTAGCTTAGGCTATACAATAAATAATCAATATAAACTTCAGCTGTTGTGTAACTACCTTCCTATTCAGAATCTCTGTCTGGTGGAAAATATAAAAAGAGCACATTTAAATAAACTAGGTTCCGTCTTCTTAATGGGTAGATATACATTTTATATATTCTGGTTATTATCAAATAATACATGCAAGCCAGGTACGGTAAGGTAGAGCTTATCATTAAGACATGTATTGCCAAGGGTACCGTATGGAAAAGATGGAGACATGATTGGTACCGTATAGGAAAGATGGAGACATGATTGGTATCGTATGGGAAGATGGAGACATGATTGGCACCGTATGGGAAGATGGAGACATGATTGGTACCGTATGGGAAGATGGAGACATGATTGGTACCGTATGGGAAGATGGAGACATGATTGGTACCGTATGGGAAGATGGAGACATGATTGGTACCGTATGGGAAGATGGAGACATGATTGGTACCGTATGGGAAGATGGAGACATGATTGGTACCGTATGGGAAGATGGAGACATGATTGGTACCGTATGGGAAGATGGAGACATGATTGGTACCGTATGGGAAGATGGAGACATGATTGGTACCGTATGGGAAGATGGAGACATGATTGGTGCGGTATGGGAAGATGGAGACATGATTGGCACCGTATGGGAAGATGGAGACATGATTGGTACCGTATGGGAAGATGGAGACATGATTGGCACTGTATGGGAAGATGGAGACATGATTGGTACCGTATGGGAAGATGGAGACATGATTGGTACCGTATGGGAAGATGGAGACATGATTGGCACTGTATGGGAAGATGGAGACATGATTGGTACCGTATGGGAAGATGGAGACATGATTGGTACCGTATGGGAAGATGGAGACATGATTGGTACCGTATGGGAAGATGGAGACATGATTGGTACCGTATGGGAAGATGGAGACATGATTGGTACCGTATGGGAAGATGGAGACATGATTGTTACCGTATGGGAAGATGGAGACATGATTGGTACCGTATGGGAAGATGGAGACATGATTGGTACCGTATGGGAAGATGGAGACATGATTGGTACCGTATGGGAAGATGGAGACATGATTGGCACTGTATGGGAAGATGGAGACATGATTGGCACTGCATGGGAAGATGGAGACATGATTGGTACCGTATGGGAAGATGGAGACATGATTGGTACCGTATGGGAAGATGGAGACATGATTGGTACCGTATGGGAAGATGGAGACATTATTGGTACCGTATGGGAAGATGGAGACATGATTGGCACTGTATGGGAAGATGGAGACATGATTGGCACTGTATGGGAAGATGGAGACATGATTGGTACCGTATGGGAAGATGGAGACATGATTGGTACCGTATGGGAAGATGGAGACATGATTGTTACCGTATGGGAAGATGGAGACATGATTGGTACCGTATGGGAAGATGGAGACATGATTGGTACCGTATGGGAAGATGGAGACATTATTGGTACCGTATGGGAAGATGGAGACATGATTGGCACCGTATGGGAAGATGGAGACATGATTGGTACCGTATGGGAAGATGGAGACATGATTGGTACCGTACGTGTAAGATTTTGAGCCTAAAAGCACCAATGTTATTATCCGACATCATCTCATTTAGTTTCTTTAGTGGAACAAGAACATTACCCCTTGAAGACAATAAATTGAACGTTTATATTGAGAAACTGTTACCAAAAACTAAGGCAAATATATAATGTACAGATAATTATTGTGATGAACAAAATACCTTAACATTTTGATTTGAAAGGGTTTAAATTCTTAAAGACAGGTAATAAAATGTCAAATAAATTGGTTGCAATAACTTATTCAATATATAAAGTATTTATTTCAGATCCTGATACATGCGAGCTATAGTGACAATATTTTGTATAATTGTTAAACTATGATGTAGCATTAGCAACTTTCAGAATATTTCATCTGATGTAGCATTAGCAACATTCGGAATATTTCATCTGATGTAGCATTAGCAACACCCTGAATATTTCATCTGATGCAGCATTACCAACATTCGGAATATTTCATCTGATGTAGCATTACCAACATTCGGAATATGTCATCTGATGTAGCATTACCAACATCCGGAATATTTCATCTGATGTAGCATTACCAACATTTGGAATATTTCATCCATTGGCGCTGGATTATTTGTTGAACTATTGGATGCAGATGGAGACAGAAGAAACGCAAATGATATCTCGAGAAATGAGGATGTGAATAGAAAGTTAGAGTCTCATGATACAGTCAGAAAGATTAATTATTTCTATGTAACGAGAACTTGATTAAAAAAAGAGTGATCAGCAAAAGAGAGGATGATGCTGAGTTACAGTGTGAATAAAGCCAGATGAAACAAGCATTTATTTCCTTCAATCAAATGCAAAATGAATGAACATGGTTATCACTGATATTGTAATATGGAAAAACACAACAATGTTTTGTTTTATTAACTAAATAAATGAAAATATATTAATCCTAACAGAAAATCGAAACCACTTGTACCTTACTGATAATTCTAAAGATCATGTACCAAGCATTGATAAATTGAATGATGGGAATACATTTCTAAACTATAACCTAACATGCCGGGTACTGTTTGTATCTCACTGATGATGAAAGTAAAAGATGCTGAAAATGTTGAGACTAATATACAAAATTTACAGATAATTACCCAAGGATATTTAAATGGATTACGGCTGTAAAATGCTTATCCAGCTCTCAAACTACTACGTATTTGTTTATATATGAAACAATTAAAGACTGAATAATCAAGAAACAAAACAAGCATGCAGTGAATACGGTTAGAAAGTTAAGACTAGAACTGCACCTCCACAAGTAAAGGATACATACACCATACTCAATGTAGTGTTTAGACACGTTTATGATTCATCCAGATTTTGATATCATTAAGGAATATAGTTCTCTTTATCATATTTGCTCTACAGCATACTATCCCACTTCCAATTAAACATATCCAGCATCAAAAGGTAATGAGGTAGCTAAATACGAAACCAAACTGAGACTATTTGCATTAAAACATTTAAAAAATCACATTTACAGAAGAAGAAAAAAAACTCAGAGAGATGATAATTAATAATAGCTTTCACTCTTCTGTTGTAATCAACAATCGTCATGGATTATGGATATTTGATATAAGGGTACAGGTATCCGACTGTTGTCTGTTTAGGTAATTGTGATAAGTGTTGTTAAATTCTCTAATATCATGACTCCATGTTGAAAAAAACAACGACTGAAAATTCTGTTGTTTGTTGTTATATATTCGATGGCAATCAATGGCCCAGTGTGTAAGTACTAAAAACATATCTTCCTGTCATTGATGCCTATCTGAATCTTCAATCTAAGAAACTTAAGGTTAATATTTGTGTATACGAGAACCCGACTTTTAAACCGACTCGATTTCTCCTCACATAGATTGAGTCGACGTATTTCCTTTTATTTCCAGTAATCACGAAGAACGTTCTAGCCGTTTCATCACACAATGAAGTTGATTCTGATATTTATAAACTTAAAATGAAGATTTAAAAGAATCTGTGTACATGGACGTATATTTGTGAAATACTTCGGACTGTTTTTAAACTTACAGATTAAAGTGACAAATCGAACTGAAACCCCATTTGTTTTTATCAACTGACCTTAAATGATATGAACACGAAATAGCTGTGTATAATATGCGTTATATAACACTAAACCTGTCTCGAATTAAACGGCTAGTCCTTTCTGGCCATTTGATTATTGACTAGGCTCCAAACTCAAATCCTTCAACTACTTTTTTGAAGTATTTTCCATGAACTCCAAATTAGAATGAATTTGCGATTGGATGATAGAATGTCTGGAGACGTTCCATGAGTACTGTAAAATGACAACATATTAAGTAATGACGTATTCTTGAAATAATATTCGCATCGCCAAGTATTCAGCGAAATTAATCTAGCAATTAACACACACACAAGAATAAAAGACACTATTATGGTATTTTAAGCGATTATTTAACCCAATCATAGCAATGAAGATTCCATGTTTTAACCAGAACCAGTTACATTTTCATGGATAACGATTTTAAATCCACGCGTATTTTGTTTTCATACTGTATCATTTGTAAAGAAATCTGAACGTTACAAATACGGGATCTTTATTTAGTCGTTCGCAAACAAGGTGTTCTAATTAAAATCTGCTACAGTATTCCTAGAAAACTGAACGTGTGTAAAACAAGCTTCCTCTTCAATTAATACAACTGTGTTCATATTTTTCTTTTGTTGGGGATAGAGATATAATTACTTAGAACCCTGTGTACATGTTTCATTCCTTCTGTATCCTCTCCTCCTCAAGCATTATACTTCTCAAATGGTTTCATAGCCTCATTTAATTTGTGATCCTTGATAGGGATCCGAAGTTGTGTTCATTTTTGCATGTATATGCTTGTCCAAATTTAGCTAGAATTGTCTCCATAACTGGGATGAGCATAGGGTGTGTGCGCGCGCGTCTCTCTCTCTCTCTCTCTCTCTCTCTCTCTCTCTCTCTCTCTCTCTCTCTCTCTCTCTCTCTCTATATATATATATATATATATATATATATATATATCCGAACGCGCTTTGCAAAGTTACGTCAATAGTGCGGTCTCTTTTCCACTCAGAGTAGACTATACGTGTCAATATAAACTTCGCTCGAGCGTTCCTGTATTGTATTATTACGGTCCAGTTTAAGTATCATTCAAATGACTGAAACAATGACATTGACAATGAATTGGAGTGCTCATTTCTGTGGATCCGTCGTATATTAAAGATTGATAATACCATGACTATGATTACTATGGCAACCGTAAATTCTTCCAGAAGAGGGTTAATGGAATTTTACATGGCTGACTTCCTGTCGTTGTCACTAGAATGTTCTTTTGTGTGTAGTGCTACGTATATTTGATTTAAATAATTTATTTATAATTGTCAAATTCAAATTTGTCATTTTTGGGTTTATAACTCATTAAATTGGGAAGTGTTTTCTGGAAAATTAGATTGATCTATATTTTATCTGTAAACACATGTTTTGACCTTGCTTGTTAACCTCATTTCTGACATTGCTTCAGAGTTAGAAACAGGCCTTAGAAATGATTGGTAGTTTCCCAAGGACATATTTTTATTTTTAGTTCTTGGGGGTGAGAAGTGGCTGATTATTATCTGAATATTTCCGCGCGTACGTGTTTAAATGATCGTACGTTGTTCTATGACCTTCCAGTCGGTTATGTTAAATCTGCATTGTATTATTAATAATGTGTAGACCCACCTATTGATTTCCTCTATTTATGGAATCAGCTTTAACACGTATAACATTTGGTCCGCTAGTGCTGTTGCTCGCTTTACACAAAGTTAGTTTCAGTAAGTGCTAATTCGACGTTTTAAAGGAATGTGGTTATATAACCAAGGTTGACCATATGTTTTGAAGATTTTGAAAATATGCTTTATATATTTTTTTTACATAAGCTACATTTGTATTTTATATTCTTACAGACATTTTACAAACGTTTAGAATCTCTGTCTTGTACAGATTCTCTTAGTGTGCGTCACGTTTGCATTTATTTGGAAGGGATTTTCTTCTGGCCGATTTTCTTCCATTCTTCGTTTTGACATTTATCGAGCTCAACAAACATTTCGGTGTTATTTTTATTGTACATTTATCTGATGATATAAATATGTCAAGGTCATCATGTAGTGAATATAGAAATAACCCCATTACAAAAATAATGTTGTCCCTAACTCTTGTTCTGGTAATGATAGTGGGTTTTAAATGTAATAGAATATTTCAATATAATGGATGGACAATTGCCATGTAGTGATGAGGTGAAAAATGTACGTGACAGTTTGTACAACCTATTAATCAGATAATATCGAATGCTGACATGCAAGATGTATGCCCTTAAAAAAAACAACCGGTACAGAAAACAAAATGACAGATGACAGTTAAATATTCCCTGCAATATATCAGAAAAATACCCGCTCAACTATACCAAATAATCAATAATTACGCTTTAGGTAATCGGTTTAGAGTCATGTGATCAATATCAAAATATGGCTAACCTTTACTATCTAGTTCTATTGGTTATGAAGACCTGGTTATCAAACAGTTTTATGTCATTAGCTTCCTTTTTTTTTTCTCACATAATAACAACCAAACATTGTGTACAAAATGAATCTGCAAAGACACCAGCTCCATATCTTTGCTGATGATATTGTGGATATCATTGCTACGATTATGTCTTGATGCTAATATGTCTACAAATGCTCCGATTCCATCATGCGAGCAGTTTCTGTGGAAACTGTAAATGATTCAATAGTTATAGGACACACTATACTAATTATATGAAAGATCTGTGAACCAGTCTTGGAATGGGTGAAGAAAAAATAGAGTATATACAGGTTTGGTGGTCCATAATTGGTAAATAATGAAAAGTAAAATTTTAGCAAAACTATATTTTGAGAGCTTATCCTATCTGTAATTAAAATAAATATAGACAATATTCTATAGATGTAATTTAAGTATTTGTACAGGCTTGACTTAGGAGTTCTCAATAAGTACTAAAGTAGCACCTGATTCATTTGGTGCAGGATCAATAGCATGTGTTTCATGCAATGTAGATAAAAAGAAATGCCGCGGCTCACATTGTGTTCTTCACACTGAAGATTGCACCAAGGATAGTTGCGCATGGAGAAAGATAGGTCTGATCAATAGCACCAAGAAATTGTAAGTTATTGAATTTTTAATTTGATGGTGTTTCCATATGTTTACTTTTGTACTTAAAGTAGTACCGTGAGTCCTTTGTGCGACCTATGCCGTACTATGAGTTTGTTATTTCCATGGTTACCATGCGCATCCAGTGGGTCATGTTGGTGGTATGTGCATATGACAATCATAAAGAAGTAGTTTTCCATGGTTTGCATGTAACTTTAGAGAAAGAATCTATACAAAATACAGATGTAAAGGGTTGTAAACACTGGTCGGTGGCAAAAGATATCTCCGGCTACGGAGAAAAAAGAGAATAGACGCATTAGACTGCGTATGACAAAGACCTTTATCAACTTTAGTACTTAATTATTGCATCTGTTGCATAATATAAATTACTTATTAATTTTGATGTATATGTATCATATTTGAAAATATTTTTTCAAACTAAGCTTGGCATCTCTTAGTCAAGTCAAGTGCAAAGTTGTTCCGCATCTCTTAGCTCAATTGTGTTAGTAATTCCTGGCATCAAATCAATTAAATTGCTCTGACCTTTACTAACTTACTATGATTTTGAGCCAGATGACGTGTATAATATCATTTCCAGGGAATGTTTCATCACATTATTTACACAGGCAGATTTTCTTCTAGAATCTCTCATTGGCATTTTTTTCTTCATACAGTTGAACCATTCTTGATGTATATCTGCATGTCGAACACATTGCTCTCTCCCGCCAAATCAGGACCCTCTTCTCTTCATGTACCAAGTCCCAAGATTGAAAAGCCTGACATTCAGGATGTTGGAAGTGGTGCTTTTGGAACACAGTATTTCACATCTATGAAATTTTTCATGTGTGTTTGTTTGTTTGTTTGTTTAGGATTTTTAACGTAGCTTAATTTTTCAGTCATTTCGCTACGAAGTCTGCTGTGAGGCAGTTTATAGTGATGTCTAGCACTGGGGCATCATGCTGCAGACATGTTACATGATTTCCCACCCGGTCACATTATCCTGACACCAGGCCAATCAGTCCTAACACTAACCTCTTAATGCTGAGCGCCAAGCGAGGCAGCTGTTAGTACCATTTTTGTAAGTTTTTGGTATGATCATGCCGGAGATCGATCCCACGACCTCCCGCTTCAAAAGCAACGCTCTAACCACTAGGCCGCCGGAGCGGTGTTTATGTGCGCTCTAAGCGATACTCGTTTTGCTCACCAAATCTGTTGATGTGAATAGTTGAAAAAATGGTTCATGTCAGAATGTGGTTTCAGATTTGAAACAAAATATATTTCTAAAGGCAACATTGATCTGCACTTAATATCAAGTAATAAGATCGAATCATTTAGCTGTACATAAGCGCCTGCTATATGATATGCCAAATCAAGGTATAGTATCTCCCATTTAAATGTAATTGAGAGATTGCAAGGTTTGCATTGTTTCTGCAGATTATTCAGCTTTATATTAAAAAGTAAAGAATTTGACACTGCCTGTAGTAGAAGGTAGCCACAATAATGATGTTCAGGCTTGCTCTGAACTTTTTATTTGTTTTGGATAAATGTAGGTATAGATATAAGTAGTATATCGGGGCAACCTTGGGTCAATGGGAAATCTAGTCAAAAACGTCGTGGGCAACTGTAGCGTCAAGGGGAATTTAACATGGGGAAATGTAACTTGGAGTGAATGGGCAATTGAACATAGCGACCAGGATTGGGTCACTTTAGCGTCAATATGACCGTAACGTTAAACATGGGTATATCAAAGTTGGTGTCAATGGGAATTTAACATAAGAATGTCACCTGAAGTTCTAAGAGAATTGAACATTGGTGACTTAAATGTGTTTATGGAGTCAAAACTATTTATAGGGTAAAAAAGACTTTGGTCTAAGCACTATCATTTAAAACATTCAAATCTGAACATGGAACAAACTTATTCACATGTTATCTATTTCTTGGATCTAGAACAAAAATACGTTTTAAAATTAAATTTTATGCCTTCAAAAAGACCTCACTTTACATACAACGCATACTTTGTTTTCACCTTGGGAACAATGAGTATACGATTATCAGAAGAAGAGCGTAAGTATCTAGCTGGTGTATACACATGGGTGAGGCTGGATAGGTATGTTGGACTGGAGTCTATCATTGAAACATAGCAGAGAGAACAATTTTTTTGTTTTGATTCTGTATCGAATCGATAGCCAATGTAGGGTGCAGAGCAGTGGTGAGGTGTGCTCTGATCGAGGTATCCTAAAGATGATCCGTGCAGCTATGTTTAGAACTTTTGAAGTTTCTGGAGTAAATATTGCGCCGAACCAGACAAAATTGAGTTACAATAGTCCAGTCTTGAAAGTACTAATGAAAACACAAGTGTTTTAGTGGCATCAACTGAACGATATTTACGAATGGAACTGATGCGTCTCAATTCAAGATATGCAGCCTTGCATATGTTCATGACATGTTGGTGCAATGTGAGAGTACTGTCAAGAGTAACGCCTAGGTTCTGTACTGACTGAGAATTTAATGTTGGTGTAGCTGATATTTATTGTCTGAGGTAAAGGATGTGAATGAGAAAGTCTTTGTGTTGTGATCAGAATAGCCTCAGTTTTATCATCATTCATCTGTAGCTTGTTACATGTCATCCATGATTTCACATCAGAAATGCACTTCTCTACTCCATGGATGGTAGCATCAACGTCAGTTGGGTGGCTAGACTTGTATATTTGGATGTCATCAGCATACAATTGGTGCGACACTGGGTGATGATCTATGACACTTGTGAGCGGCTGAGTATACAGAATGAAGAGAACAGGTCCGAGAACAGGTCAAAGAACAGATCCCTGTGGAACACCACAACATACGTCATCTGGGCTGGAGTGTATTCCATTTGCATATATAATTTATGTCCTGTTGACTAAGTAGGACTTGAACCACTTTAAGGCTATATTCTGAATGCCAAATACATGCTGGAGACGGTGAAGTAATATATCATGGTCTATTGTGTCAAATGCTGCAGATAAATCCAGGAGAGTGAGGACTGTAATCTTTCCACTATGCAAAGCAGAGAGAATGTCACTAAATACTTTCAGAAGAGTAGTTTCCGTACTGTGGCAAGGACGATATGCAGCCTGTACATTGCTAAAAAGACTGTTTGAATTCAAATAAGATACAAGTTGAGTTAGAACAGCCTTTTCTAAGATATTTGATATGAATGGGAGATTAGAAACCGGGTGGTAGTTCTTTAAATCGTTATGGTCAAGTGTTGGTTTCTTCAGCAGTGGCTTTACGAAGGCAGTTTTGAAAAATGATGGGAATTCCCCATGAGAGAGATATATTAATAATATCGGTTAGTGAAGGCAATATTGGGTCTAAGCACTCAAGCAGCAGTGATGTAGGAACTGGATCAAGTTCACAAGACTTTGGTGCACGTTTCATCACGATTGTCCGTACTAAATCTATAGAAACAGGTTCACATGCTCCTAACGGTTGTCGCTGAAATTCTGCATCAAAACTGTATGGTGACGAATCAGTTTAAATTGTGCTGTCAAGCGAATCTCTAATGGTTTGTACTTTGTCATAGAAGAAATTTGCAAATTGGTCTGGTAGGTCTAGTGGAGAGAAGGTTGTTGGAAGTGGTGTACATTTGTTCCTTGACATTAGTTTGTTAGTTATCACGAAGAGCTCTTTGCAGCTTGAACTCTCCGTAATCTTAGTACTGTAGTGGGATTATTTGGCTAAATGGACTATGTTTGTGACGTTCTTATTAGCGGCTTCGTAGATTTGTTTATGAATAGTGAGTCTGGTGGAAAGCCAAAGCCTCTCTGCTTTTCGGCGATGTCCTTTAGCAGTGCGAAGCTGGTCCCTAACACAGCTATATCATGAACACTTTTTTTTATTGATACTCTGCATTTGGTGGCTGGGGCATGTTTTTCAAGCAATGAAAGCAGGCAGTTATCAAGTTGTTCCGCTGTTGGATGTAAGAAAGTTGTTAGGTTTTCTTGGATGTCATGCATGAATTTGGTTCTGTTTATCATACGGATGTTTCTCTCAGTAGCAAATAGAGGTGGAGGGTTAGGGACTGATACGTCGAGATGGCATACAATGCAGAGGTGATCCGATGCAAGTTCGTGGGATACAATGGTGGGTTGCAGAATATTATCATCAGGTCTATAAAGAAACCAGTCTACAATGTGACCAAGTTTATGGGTAGGTTGGTTAACTGACTGTTTAAGATTGAAAACATGATTGGGGGTCTAGGAGTTTTGACATGTATGGTTTACCAGGACAGTCAAAGTGAAAGTTGAAATCTCCAAGAATAATTAGGTTGCCACCTATCGAATTTCCATACTCTAGAAGATTTGGAAACTGCTCCGAAAAGAGAGATTCAGTCAGCTTGTTTTTTTTTCTACTAGGAGGAGGACGGTAGAGACAGAAAAAATGGACTGACCATTGTTCCAGTGTGAGCGTTGTTTGGACTAGTTCAAACGATGTGTGGCAGAAATTGAAGGTTGTGTTGTACTTAAGGCATTTGATCATGGAATTCTTTGTAATTACAGCAATTCCACCTCCGCGAGAGTTGCGGGTGAACGACTTGATGGAGTAATCGCTGGGTGTTAAATCCGCACACTTAGATTCATCACCTGCGGAATGTAATCAAGTTTCTGTCAGGAAGAAGACGTCAATATTCTGGTCGTTGATAAAATTAACAATTTCTATGCGCTTTTCCGGTGATCATACTGATTGAGCGTTGAATAATGCAATACGTAGTGGTATCCCTGGGACAGTTGACACAACAGTTGACGATTTAAGAAGAATTTGAACCAGGTTATTAAAATTAACGGCAGAATTTTTAAGTTGTTGTCTTTTTCCGCTTCCGTTTACATTTAAGAAATGATGAATGTATTCCCAGTTCGTTTAGTCTTGAGCACAATGTAGTATGTAGAACCAAGGTGTGGTCATTTAATCCAATTAATGAGGGTCCGTCGTATTGTAAGCGGTCACGTGACGGCGGTTTATTAAAAAATAAATGACTTCTTAACATTGGGACAACATTCTCTTTTGATGTTATGTTTATATGTTTGAGCAGCAGAGAGGGTGAACAGACCAACTTTTTAGGTAAATATTTCGTAAGCGTTTCGTTACAAAACCGAAACAAAAAAAAATCTTACTATGATAGTGCTAATTTAGTGGTCACAAACACATGGGCTGCGACACTGCAACGTTCCAAGATAACGTTTTATAAGCGATCGTCGTTAATAATGAAAAAAATAATCTTACAACGATGTTGCTATTTAGTTGGCGTTCACCGTCTCTGCTGCTATGCGTTAACAATTTTTTTACGATTGAAAGTCCTAGGACTTTACAAACAGACTAATTTGCAAAACTTCACCTCGCAAATCAATCAAATTATTAGATTGGTCAGTGGGTTTGAAATTAATTCTCGTTAAAGAATTATTATGACATCGCATAAAGACTGGATTAGTTGGGTCTTCAATAATTAGAAATCCTGGAGGAGCCGTTGGTGCAAATGAATATAAAATATAACCTTGCTGAGCTTGATTTGATTGCTCAAGATTTATTTGATAGCTTCCTTCGATAACATCACATACTAAATTTAGCGCTATCACCGAGGATATATTCACGTTGAACGGAGCGATATGTCTCCCACCACCGTCTGGGTCATTATTGTGTTTAAGAATTTTTATTTCCGGTGATGTTGTTTTTTTCCATGTATCGTGAATTATTTTAAAACCAACATCGATGGCATCACTGAGAAGTTTTTTTAATTCTGGTACGTTATATCCTGGTATTTTGAATATTGGAATATCTTCAACGTGGATATTAAAATGCTCTGCAAAATTAACTCTCATTTTTGGGGAAAGATGTAATATTCCTTGAATAATTTTTATATTTACTATATCCATATCATCGATGATTTTATTACACGTCTCTACGACGTTGATAAATTCATCTCTGGTGAGAGAACCAGATTTAAGAGAGATTAACAATAGTGAAAAATCATTATTCATCTTTCCAAAATTTTTAATTATATATATTTTTGTATCTTCATGATATAAAAGCATCACATAACGATTAATTGAATCTTTGTCAGTTAAAATTATAAGCATTACCCACTCCGACTTTTCCAATTCATCGTAGTTTTCATAACTTTTTATTGGATTATCGGGTTTTATCACGTCGGTGATATAATCAGATTTTACAGGTTCGGGTATATCAACGGTTTCTTTCTGTCGATGTGGTAATTCGGGCCATCCTAGTATGGTTCTAATAGAACTCTGATAAATATTTACGACATACCCAGGGGAATTGATCTCGATCGCAGATGATAACGTCGGTTCATGAACCGTTATAGCTATTTTTGATTCTTTTCCAGTAATAGATTTTATTCTACGCGCTAATTCATCATTGATTTGTTCGATTTGATATGACCCAGTTGGTAACGAGACAACGTTCCAGTCTGGAGTCCCGTCTTCTTTATTCTTATTCGCGAACACCAGTGAATTATTTGGTTGTTGACCGCCAAATGATTTTGATCTGATATTGGGCCAGCTATGATACACTCGTAGTTTTGCCAGCGCTATCTCACTCACGGTAACGGGAATCGGGAAATTCACACTGAATTCAGGACGCGTTGAGGTTATTGATATCATGCTTGTTTTCATCGGTGTTGTATTTTCTACTATTTGTTGAAGTAGTTCTTGCGACGACATTTTTATTATTATTATCCCGCTCTAATTTCAGCATTGTCGATTTATACAATTCAGCCATCGTTGAGAATTCGCTATCTGATATTGTTGTGTCATCGAGTGACGATGATATCAACGAGGATAATTGCGAGTATGCGGTAGATGCAATGTGAAATTTAATTACATAGTCGTGTAGTTTACTCTGGCTACACGATGATAGTTTTTTTGTGATCCCGGTTAATATACCCGCGATTGTAGCCACCGCAGGAAATAGCGATTGGAACTACGACCGGAGCAATCATTGCAACTGAAGATAGTATTATTCCAGCAGCAGTGATTACACCCGACACCGAATATACTGTGATATCAACCGCGGTTATTCTTCGTTGGTATTTTTTTATTTTTATTTGATACTCGTCACAGCGCGAGTTGAGTTTAGTTTGAAATTCTCTGACCTGATCATAGCGATACTGATACACTGAAGGGATTGTCATCTTATTTTAACAGCGTTAGCGTTTTCAATTAAGTTGTTTACTTAAATCCACTACGAATTCTACGTACCACGTTACTGAAACCCTGACTAAATTTCTATCTGCGGTCGTTATCGTGAACTGTTCAGATACATCCTTATCGATAATTGTTGATACTGTATTATTAGCTCCAGATGAGCTACTTGATGATATATTGAATTGAGTCGGTGATACTATTGTTAATCGATAAATACCCTTGACGGCTGTGGTTATGTGTAAAATGTTGGTTGTGAGAGTCCACGCAAATGAACCGTGTTGAATCGTGTATACGATATTGTTGGTGCTCTTATGAGGAATTTTTATTTTTTCAATAACGCCTATCATCCTCGTTGTATCATCCTTCATCGCGTTGTTGAATGTTTTTAGATCATCGATGGCTTTTTTAATATCAGGAAGGGTTATTTCAATTTTATCAAATGGGGTTCCAATAAACTTATCAATGATGTTTTTACGAAACATTGAAAACTGTTTCACGTGTTTTTCATATTCGGATTGAAGAGTTGCTAGTTCCAATATAGACTCTTTTATCGTTGTGAGTTTTGGTACAGTCACTGGTGGATTTCCAAAAAATTCTAGCACGGGTTTATCAATATTGTCCACGATGGATTTCAATGAATTCACTGTTTTATCGAATGTTGTTAATTTATCCGTGATCGTTGAAGCAAGTACACCTGGTTTGAGTTTACCCTGATCGGAAAATAACGCGATAGTATCCTCTGCTGCATCTCGTCGTTTAACTAAAATATCATCTAGGTAAATATTACTAGTTTTCAATTTACCCTGACGATCTTGAAATACAACTATTTCACCAGGATCAACACTTGCTAGGTTCATCGTTTCGGCTATTTCATCTTCGATTAGTTTTTTAACATCCTTGATTTTATCAAGGATTTCAACTCCATCAGTATCCGGTTTCTTCAGCGCTTGTAAAGGTCGTCCCCAAATATCAATCATTGTTATCATAGAAATATTTTCTCTGTTTAAAATATTAAAGATTTTCAATCCAACGACTGCTAGTATACTCATTCACTACTACATGAGGTGGTTTTGATTGTAAATTGCTTTGAAATTTCATCTTTGATTCCTTTGAAATAGCATCAAGTACGTTTAATACTTCATTGCCACATATGGGTGGGTCAATCATCGTTTGCGTTGGTAACGTGGAATACCAACAGGGTATTTTTAAATCGCGGATATAGCGGTTAAATTCCTTCGGAGGCGCTAGTCCATATGAGTCAAAATAAATGATCCCACGTGGATCAATCGCGTATGCAACCCAGTGAGTTCCAGGTCCATCGCTGTTATCTAGATTAATAATACCCGTTTCAACATTATTTGGTTGTGCCGGTAACTGATCTTTCATAAAAACACCTCTGAAGTTTTTAATCGCGAGTTTTTTTAGCAGCATCAATTAAATCAAAATTGGACATTGGAAGATTTTTCACTAGTAAACCGTTCCTGGGATTCTCAAGCCGCTTCCGCTGTACCATGAATACGGGGTTCCTGGTAGTCTTAGACCTTTCCCTTTTTTTTGTACCCCTTTCTCGTTGCTTTCTTTAGTGCCATTCCTGCCGCGGTACCAATAGCCCCTAACGCTGCCGCTTTAGCTACCGCTGGGGCCGCTGCGGCAATCAACCCTGGAATCAACCCTAACAGCGGGAATATACCACCAGTCTTTTCCATGTTTTTAATCGCGCTCGCAGAAAGAGTAACCTGAACTCCCTTTTTTTCTTTAAGCGCTTTATTAAAATGATTAACTTGAGTTTTCGTCAGTGATAGTTTATTTACCCCGCCATTCATTTGATTAGGTTTCAGCGTTATTGTGGTTCCACATTGCTTAGCTGATTTGGATTGTAATTTTTTTAACTGACCAGGTGTCAACGTAACATTGATATTATTATACAACATTATACAAAACAGATTGATTCTAAATCGCAGAAAGAGATTGAAATATGTAATCAATCACAGATTTTCCACTGGTGCATCTACCACTCTCATTCGTCCACCAACACCTTCGAGTAGCATTGATTTATCACTGAGAATGACAGCAACCGCTCTATAATTAACAATACCACCAGGTCGGGTTACACGAGCTCGGAAATGTATATCAACGACGGACTGTCTCATCAAGTCAAGATGTTCCAACGAAAAGTAATAAATCGGATACAGACTTTTAAAATCCAACTGTGATATTTGTAGACCAGTATCAACATTTTGATCTCGTCCCATATACGACAACAGGTTATGATAAACTCGTGCAATATGATTTTCTGTGTAATTTAGTTGTATATCCTCAGATGGTTCTTGCTGTCCGTTTATTCTCAGCGAGACTTCATTACACCCAATTTGATCAAATATTATATGGGAACGTTCTTGATTATCTAATCGCGCAGTATTCTGTAGCGCAACAAATATGTGACGTGGAGCTGAAATACCCTGTTTCGATGCTAGATGCCATGAAATTGTACCATCAATATTATAATCCATGGTATCTGTGGATGTTGTCAACCAGCTCAACAATGTTTTTCCTCCTTGATCCATAAATGATAACAATCGTGGTTCTATTGACAACGACGGAGTCAACACTGGCATCCACAGTGTTAGTTTTGATAAAACGACTTTACCAGGGGCAGCGGCAGCACTGCGCCAGATTGCATTATCATCAGTACCTTTTCTCACTAGTGCTACCGTATGCTTTGCTCCATAGATAACTTTTCTGACGTTTCTACAAAATCCAAATATGTGATGCAACGGAATCGCACATGAAAACCGTCGACGTTGTCCCTGTAACGTTGCTACTCGTGTTGCGAATCCTAGGTTATAACCGGGAATATTATTTATGACATCAAATGCAGCAGCTGGTCTAACATATCCGGCTGGTGCTGGATCAACTGCTGTAGCTAGTGTTGCTTTTACTCTTGAATATTGGACGTGCTCAGCGTTATCAGTAATATCCTTTGCGAACATCATAGACGGACCTGCTGATCTAGTATAGTCATCAGAATATCTCGCTAACCCGATTATCCCCGTAGCAATATCAACCTCGCGTTCAATAGATTCGATTTCTCTTCCATCAATGAGATATATAGCACTTTCAAATAACGTCATGATGCCATTGTTAACAAAACCAACTCGGATAGTTGGGTTATCATCATATGGTGTATTAGCTGCAACATTTGTTACGAGTTCACCTTCGACTTCAATAAAGGCTTCACAAGGCAAAAAGTATTTACTGGTATCATGAACTTGAAGTTCGATTCTCCCCCGAAGATCAGGTTGTACTGCGTGATAGGCAAAAAATTGATAATCGCGTACAGAATCATCCTTGAGTACTGGGGCGTCCATGTCAAATGCACTATCAGGGTTCTGTTCGAACATTTTTTATTATATATCCGCTGGTCTAAATTGAAGGTGAAAATGTAAATTATTTGGAAAATCCTCGAATTTTGATTTCAATGAATTTCATTTATTTTAAATAATTCCTAACAGCTTTTTCCTATGGGAAATCCCATGCAAAATCGACCACTTGACCCGAAAAATCTCAAAGAGATTTTCACGGAATAATTTCAGATTTTTCATCGTGAAATCACAAAAAATGTGATTTTATTGCTGATTTTTGATTATTTTTGTTTCAAAAACAATAAAAATAATTCCTAACAGCTTTTTCCTATGGGAAATCCCATGCAAAATCGACCACTTGACCCTACGAATTTCTTCCTAATTCTCACGGAAATCATCAAAAATTGATCAAAAATCATCAAAAAACACCCAAAATTCAGTGAAAACCAGTGAAAAATACAGAATTTAAAATTGCAGATTTTTCATTTATTATAATAATTATTTTTTTTATAATTTGCAAAGCAATTTTCATCGACGTCTTTGACTTTTATAGAAATTCCTTGAATTTCCAAGACCACTTCCCGCTATCATATTTGCTATGTTGCTATCCTGGGCGGTCATCATTGACTGTAGTTTTTCATCTACTGCGTTATTTATTATTTTACTAACACTTGCAGGCATAATCGCAGTAGATGGCAGTGAAGTCATTCCTGGTTTCTTTCGCCGTCGAACTAGCGTTGTTAGTTTATCCTTCGCGGCTGAAAACGCCTTCGTGGGAAGATCACCAACAGCGTTAATACCCTTATCCCTGATAACATCAATAGCTTTCATCGATAATTGTTTTGCTAGCGGCGCTACTTTTGGAGCCATTCTTGAAAATAATCCCATTATAGTATTACCGAGACCATCTCCATAGTATGCTCGGTATTTTGGCAATCGTGAGTTTACCACGTAGACGTTAGTTGGTTTATCATGGTTGTAGTGTATGATCATTCTCTATTCAATTACTATTTATCTAATCGTGGTGACATTAGTCACTATGGTGACCGTCCACTAACTCTTCAATAAAATCTCGATATGTTACAATATCCATGATACCACCTTGAAATAACCTCTTACAGATATCAGCTGCTTCATTGATTATTTCCGGTGAGTTATTTCCAGCCCGTTTTCCTCCTACAAGTATTTCTAATCGTGCTATATCACCAAGAATATTGCCAGGACATGTTACTCTAGCGTGAAAATCCATAGGATTTTTACCAACTAAACCACTGCCCTTTTTTTTAGTGATACCCGTTGCACCTTCAGTTTGGGTTGGTTGGGTTATAAGAGGTCTAATTGGGATTATTGGGTTTTTTATTCGAGATACCAACTTTTCAATTTTTTTAAATTCTGTATCATTATGTGGTAGTGTAGACTTTTTAATTCTTTCTAAATACAATTTTTTTTATCCATTCCTTCTTGGAGGTTGAGTCTTCATATCCAGGATTCATATACTGTTCTCGTTGACCTTTTTTAGATTCGTTGACGATAAATTTAGCAAATTGTTCATCAGTCATAGATTTTTTACTAATAAGACTTATCACATCACTTTTAAATATTTTTTCCGGATTAAGATCTCTTCGTTCCGTTTTACTTTTTTGTTGTTCTTGTTCTTGTTCTTGTTCTTGAAATTCTTCTTGAAATTCAGGTGGTGGGGGAATATCAATATCACCTAATCGTTCTTCTTCTTCCTGAAGTTCTTGTTGTCTTACAGCAGTTATTATATCACCAGGAAGTGTTTGTAATGATTTTTTTGTTTGTTTAGATCGTTTTGCTATTTTTTCTAACACAGGAAGAAGAGGTCTCTCTACTCGTTTCCCCTCCTCGGGGACATCTCCGTATATAGCTCGTTCAGTAGCTTTTTTCACATCTGTAGTTGCAGCAACAATCAGTTTAAAGAGTTCCTGTGTATCAGTAGAAAAATCAGTTTGAGTTAACTGCCGCTGCTGAAGTTTTTCGCGTAATCGATCACGAATTGGTAATAATTTATTAATATCACTCAGTCGTTGTTTGGTGTTACGTGTGGTCAGTGATGTTCCTACCATTATTGAAATAGTATCAGTGATGTTGAATTGCTTTGCAATTTCATTAGAAACTCCTTGAGTTTCCATCGAAGATTTTCATTGCAATTGAAATTGCAAAGCAATTTACGAGTAAAAAAAGAAATCACTAGATTATACTTCCCTGTTTGGACACACAATTTTACTTCCTCATAGGTAGTGATTATTCATGTATACAATACAATTACCTGTACCGGTTATACAACAAAGGAGGCTCTCTACGCGTGGGGCTCAGCTTGCTCCATTAACGTTTTTAACTGTCTCACCTTACAATTGATAATTTTTCTGCTTTCATACTCTGAACTTAATTGCCTCTGAATATATTCAACGATGTTACATAATGGTACAAATATATTAATATCTTCATGATAAATTAAACTCTCACGGATAAGTTTTAGTAAGCGCTTAATTAAAAAATATTTCTTAGCGAGTACGTATTTTCCATTCTGCTCTGCAAATTGTATATCATCGAAATCGGTCATAATTTGATCACAATCTAACCCTGAACATAGTTTAATATTTTGCTCCTTAAGCTTTTGATTTCAACAATAACACATTTGAGATTTTCAAGATTCATATATATGAAAAAGTTTATTTGTTAAATTGGAAACTCTTTGAGTTTCGAATGAAAATCCAAAGGATTTCTAAAATAAATTCTGGACACGCTAAGGTGTTGGTCATCTTAGCATATCCAGAAGCTTAGCGCGATTATAAATGATTATGGTTATATATAATGAATGACGACGGCACAATTACACATCACCGTTTTGAACCCCCTTGGTGTTTATACATCAAGCGGCGCTCAACGGTTACATATATAATCACGAAACTTATTCCCCTATGAGTAAGTCTAACTCGGATAGCGGGTTTGACCTACAAGAGGATACGTTTGATGCGTGGACGCACAACAACAACACAACAATAGATTATAGGTGATATGGTATAATACAATGAATTGATTCAATGACAATGGTATAATACAATGAATGAATGACGACGGCACAAACAAACGATTATAGGTGATATGGTATAATACAATGAATGGATTGATTCAATGAATGATAATGGTATGTACAATGAATTGATTCAATGACAATGGATGACGCGGGCTATTCTACATTCAAGTGCACAAAAACCAAATCACAAAATCCAACTTGGTTTGAATGTCAATAATAACAATCAAATCACGCATGACTGTGTGATTTGAGTTTGTGCACTTGAATTTCGGCTAAAGCCCAAATATAACACAGACCAGGTTGTATATAACTAGGTATTACAACGAAGTTAGATAGAACTATGTCTGCTTGTAATTGTTTGTTATGTTTAAAAGCGATCACTGACAACGTTGAAATAACACATGATACTTATAAAAAACACTACAAAAAATAATATGATTATTTGTAAACGCTATGATGATTTTGTTTCCTTGAAATTGCAAAGCAATTTACGATTGAGGTCTGAAAAGATTTCAGAAACGGATAATTGATTATTCATGATAATTATAACAACCAATCAAAAACTACCAAACAACAACAATGTTTCAACGATAACTCTGTCATTGGTGATTTGTCACACGCGTTATACCAGCGAGCTATCTCCGTTAATGCTATAGGATAATGCAAGATTATACAGTTACATAAGTAAATTGAATTTTTTGTCCGTTTATTCTGGAAATCGCCGAATTTTGTACTCGTTCTGCAACAAATCGTACTGAAGACGGATGAATATCAAAATACCTACCAGCGTTATTTATAGACGGAAATATTATTTCCTCGTTGTCAATGCTAATTGACTTTACGGGTCTCTTCCCAATTGATTTACAAGTACCAGCTCTTCCTCGTTTTGTGTTTTCGCGTTGTGTAATAGCTTGTAAATTCGATAAAGAATTATTAGTCTTAATGCGATCAATGTGATCAATAACAAAACCATCCTTGATCAATCCGTTAAATACTTCATAGACGAAACGGTGATTAAGATAATTCTTCTTTCCAATATTAAACTGCAAATATCCTTGATTATTCAGAGTACCAACCAACTTCTTGAGTCTACTGTGTCTAACAACACCATCACGAGAAGCTTCATAGTTTTCAATAACAGGATGTCTTTGAAATTCTTGGCTCATTTGTATACAATATACTTTTATTTGTTTAATTCATTATTTGGTTGAGATATAACATTGAGAAATCTTTCTATATAATCTTGAGCAGTTTTTATGATTTTGCCGTTGGCAACGTCATTGACAAAGTCAGGATTTTTTATTCTTCGCTTGTCATAATAACGCTTCAACTCTCTATAACGCTTACCTCCGCAATTGAAACATAATTGTGAATTGCCTCTAACACCTACCCCACAATACAGGCAAGCAAGAGGACCCTTTGATCCGTTTCTCACGCTTTGCATATGATACCCACAGAATTAATTTCTGCATGATTTGTTACACGGAGTCTTTGATCCAATCATAAGCCATTTGCAATGATTCATTATATAAAAAACTTTTTATTTAAATACTTGTTTTAATTATAGTATGAAGGGATTCAAGAGATTATCGAAAATTACGCCTTGGAAAAATGCTAGATTTAATCTAGATAGAATCTCTGATATACCAAAAAGTTTAATAGATGACAAAACCCTGTTGAGTAAAATCAGAGAGTGTTTTAATGAATTTAAGCGCGATGGAGCATCTCATACGTGGTCGACATTTCGAATTATACATGACGGTGTCAATATTCCCGTAATAAACGCCACCATGAATGATACAAGAGCAGCTGAGATAATTTCACACCTTCGAAAACGGTATTTTTTTAGAATAAAATTCATTATCGAAGTCGAAGGTGAATGGATTATCAGGGATAAATTTGAACCAATCCTCAAGGATAAAAAATTTGTCATTGTGAGTAGAGATTCCAAACCAGGAATTCTAACTGGAATTGACAAACCATACTACGAGAAATCTTACCCTGTAACAGCAGTTATTTACGGAGTATATCAGCTAAATGATAAACCTGATATTGCAAAACTAGCACCTATGAAAACGGCGTCATCATTGACTTCGTCAAGGCTCAATTGTGTAGCAACACGGATAATGGAACACTTCACAAATGCATCCCGAGGAAATAAACTAACTGATCTGCGACGTAGGAAAATAACCGAATGGGAACTAACAGTGAAACAGCGCGGGGCAATGATTTCCGATATAGCTAAATTAGAAGCATCATTAAAATTTCCAATATCGGTAGCAACGATAACCGGAGAAGTATTATACGAACCGAAATATCAATCGCGAGGAGCTCCAATTGAAATTATTGATCATAACGAACACGCGTGGACACCTGCAGTAAATGTATTTCCACGAGAACGAATCGTGAGATATATCCCCAAAGAGTTCGTCGGGGATGTTTTCTATGAAGAGAAATTATTCGATGCTATTGTTGCGTTGTGTAAAGATGATCCCGTGTCAGTGTGGTTACTTAGCAGTGATGGTTCCGAATCAGGATTTGATCAATTTGTAAGACCAAATGGTGAATTATATCGTATTGAAGATTTAGATAACAGAATGAGAAAAATTGCTAATGAATTTTCACCGGTGAAATTGCAAAGCAATTTTCATGAAAAACTATTAACGGATAGTTTTACTACTCCATCAGTAGTGGCTCACTTTGCAAGAGAAAAGAACTCATGGCGTCCAACACGAAGTGATTTTCTCGAGGACGTTAAATTGAGTTGCGTCGAATTTGGTCATAGAGGACTGTGGAATACAAAATACTCACGTGATGGTATGATTTCAATTGATATATCAGCGTGTTATCCTGGAAGTTTTCTCGGGTATGGAGAATGCGCTTAGTATTTTAAACGTTTTGGACACCCCACGCATGAAATGACTCGTGTTGCGATTAATGGTCGTTTGCCTGATTTTGATTTAACCGGATTCGCTCGTGTGATATCATTCAAATTCGCTACAGGGTTACATCCGTGTAGTTATGTTTGGCTTGGTAGACACCTATCTGAAAAGGCGTGGATGCCAATTGTGTCATTGCGGTATATGATTGATTGTGAGATGTTACAATCGTTGATTGTCGGTGAAGCGATTATATGCTATCACGCGCAGAAGGATGTTTGGTTACCACAACCCGATTTAGATCGTATAATTGATAAAATACGAAAACAGTTTCCAGATGCAAAATCAAAGATTTTAAATGAAGAAGAAATCATGAATTGGTCGAAGGAGTTATTTGAAATTAAAAACAAAGAAGCCAAAGATTTCGGACGAAAAATAATCGGTAAATTCACTCAAGGTGGAAGATATGACAATGCAAAATACTCTTCGCGGTTGATCATAGATAACGCAGAATACGATTTTATTGTGGCGGATTTAACGAAACAGGGAAAACTTGTATCCCGTAGGGATGTTTTTCTATCAAATGGTGAGAAATCAGGTACGGTTGTTACCTACTGTGATGGATATAGCCCCCAGTATACACATTTGAGAAGTTCTATGCTCGGTTATTCTATTATTAATCTATTTTCGATGATAAATAGATTTCCAGATACCGCGGTTAGAGTAGCTGCTGATTCGATGTATATACACGAAAAATACAAATCGGATGTAGCGGCATTCACAGATCCCGAGGAAGCGTGGGGATGTTGGCGATTTAAAAAGGAAAAACTACACGAGTATTGTGAATCCGCAGACGTTATTATGGATGATAAATATCTTTGTTGTAACCGTATTGAAATTGAATCAGAATTTTCTAATGCACCACCGGTATCTGATCCCGTATGTAGATACAAGACAGTTTATTTAAACGGTTGTGGTGGGTCAGGAAAGACAACTCGTGCAATCGAATTATTCCGTAGAAACGCTAGCGTTTCCAAGTCAACCATGATTGTGTTAACGCCGACTCACAGACTCGCCAGAGAGATGATAGCGCGGGGGGTAAAAGCCTGTACTTATCACAGCTTCTTTCGATGGAAAGGCGATACATGGACTCCTGATCGAATGGGCGATAAATTCATTCCTGAAATCACAATCTGGGATGAAATATGCACTGTATCGTTGAGTGTATTACAGACATTTCTCGAATGGTTGTTATTGAAAACTACAAAAATCGTCATGTGCGGGGATCACGGTCAACCACCGCCATTTGTTGGCGGATCTCCACATGAATGGCTAAAGGGTTTTGTAGATTATTATGAAGAAATTACTACTGATTATAGATCACTTGATGAACAATTACGAGAGTTCAAAGCGCTAATTAGATTACAACCGGATAAAATCCAGTGTGAAATAGCGCGTGAAATAATTTCAGAAACTTCCATGAATGATTTTTGGGAAACATGGAAGCCAGATGATTTAATAATCGCGAGTAGAAAAATTGTCAGAGACGCACTTCAGATGAAGTTATTTGAATTACATAAATGCAAATTTGCAACACTTCCAGTGCCTCTTTGTTATAGGCCTTCGGATACACGAAAACAGAATATTGAAGTTAATATTCCAGGGAAGAGTGAAAAGCAGATTCTCGTGTTAAATGATATTGTGCTAGTTGATATCAGCGTCGTCGAAGATGCATTGGGGAACTCAAAGAGTTCTGCTGATAAATCCCCTTGGACGTTAGGTTATGCAGCAACAATACACTCTTCGCAAGGATTAACTATCACAGATACAATTGTTTGGATGGTAGATAATCGCATCGAGTGGTCAAATTTAGTTTATCTCGCAGTATCCAGAGTACGGCGAATAAATCAGCTTCGAAGAATTGTCGTTGACGATAATGACACTACAATCAGCGCCGATGATATCACCAGTCATAAAATCACCAGTGATATAATCAGAAAAAAACTCTCTGGTTATAAACAGCAGGATAAAAAAAATAATAGAAAATTTGACATTAATGCTGAATTGATAATTTCACTAAAGCAACAACAGAATAATCACTGCGCGAGTTGTAATTGTATAATGCGTTGGAGTTGGTCGGATAAAGATCCTCGCCAATTTACCGTAGACAGAAAGAATAGCAGCATTGGTCATACCAACGACAATGTGATGCTGACTTGTCTTGAGTGCAACAGACGCAGAGGTGCTAGTTAAGACCCCGCGGTGGTAATTGAGTATCGTCAGGAATCACTTGGAGTTGTTCGCGTGTAAAACCTCGCCGAGGAGCAGTTGAATCTAGTTTATAGATTGGAGGTCTACCAGTTGATCGTGTTATAGTAGATATCTTGTGTGCAGTAACACTCCAAATAGGATCGGTAGCCCTTTTTGTGCCACCTTCAAGCTCTCCTGGTTCGTATAACTACCTAACAGTGACATTACTACCAAGAATTGGTTCTTTGAAATCTTTTTGTGGTTGTACGGGTATATACTTTTTTTTAATAGCGTTGTTAGGTTTCATGTTGATTGTTCTAGTAATCTCATTATTGATTGCGGTAACTACACCTGGTAATCTCTTGACCCATTCACGGGATCGCTTTTCTTGGATGAATTCTTTCGCGTATTGATATCCAAATAACCGCTCAGCAAGTGTCCGATTAAATCGTTCAACAATTGCCTGATCGCGATGTAACGCAGTATGCCCTCGTCTGATGGCGACATTATGATGTTTCATCGTTGTTAAAACAGCGCCTTGAAATTCCTTGCCAGGATCAACTTGTAACAGATTTGGCCAGCGAAGACCACCTTGTGGTTTGGGACCTCGTCGATAAATCCTTTCAAATGCAGAAGCTACTTCAGTAGATGATTTTGTCTTCAGTGGTTCTGCTTGTTTGTATCGACTAGCAATATCAACTACGGTTAACGCGTATTTGTAACCGTTGTCATGTGGTAAAAATAGTATATCAGCTTGATGAATTCATTAGGTGTTGTAACATCAAAATGCGAGTAATTAATTCGTTTAGGCGCTGGTAGATAAATTTGCCATATCGCCTGTTTGGATAACCAATCAGCTGCAGTAGTATTTTTTACTTTTGCAGCGCTAGCGAGTTTATTGATTGCTGCCTTGCCTCTCCAGTATCCTTTTGGAGAATAATAAACAGATTCCATATTATTAATTACCAGCACCTAACATCAATTTACCCTTCATAGCGGATTTTATCAACAACGAAGCCAATTTTTCTTTGAAAGATTTATCAGGAATAGCATTCAACGCATGAATTAATTTCACATCCGCGAGATGTCTATGTTGAAGATTGCTGCTTTTATATGCAACATCATGAACATGACACGCCTTATCAATAGCGTTTATTGGATATTCACCGGGTTTGGGTTGGTTTTGGTCATCGAGTCTGATATCTAATCGTGTTCCCGGTCCACAATAACTATACCCTGGAAGGTGCTTTTCTCCTGAGTATTTTGCCCACGGTGTTCCTGGGAGTTTTGCTAACTTGGCTGCAATATCACCTCCTCGTTTTTTTTTAAAGGTTTCGTGGAAGTAAATCTAAATTTCTTCGTACTACACTGTACGCACTTACCAGAAAGCGCTGATCGATTATTTTATGTTGTAATCGTTGTCAAGTCATTTGTGCCAGTATGCGTCCTACATTTCACACAATATAGATCCATAATTTATATATCACAGCATGAATGTAATTGATTATTCAGCTACGAGACGACGGGAACCTATTAAACACCATGCAATGTTACCAAATTCTATTCGCGCGATTATCATCGGACCATCTGGAAGTGATAAAACACAATTACTACTTAATTTGATAACGAGATGGATGAAGTGGGATAAGTTGTATATGATTGCTCCGAGTGTAGATGATCAGCGATGTTATGAAGTGTTAAAGGATTTTAACGAAGCCGCGCTAGAAATTAACGGCGATGATATCATTGAGTTTATAACCGATATCGAAGAGGCACCTAGCATTGACTCCATCGACGGAAGTATTAACAATTTAGTCGTATATGATGATATCATGTTAGATAATCAAAAGAATCCTGCTAGAATATTTTCACGAGGACGTCACAAAAACACAGACGTGATATGTGTCACTCAACGTTACACTCAGATACCAAAAGTGATCAGAGATAACTGTAATTTATTATGCGTGTTTAACGGTGTTGATACTCACACACTAAGAAATATTTGGCAAACTTGGTGCGGTGGTGATATGGATCATAATCAATTTAAAAATTTCTTTAGCCGCGCTCAGACAATCCAACATGGATTTATAACGATAAATTTATCAGACCCTCGGACAAGATATCGCGTCGGACTTGATCAGATATTCAGTTAACGCATAGCAGCAGAGAGGGTGAACGCCAACTAAATAGCAACATCGTTGTAAGATTATTTTTTTCATTATTAACGACGATCGCTTATAAAACGTTATCTTGGAACGTTGCAGTGTCGCAGCCCATGTGTTTGTGACAACTAAACTAGCACTATCATAGTAAGATTTTTTTTTTGTTTCGGTTTTGTAACGAAACGCTTACGAAATATTTCCCTAAAAAAGTTGGTCTGTTCACCCTCTCTGCTGCTGTTTGGGAGAGTATTGTAGTCACATTATAAACACTTCCTACGCTTGTGTGTGAAGTATATTTGTGTGTTTATGTGAAATATATCATCATCATTTTCAACATTTTGTACGTAGGAATGTTAGTTGGACGATAATCAAAAAAGCGCCTTCAGGAATATAGGAAGGTGTGTTTGGATAGTAATCAAAACGTGGTTGTTGGATTGCATGGTTTATTATGGATTTTAATGATAAAAAGCGTGCTGGATTATAGTGATGTGTGATAGACTGTAATACAATAGTTAACATTACTTTTCCAGTACTGCTCTAGAACAGAACCAAAATGTAAACACACAAGGATTTTATATCTGTAGCTCCATAATACCTTTTCCAATGGTAAAGCTATGGACCATTTGTACGTAGGATTTCCTGATTAGTTCTCAATTGTCCTTCCGCTTGTACACCTCTGGGCAAATGTAATTCCCGTTCGGATATTAAGAGGCCAAAACAACGATTTACCACAACCAAGTTTTTTCTCTAATGAAACTAATGATGACACATTCGCGAGACTATGATATCACACTTGCATGTTTGTTTCTAGCTTGATATTATTATGATTTATCAGCACGCCTTTCTAAGCCGTAGATTGGCATTTCATGCTACATGCTACAAAACACAGCAAACAAAGACGGGATTGCGCTAAACTCCGTTATCGCCAATGGTTAACTGTGCTGATGTCGATTCGTTTCTTATGAATATCACAAATCTGTTTAACTATGAGCGCGAGCAGAATTGTCTCTCCATCGTGACTCAGCATGACATTACTGGATGTTTAAATGCGCCAATGAGAGTTTTTTGTTCACATCCACAAAAACATTTCGATCGATAAAACCGATAGTATTATTGATGTGCACAGGATTGTTACATCGTGTTGATCTATTTGATCAATATTATTTATAACAAAAGAGTTGTAATAGTTGTTCCTAAGCTGTATGATGCCAGATAATGTCAAGGCTCGTCAGAACAACTAACAGTCAGCACATCAATCAAAGGTCTACATGGTCTGAATATTTTACATTTTCTTCTATTTCCTAGTGTACGCAGCATTTAATGTTTCAGTTGAAATACTATCAAGTGATGCATTATGACAACAACCATGAGTTGGGATCGACTGGACCAGAATTACCATGGCTATCAGTTTACGGTCTACTGGGGCAGAATTACCACAGCTATGAGTTTGAGATCTACTGGGTCAGAATTACCACAGCTATGAGTTTGAGATCTACTGGGTCAGAATTACCACAGCTATGAGTTTGAGATCTACTGGGTCAGAATTACCACAGCTATGAGTTTGAGATCTACTGGGTCAGAATTGCCACAGCTATGAGTTTGAGATCTACTGGGTCAGAATTACCACAGCTATGAGTTTGAGATCTACTGGGTCAGAACTACCACAGCTATGAGTTTGAGGTCTACTGGGTCAGAATTACCACAGCTATGAGTTTGAGATCTACTGGGTCAGAATTACCACAGCTATGAGTTTGAGATCTACTGGGTAACAATTACCATGGCCATGATTTTAGAGTCTGTTGCTATACATAAAAAATCACAACAGTGTGAGGTTGAAGTTTACTATTTGCACATATTACCACATCGTTGGGTTCAATGTGTACCGCTGGTAAGGATTACCATAACTGTAATTTGTTAGTCTATTACTGCTCAGAACTAGTCATAAACTTAAATGTGGACACATAGTGAACTGAAGCATCCACTGAGCTCACAAGGAAGCAAATTGACATTAATCTTTACCATCCGGATATGCTAAGTCATGCACTACAAAGTGTTAGTATTAGTTCATAACGCTATAACAAGCTGTACATAAACAGTTCTTGAGAGTGCTGGTATTAGTGAAAAGACCTTTTAGTATCTCCTATTGGAAGTTCTATGGCGTTTACTGCCTTATTTACTTTGTCTATGTTACGAATTAATTGAAGTACTGATGTCATTAATTGTGTTGTTGCCTCATTATAAATGTTAATGTCGACGTTTACAAGGCATGTACGGATGGGAGAGATGGTAATGATGGCGCACCACAATCCCCTGACCCTTAATATGAGCTTGAAACAACCGAAATGTTTCCTACAGTAAGTTTTCTTTTCAGTTATAGGCTTAAACATATGCCATGGATATTCTTGCAATGCTGGAGCTTGTTGGTGATGAGCGGAGTCCGTCCTACAAATCATCGCTTACTTGTTTAAGCCTCCTAGTCCAGTATATGTTGGATGCCATCACTGGTCTAGTTGTTATTTAGTACGATGGCAATACTCTGGGTCTTAAACTATTAAAAAAAAGAGAAACCATTTCCAACTTTAGCACAGATAAGGATCGACCGATGCAACTTGAAATTGTTACATTGTTACCTTGTGTCCATTTCAACACTACTGACAATATTAGAGCACACCTACTGCTACAAAAACGCTCCGGTTGCATAGTGGTTTGAGCGTTCGCTGCGGCAGCGGGAGGTCGTGGGTTCGATCCCCGGCCGACCCATACCAATGACTTAAAAAATGGTGCTAACAGCTGCCTCGCTTGGTGCTCAGCATTAAGAGGTTAGTGTTTGGACTGGGCGGCCTGGTGTCAGGATAATGTGACTGGTTGGGACATCATGATACATGTTTGCGGCATGATGCCCCAGTGCTAAACATCACTATAAACTGCCTCACTGCAGATATCGTAGCTATATGACTGAACATTGTTAAAGCTACGTTGAAAATCCTACACACACACACACACACACACACACACACACACACACACACTAATGATTATGCCTGTAACGACGCTTATGACCACGATGTGACCAGTCCATATGTTTAAAAGACACAGTAATCTACAAAAATGGAATCTCTAATCAAGAAGGATAAAATTAGTATCAAAATGTGCAAACTGAGTGACTATTTTGAGTCTGGGTTAGAACAACATGAGATATTAAGAAAATAGTCAAAGGTAAGGTTGTCCATGTAAACGCATATTTTGGCACAGTAGTGTGTGTGTGTGTGTGTGTGTGTGTGTGTGTGTGTGTGTGAAAATTGGGGCCCCGAGTCGCCGAGTGGTCTAAAGCGCTCAAAGTTACGGACCACTTCCATCTCACCTCTTTCTGCGTGGGTTCGAGTCTCAGGCTCGGCTAACGTGTTAACGTGAGACAGCCTGCCAATACCTTCTCGTGGGTCGGTGGTTCATCCCGGGGTTTTTAAGGGTTCTTCCTTCTCTAGTTATACTGCCTTCCATGTATAGCCTATATTGTGCTGAAAATGGCATTAAACCCTAAAACAACTCTCTCTGAAAATTAAGTATTATTATTTTCGTTTCCTCATTATTCATTTCTGCTTAAGCACCTACTTGTTTAGCAGACAAATATACCATGCATGTACCTTTGTTGACACGCAGCGAATAATTATCACGTGTTACACCTGAATACAAAGCAAAATAACCCTATTTTACCTGCAGATTTAGTACAGCACGTCATTATTTTGCTGCAAACTATTCAAGCGCTATATTTTCACAAATAATACATACAGGTTGTAACGTCTACTTTACCCGTAGCAAACATTTAGGACTTGTCGATACCATTAGCCGTATTCTATTTTTTTAAAAAGTTGATAAAACCGGGTAGATGAGGTAACCATTGATAAACCTCATCTAATGTTAAGGACGATAATTGAAACCCAACTCTTGATTGCAGGTATGTCAAATATTTATTCTCAGACGGATTTGTAAGAGTGAAACGGATCATATTTGATACAGTTTACATACAGTATATATGCTTTGCATATATTTACTTTAGTTAAACAAAGCGGAGCTAGAGGAGGGAGGAATCAGGTGTCAACATTACATCAGTGTCTAATTAACTATATGTCAATTTGTTGGGATGGAGTCAACTATTCTTTACGGAAAATATTTTACACCCCACAGTTCTGCTTAGGTTTCTACCACTGCAGAGAGAGTTTCGGATTCTATACACGTATTGTGAAATCATAGCGGTATGTATATTTAGTGTAATCCATTTTAAAATCTATCTATAATAGCAGTTGTAGTTCTGATCGATACAATTGTTATATATTGGAAATATTTAATATCACCTTCCTACTAAGACACGTTTAATACCCAAGTATCATTGCTAATAAGGACGCTTTATCGGATAGAGGGCATTGAACTTATCATCACGTGGTATAGAAAATTTAACTTTATTTTTGGTGGGGATGGGGGTGGGGTGGATTGAATATTCTACAAGAACATAATCATTTTAATAAGAATAGCAGATGCTGCAGTAACTTATATATTCTAGTTGATCTTACACTAAAGAAAGAGCACCAGTATTTGTACTACGGGGGCAGGGGCCAGTTTTTATGCACAAATTTAATGCCGTAATCAGCGACCTAGTATAAAATAATCATAAAAATTAAATACATAAGTAAGGTCAAAAAGGTCCGTATTTTAGATACCCACATTAAACCAAAGCATAAGAATGTTATGCACTTGACCGGAGAAAACAATGGCAGTTGATAGCAGAAGAAATGTATGCATCCCAACCTCTATTTATACAAGCATTTTTCCCATTGGAAATGTTATATTTTGATCAGCTTAACCGTGCTAAGACACGTGATAAAAATACGTGCATTTAATGAGTTTAAGATAAAAGTAACAATTTCAGTATTCCAATGATTACTCATTTGCTCACAATTTTTGGATGGGAATAAAGTGTGGTCAGAGTTAGTTGTGATACAAAACAACTTTCAGGATAATTTAATGTATATTTGCCTCTTTGAGACATCAAATATAGATATACTGCAGTGACTGTAAATATGCTGATTTACAGCTGAAATACGCAGTATGAAACTTAATGGAAAGTTGATTGATATGAACATAGATTACATTTCATACTGTGACTTCCCTTATATTTATAGGTATCATATTTCATGATGTGGTTCGTAAGATTATTTGTGTGCAACTAACTTCCTCAATTTACTATTTGAAGGTTTTAATAAATTATCAAATATTGAGCCATTATACATCCAGTTCTACACAATTTTGTGCAAATAGGCTTAACCGGATAATACGATAATCAGCTCGAAGAATTAACGTTATTTCTTGCCAACAATTAGCATGCATGCAACGAGTTTATTCAGAGAGGCCAAAAGCCGCTCCTCACATGTACATGCAAACATGTTTAATTACACTACTGTAATTTTTATATCAATCGTCTTCCTTTTTGTATGTCAGATATGTGATCATGACGTCACAATTTCTGGTTCGCTATCAGACACTTTGTATTAAAACGCGAATCTTCTTATACCTGTTTCTAAGTATTTATCACTTAAAAATGTGACACGCAATATCACTAGTTTACACCGAACTAAAATATGCATCAACTTTCCCTCTAAGCTGCGCGCGCGCGCGCGGCTGCACAGACATCCCCGCGCAGCTGAATTGTAAATCCAACATTAAAGTTTGCTCGTCTACGTAATGCATTGCACAGTGCAGCGAGCATTACGCGCACATCTACCATTCGCTTAGAGGTAACGTTGAGTTAGATATATCTTTTACAATTGTGTTTTTTTCTTCTTCATAGGTTTCAATTCTTTATGAGTATTAATCTTTTGAAAAGACCCAAAATGAGTTTTAAGATGTTTCGGAGTTGGTTGATAAACTATACAAGTCTTTATCATAGATTTTTTTACATAGCAAAATGTTAAGAAATGTTTAATATTGGTAAATCTACAAAAATACACCACATGGTAACCGTGACAGTACTGTTGATAGAAACCTCATATTACCGACAGGGGTAAACTGATGAATTATTTCTCCTGTGTGATATTAATTTGCCCTGAATTCGGACCTTTTATCTTGCTGGTTTCATGCGCACTTTATGCAAAGTAATACACGGGATCTGTTCCGCTCCAGCGCCTTTCTGGATGTTATATAAGATTTGTGGACAACTTTGTGTTAATTTCTCATTGGATTTGATACTCCTAGAAGAAATAAGTATTTTCTCATCGGATGGGCTACCTCAAATGAGAACGTATCTCGAAATACATATGGAGTAGTATGATCTGTCGCGTTTCGAAATGTTGTGAAACATAGTTGTAATAGAAGCTGTGTATAGGGAGAGAACTGAGCAATCCGATTCATTCGTATTTTCTAGTCTATCTTTGTTATTGTTTCCCTGTTGTAACATCAAGTTTTGCAGACGTGTTCTATGCTGTACTTAGATAGTATATGATGGGGAAAACTTTGTTTGGACTATTCAGTGGAAATATAAAGTGTTCATTTTTGGACAATAATATTATTTAGGAACAATTGGGAATTGTTCTAAGAAATTCGGGAGAGGGGCATCTTGACAACGTCGCGCTTCTTGGTGTACTAAGTAAACAGTCTACATCGAGTATCATCGTTTCTTATTTACTGGTGATTTTGAACGAACTACTGCAGCCATGTCAATTTATTAACACAATTTAAAATAGTAACAATTTGTGTAAGTATTTTTCGTGTTTCAGTAGTAAATTATGACTGAAACTCAAATATAAATGTAAGTGTGGCAGCTATGAAGGTGTTTGTTTACTTACTCTTGTCGTTGTTGTTGTATATTTTATGTTGATAGTTTGTTGTGGATGTAAAGTTCGCCAGATATGAGATCGCATTTCTTTATGTAGTAATTGATACTTTTGTTTCAGTAAGGATTTAGTAGCACGATATTGGGTATGCTAATGTATTGGGTATGCTAACGTATTGGGTATGCTAACGTATTGGGGAAAATGACAGTTAGGGCATTAGAATCGGTAAGTCAAAACTATTTGCTTAATTTCTTCTGCGTGAACACAACACATACCAACGTGTCTTTCTTTTTAAATTTGACTAGTTGTGGTTGTTCTCTCGTTATTTTTACCTACTGAACAAACTTGAATAGTGGAAAAGCGATATGTAACATTAAAACATAACAGAGGTATGCATACTTGGACTCGAAAAGGAAGAACTGTACATTGGGTGTGATAAATAAAACTATAAAACTGAATGGTAACACTTGAACTGTATAAAGATAAAGAAAGTCCAAAAAAGTAACTGGTTCCTTCCCCTATGTAAAAACGCACGGAAAAAGGGTCGAAAGTAGGTACAAATAAGTTAGATGTATTTCCTGACCTATCTCCCATAAATCGTATGGGTACTAATCTAATATTTCTGTTATGTTAATCGGTTATTTCAAATGTTAACAAAGTAAGAATTAATTGTCAACATCGTAATTTGCTCATGATCAGAAATTTAATAAGCAGTCTTATTTTATTTCGGATGTTGAAGTCTGATCAAACATACACTTCCTAGAAATGGTATTCTAAATCCCGTTATTATCATAAACATGTTAGTATTTTATCGTGATCAATATTGGTCATAATACATTTCACGTATAAGCATCAATAACAGTACAATGTTTCATCTATATTTTTCCTTTTGCATCCTGCTATTGTCCTCTAAAACAGAAGAATTGTAAACAATGTTTTCCATATTAAGAGAGCTTTGCGTGGTGACATTTAGTCATAGCGTAGCCTGAGTCACGAATCCAGTTTGGCTTTCATTGGAGACATTTAGTCATAGGATAATCTGAATCGTGAATCCAGTTTGGCTCTCAGTAGAGGCATTTAGTCGTCGCGTAGCCTGTCACGAATCGTTGGGTTTTCAATAAAAGATTGTCATAGCATAGCATGAGTCTGGAGTCCAGTTTGGCTTTTAGTGGAGGCATTTGAACTCAGATCAAGAACTAATTTTACAATATAGTCTTTCTACATCTTCTTATCAGCACTGAACTTTCCACTATTTACAAATCATACGCTAATATAAACTACCGTCAAAGATGACCTGAAGCTGAAGTTCTTGTCATAGGTTAACCGGTATTTCTTTGAGGCTGGACTGTACAGTCATAAAACTTCTAATCATTGATCTCATCTGTTCAATCAATGTAAACATGGGGGGGGGGGGGCTTAAAATGTATGTGTTGTAAAAGGTCATTCTAATCCCTGAGTATCTTCAAATATGCCCATATATCTGAAGAAGACAAAGCATTGTATAACCAGGTTATAACATATCGTTTAACAAACCAGTTTAGCTTGGAGACAAACTAGTCCAGTATATAAACCCTCTCTAAAACATATTATTCAAGGATTACCACACGAATTGCAAGAGAAGATCGACAAGGATGTTTGGCAAGGACATGCTAAAATAAAATCTCAATGGGTGACTGTGGAACTTTTGTGGCGTGAAATTCACAAGTGGAAAGTGACAAAAATTAACCAACGTGTCAGATTTCTCTCTTCACAGATTCGAATTTAGTTCGTTTACATCTGAAGAATTTTTGATCATTCTTGATCGTGATCCTGGATGACAGTGGTCCGAAATTACACGTTATATTAATCACGTTTGCTTTTGGAGAAGATTTTAAATAATTCTGTGCAGAATATACACGTATGGTCTTCGACATAACAAAGAAGTATAAAATCGAACTCCCTTGCCACAATCTGTATCACTTCTGATAAAACAGATTCCGTGGAAGGATATCAATGTGAATATTCACACGGTGAAGGATTACGAACACTTATTACAAGAACTGTGTCCCATTAATTGGGGTCGACGTGTAGTGTGTTTTAGTGACTTGCTTTCTGGGATTTCGTTTACCTGTCGATTCCTTGTGGACACTTTACGAACACTACCTACAAAAAAGACAGTATGGTGACTCCTTTAAATGTCCACGAGAGACTCATTCTGTTAAAAGTCTTACGCTTTCATCTGGATACGTCTCGACCTCTACAGGAAAAAAAGATTCGTCAACATTTTACGAACGGAAGTGGTGTACAAAGATATGTGTGTAGCTTGTGATTTACACCCTCATTGGACAGATGTACGTGACTGGAAAAGTTGGGGTTTTGAGGCTTGGACAAAAGAAGCATCCCGTTATGTTCAAGCGTTGTGTTCGTAAAATCCATCGTCGAGTGAAAAAAGTCACTTTTAAATCTGTGTTAGTGAATGTGCCAGAAGAAGAAAAAGAATCTGTCACCCAGGACAATCACCCTGTTCAAGACAGGACTAATATGGACATTCCCCCGACAAAGACCCTTCCGAGAGGACACCTACGTGACTGTACCCCATGTAGAGACTATAAGAACATTACACACTACATCTAGGACACCTTGGTTACCGAAACAATGTTGTATAGAGACTTTTTTATATGCCACTTTGATCGTTTCCATGTGTATTTTATTCCTGTACTTATCCATTTGGCTTTCATGTACTTTTGTCTTTCGTGTTGTTTCAATTTAAACATCTTGTCTTGTCTGTTTGTGTGTCAATAGTATCATACCCTACACTTCTATGGCTAATTCTACTATTTCTACTCCTTCCTCCTCGACATTCAAAGTCATTGACGAACACTTAGATCATGCTAGTTGGGAAGCCTTGTATCTTCGTCATCCTTTTAACATGTTAATTGCTGGACCGAGCGGTTCAGGCAAAACCGAATTTGTCAAACGTTTGATCGAACATAAACATCATTTGATCGATCGTTCACCTCAACGCATCGTGTGGTGTTACAAAGAGTGGCAATCGGCATAGAGTCTCTTGCAAGTAAGTCAAGGTGATTCCATTGTGTTTCTGGAAGGTATTCCTAGCGAAGACGATGGGATATTGTCTGACCCTAACTCATTTGGTCATTTATGACGACATGTTAGGAGAAGACGAAGAAGAACTTAAACTGTGGTTTACGCGTAAAGCATCATCGTAATGCCTTTGTCATTTACATTACACAAAATTTATTTCAACAAAGTAAAGCCCATCGTACCATTAGTCTCAATGCTCATTACGTGGTCTTGTTTAAAAGTCCTCGAGATAAATCGCAAGTGCAAGTCTTAGCCAACCAGTTAGGAACACCTTGGCTGACTCATGTGTACGATGATGCCACTCAAACTCCACACGCCTATTTACTCGTGGATTTAAAACCCACCACTCCCGATTATTTGCGATTTCGTACCCATTTGTTTCACGACTGGTGTCAAGACGGAGGACCTGTCGTGTACACGTCCTCGTCGTCGACATAACAATATGAACCACTAAAAAATTTATAAAAACCTCGGTCACTTTGACCTTGTCTCCTACATCGTCAACATGACGTCCCTTCAGTCTTATCTTACCATCAAATTGATTCGGGCCTTGTACGGTATCAGTCGCGACAAAAATCCACAAATACGTGCTCACGTCTTAGAAGCCAGTCTCAAAGAAGTCTCACGATGGTTTACGGTGAAGAGCACTTCAAATACTGCAGGGCATCATTCACATTCCACATCAAACCAAACGCTTTTTGACAGAAACAAAGTAGCTTTGACGCAACTGGCTGATCCTCGCATCGACACTCAAGCCAAAAAGCAAATCATTTTGAAACGTAGAGTTAGCGGTTCTCCTGGTGGTGTCATCATTCGTTACCTTTTAAAATGGGATCCCAATGCTCCCAAAGATCACCCCAAGAAAAAAAAGCCAAACGAACCCCCAAGAAAAAGAACAATGGTGCCAAGAACAAAACACAGAAAAGAAAAGTCCACATAAAAAGAGCTGTCACCCGCAAAAGAGGCACTTCGGCCAGGACGCAACCTTACCTTCGTAAACCACGACCTGCAACACCAGTGACCGCGTTTCAGTAGCCTCAGGTTCTTCCACTTCTCCGTTGTGGGTGATGCCAGCCAAATCTAATTTGACACCCGTTCTTCCTAATTTGATGAAACATTGGAAATCTGCGTCTCCCAAAACGTCTCCTCTACCGGTGACACCCTCTTCCACGTTAGCGGCAGTAGCAGCTGCTCACAAAGTACCTGCCCCCAAAGTCAAAGTCCAAGAAAGATCTGGCATGTTAAAGAGTTTACTGGCTTTGTCCAAACAAGAACTGTCCCGATTTAGTCCGTTGCGAACCCCTTCACGACGTGTGTTACCTGTCATGAAGTTGATACGATGGAAAGATAATTAGTGGCGTCGCATTCAAGTATAAAACAAAAACACTTGAGGACCACGACGTGAATCAGTATTTTCTGTGCCACTGCTGAATACCCAATGATGCCTCCTCAAAAACGTGCACACCACAATCCTCGGCGTTCTGCTGTTCAAAAAGGAAAAGGAAAAAGACAATCTCGTCATCCTACAAAACGCTAAAAAACCAAACATCGACGTCATCCCCTCAAAAGACGTAGTCGTTTAAAGAAAAAGAAGAGTCACCAAAATGGAGGTTACTTTGGTATTTTTGGGAAACACATCGTTACCTTTTTGACGAAGCGCTAGTTCCCAAAAAAAGTAGATAAAAGAGGGTGTGTACCAAGTCTTTGACGTCAGTGGTAGTGTTGAACGAACAAGCAAAGATGTCACCTCGCAGAAAACATTCTTATTCACCCCAGAAAGGAAAGCAAAGGAAAGGACTACCTCCTCGTTTAGCCAAACACGGAGACGTGTTGTCCGTCCTATCCAAAGCCTCTTCACCCATGCGAAAATAAATCATTAAAACGGCCTCCAAAGATGTCATCGATACCGTGTGCGAATATTGTTTGAATGTCTTGAAAGGTACGATACCTTTGTCTCCACACCAGAAAAAAATGCTTAGCCAAACATGGACACGTTCTTCGTCGAATGGTCCAAAAGAAAATTCCCGTCCGTCAAAAGAAAAAGATGTTGGTGCAACGCGGCTGATTTTTTCCCTTTCTTCATCCTATGTTGGGAGGCTTAGCGAATCCAGCATGGGTATATTGCGAGGTTTGGTACAAGGGCTGGTACGAGGGATATCCCAAAGTTGATCCTTCCAGAAGATAAAAGGGACCCATGGAGCACCACGATCTCAGACGTAACCATTGGAAGCCCACTGAAGGACAAAACTGACTTTAGTCCCTTACAAACGATGGATGGAATACCATCGTTGGCAAGAACAACATACCCCCATTTACCACCCAATCCTGATTTCACTGAGATGTCCCAATTACAACACGAATTGCAATCCTTGATGCATCGCCACGATTTGTCCGAAACCGAAAAATCGCAAAAATACGGTCAACTCTTCAAACGACTGCAACTCTTTCATCGAAAAGCTGTGGAACAAACAGCTCAACCCACTCTGACCGATTTGAAGACTCTGATGAATAATCCGTCGCTCTCAAAATCTACAGTGGCCAAAACAGACGTCACCCCACCATTACCCAAGGAAAAAGAACCCCATGATATCTTTCAAACACCCACCTCCACTCCCATTCCGAGTAAGATTGCAACTTCCTTGTTGACCCCTTCCCCCACTCCCCAACGAGAAGAACTCAAAACTTGGGTTAAAAAGATGATGACCACTCCTCCTTCGACAGATTTGAAAAAAAAAGGAAACCAGACGTGAGAAAGGAAAAGAAGACCAAAGCTATCCATTACCACCTCCACCACTGTCACCACCACCAGTACCCTCGACGTCGACTCCTGTGGCACATCAGATACATAAAACCGTTTCCAAACAACCCCCATTTCGTCCCACCCAAAGCAGTATCATCGAAGAGTGGGTGACTTATTAACAAAACCATGGAGAAGGTATTAGCAAACGTTTACTACGATCCAGCCCACCCTGCAGGTTACGGAGGCATTCAGAAATTGTATCGTGCTGCAAAAACTCGCCTGAAAAAGGTCTGTTTACCTGAAGTACAGCGATGGTTACAAGAACAAGCTACGTACACTTTACACAAACCGATTCGACGAAAATTTCACAGAAGTCGCACTCAAGTGGAAGGCATCGATCATCAATGGCAAGCCAATTTAGCCGATGTCTCTCATTTAGCCACCCACAATCGTGGCTACAAATATTTGTTTTGTGTCATCGACGTCTTTTCTAAATTTGCCTGGGTCGTACCTTTGACATCCAAATCGAACGGAGAGTTGGTACGAGCTTTGCAATTGGTGTTGAAACAAAGTGGTCGTCACCCTCTTCGATGGCAAACCGACAAAGGCACTGAATTTCTGAACCAAGCTTTCCAACGAGAATTAAAAAAACGTGACATTCATTTTTTCACAACCGAAAATCCTGAAACCAAAGCCAGTATCGTGGAACGTTTTCAACGTACCTTGAAAGAACGCATGTGGAAATATTTTACGCATCAACACACTCTCAAGTACATTGACGTCTTACCGCACTTAGTCCAAGCCTACAATCAATCTTACCATAGAAGCATTGGACGTACCCCACAAAATGTGACACCTGACAACGAAGTAACTGTTTTTGAGCGTCTGTTTGATACGTCCCGGACGATGGCTGTCCCCAAGAAAGGTGGAGGAGTGTTAACCCCTGGAGATTGGGTTCGCATCGGCAAAACCAAACGCACTTTCCACAAAGGTTACTTACGCAACTGGACTACCGAATTGTTTCGTGTTACTGGACGAGTGCGTGATGGTCATCCTACCATCTATAAATTGGAAGACATGAACGGAGAAGTATTAAAAGGAACGTTTTACTTGCCTGAGTTACAACGTGTCACTTAAAAAGAAGACGACGTGTCGTCATTGAAAGAATTCTCGAACGAAGAACCCGTAAAGTAGGAAAACGTCGTGTCAAAGAAGTCAACGTACGTTGGAAAGGATATCCTCCTAGTTTTGATTCTTAGATTGACGCTTAGCAAGTCATCGACTATAAAAAAGGGACCATCATGCCCTTTAATACAGCTTTAGCGACCACAGTGACTACTCCTTCACCCAGTTCTTCTCTGCGAGATTTACAAAAGCAACCCTTGTGGGTGTGGTGTGGAGAACGTGTCCCTAAAACGCAAATCGTCTTTTTCTGCCAAATCTTTGTGGTGTATTGTGTTCTCGGTGCTTCCATTGCTAATTTGAGTTTGCAACAAGGAGACAAACAATTGTGGACCATTTTACTCAGCAGTTGCATCGGTTATCTTCTTCCGAATCCTTCCCTGAAATACTCTTACAACGGTAACAACAGTAACAATATTGGGAGTCTTGCGTCCAACGTTAATCGTTCTCCTAACAGTCCCCCTTCCAATTACAATCCTCTTTTAGACACTCTTTTAACCTTGAGTGACTCCTCGGACAGAAGAACGTTGGAATTATAAACAACACTATTAACCAATTTTACTTAACGTTACCCAGCGACAGTTCCATGGAGGTTTTTCCTAACAACACGTTGTGCTGTTACACGGCTAAATTACCTCAAACCATTCATTTGAATCAAGATTCTCATTGGGAAGTGGCTTTAGTGGAAATGATACACCCGACACAAATCAAAAACATCGTCGAAAATCAAAACACTTTCAAAGTACTAGTGTATGACGAGCAATTGCAAAAAGCCTTAGACGAGCGAGGCATCACTGGCAGTGACCCAAAGAAAACAGAGGACCCCCAAACTAAAGGGACCACCTATGCGTTCACCATTCCTGCTAGTTATTATTTTAGTGGTCAACATTTAGTCACTACACTTGCTACCAGGTTCAATACTTTGTTTGGTAAAGCCATGGAGAAAGCCAAAAAAGTGTTACCATCGAGTACTATAAAGTGGCTCGTCGCCTAATTTTGAAATTTTCAGAGGATAAAATGATGGCCATTACCTTTGGTCCTGAATTTTATGATATTTTAGGTGGAGACCCAAGGATGGTGGTCAAGAAAAATGAAATACCATCCATAACCACTAACTCGGATTTTGCGAAATATTTTCGATTCCCTGTAGAAATGAACCAAGGACTCAACTTGATGTTTGTGATGTGGTGGAGTACAACGTGGTAGGACACACCTCTGTACCGTTACTGCGTGTCATTCCTTTCAAAGTGGATTCTGCCGCAGCTGCTGACGTGGAAGGTGGAAATACCTATCACGTTCGCCGCGAATTTGTACATTCTCATTATTTGCCCGTCAGTAAGTCGTATTTCGACAGTGTCAACATTACTATAAAAGGAGAACTTGTACAAAATATTCCATTTACCAAAGGGAAAGTCACAGTGAAACTCCATTTTCAAAAACGATTCTTGAACAACTGAAAAGTGATGTATCATGTGTACCGAGGAGCCGCTCGACAACGAGGACATGGTTTAGGAGATATGTTTAAATCAGCCTTTCATTCCGTGGTCCCTGTTTTGAAACCGATGGGGACACGAGGATTGCACGCATTAAAAGATGCCGCATTGACTCACGGCAAAGATTTTCTTCACAATGTCCTCACTGACAAACAAAACCCCAAAGAAACCTTTTTGAGAGCAGGTAAAAATGTCTTGCTTCAAACGGGTAAAGAGATTTTGGGTCGACGAGAAAGTCCTATAAATGCCCTGAACGGTACCGAGTCTGGCATTCCTGCTTCCCTGAGGACACAGCAAAGACAAAGCAGAAAGCGTCGACGCAGACACCCTTCTAAAAGTCTCCGTACCTCTAAAGCTAGAAAGACGAAGAAGAAAAGAACCGCTCGAGACTTAGACATTTTTGATTATTAAAAGTAAAACATAGAGACTGTGAGAAAAATGATGCACCAAGAATCTTGTGCCTGTTCCAAGTCGGAACTGGATCTCTTTGCCATGCCACCCACGATGATGACCATGCAAGAAGCCCAATGGGTTGAATTTCATCCCGTCTCCTCTTTGACGGATTCAGCTCCCATTGAGTTTGAAATCAAAGTGCAGCCCGAAGATTTCATCGATCTTTACAGCAGTTACTTGTGTTTAAAAGTGAAAGTGATTAAAACGGACAACTCCGTTCCAGGAGCCGATGCCAAAGTAGCTCCCGTCAATAATTTCATGCATTCCTTATTCCTAGATATTTATATTGCCCATGCAGTGATTTGCTTTATCCCTATACGAACATTTGTCATTATTAATTCATTTCCCCAACAAGCAGACAAGTCCTGATGCAATGGATATATCTGGTCACCTTGCGTATGTTAAGGAAGTCATAGTAAACCTGACTGTGAAACTAATTCTTCATCATTCACTCTTCTTCTCCAATAGTTTGATAGGATGTTCATCTAACCATTAGGACTGCTAATTATTCCGGCCATTTTGATGCTATCTCTTACAGAATTAAAATACAGCTTAAATTTGGCAAGTAATCCAGTTAGTCTAACAGTAAATGTCTCGAAACATTCCATAATTCGAGTAGGTCGGGTCAACAGCTCTTGTAGCAACTATCTGTCTAAATAGTTATATCATGAATGCTAGGTTTGAAACCATTACATTGACCAACTTCGAAATTTCTTGATGATTGACATTGTACATGAAATGGCATTCTGCATGTTAAGAATTCAATTGGAGCTTTGAACTTCGACTTTAATAGAGTTAATAAAACTAAATATTAAGTATATTTTTACTAAGACATATTTTTATTATACCAGTTAGGGAATTTTTAATTGGTAATCTACGGATATTCGAACCCAGGTCCACGGATAGCAGCAACCATCATGTTGCCTCCACTCACCATCCCCTATACCCTCCCTATCATGAACACATCACCAAATATTATGCTACGAAGCAATTGGTAAATACCGTTGCGGGTAGATTACACACCCGAACAATGACCCATTCTCTGTCATCAAGCATTATTAGGTGGGATCCAAGGATAGCACAGTGTGTGTTTGTGTGTGTGTGTGTGTGTGTGTGGGTGTGGGTGTGAAGATGAAATACTAAAAACATTTTGATTTTCTTTTTTGCATTTTATTTTACCTGTCAACAATGATACATATGAACCGAACGACATTAGTATAGATGTTCAATTATTACATGACTTATCTTTTAATTTGCGCTTATATACCCATATATTTTTTATATACGTAACACATCTAGTGACATCTCATCACATCAAAAAAATAATCAGTCTTACATCTAGACTTCAAAAAAGGGTTTGAAATTCTTCATCGCAATATTAACGCCCTCATCTCACACGTTTTCGACTTACTTAATCTTGGTTTCGATCATACCCATTGGAGATCTATGCCCTGATTGACTTGAAAAGGTAGGGAAGGGGAGTGGGGCACTTAATTGATGAAAGCTGAAGCTGTCTTGGAAGAAGTACAGATGCACGAAGAAATGGACATTTCAGTAATTATTAAATTATTACCCTGTTTATGAGAGAAAATCTAGTATAGTTACTTTTTAGGCAATAGTCTGCAAACGAAATACAAAATACGCCATTAGAAGACACAGTAAAATTTAAAACACCACACATCTAAGTGTCTACATTAAAACGCTTATCGAATAGGAATGCATTTTCTGAAGTTCTTGTTCCTAATTAAATATACATAGCCCTGTTATTTATTATTCAACGCTCACAATGCAATTGGTCATTAGATATGTACTAAAAGTCTGTCTATTCCAGAGAGAATACAATATCCCAAAATCTATTACCTTTGTATGTATCTAACGTTCAAAGCTCTGTTTCTAAAACACACATCGAATCGTTTTACGTTCGTTTTATCGCCGAAATATATTTGAGTACTTGTTGACAACGGACCAACTATTTTTTTTTGTGTGAAAAGGCCGAACTCTAGTTAATTTTACTTCATCAGGAACAATACCATATAGACGGTAAGAATACCAAGTAATAGGAACCGTGAAAACGCTGGCAATGTCTTTTATATACTTTGCATGGATATCGCCAAGGTATATACGTTTACATGGGCTAAAATTACTAATTTCTATGCAAATGTAAGTAACTTCCTCTCTTACATTTTGAACTCGGAGTTAATTATTATGAACATTACTTTATATATATTTTTAATGTAAATTCTGTTGCAAATATATTTAATATTATGGTGCTTTCTCCATGAGAATAGATACCACCTTAGTGAATAAGTTATAAAGATAAGTTGTAACAACACGGGAACTTAATTGGCTGTTACCATCAGTACAATGCAACATTAGCATATTTTTTATTTAGAATTGTAACCGAACAGCTCCAACTGTTGTTACACTCTATGCGAGTGTTTTCTTCTCTGCACATTTTTTTAATAAATGTAATTATATTTTCCTACCTAGCATCTCTATAGGCAACGGACAATTACATTCCACTTTTCATAAACTTTCAATAACTGATTCATATATTTAGTCTTTTCCAAATTTGAAGTCGTTAGTTATGCATTGTTTTGTACTTTGTTGTATTCTTACTTTTTAATTGGAGCCATCTTATCGAGATCGTGCCACGTATATGCAATTTTTTTAAAATAGTAAACCCGTCTTTGCTGTAGTGCTTCATAGTTCTAGTTTGAACTGTGCTGTTTCCTCATTTTCTGTTTAGCTATTTCCTTGTACAGAAGGTATCCCTAATGTATACAGTGATTGTCATAGATGTGATTTGTTTACAGCCACTGCATAAAATAGGACCAGATAAGGCTGAAACCCAAGTAGTTGAAGCAGTAGTATTAGTGGCAAGCCACATGTTTTATTCTTGCCAGTTGAATATAATAAATACGCTATGTTTAGATCATATTCACACACATGATGCTTTTTGACTTTTTTAGTCTGCAAAATGTAAACAATGACACACAAATAAAAAACCACCAGATGCGGAAGATCAAACAAAACACCCAATGTTCTCAATTTAATATAAAAAAAGCACCAAATGCGGAAGATTAAACAAAACATCCAATTTTGTAAATTAAATAAAACGAATACATGTACTTAATGTATTGTTTTACGTCCTCTAATTCAGTGAGATTGGTGACCTTTAAAGTTTTGTTGCAAGTTTTTTTTTCCTGTGTCCAATAAAGAAACACTATTCAAAGTAGCATCCATCATTGTTGTAATTCATAGCCATTGGCTGTATTTTACTTCCTTCCATTTGAAGAGCCATGTATGCCTCCGAAATATTTGTACAAGCTATCCTGTCACAATTTTCGTATTCAATCAACCTTCCCAAATATTTGTACCAGCTATCCTGTCACAATTTTCGTATTCAATCAACCTTCCGAAATATTTGTACGAGCTATCCTGTCACAATTTTCGTATTCAATCAACCTTCCGAAATATTTGTACCAGCAATCCTGTCACAATTTTCGTATTCAATCAACCTTCCGAAATATTTGTACGAGCTATCCTGTCACAATTTTCGTATTCAATCAACCTTCCGAAATATTTGTACAAGCTATCCTGTCACAATTTTCGTATTCAATCAACCTTCCCAAATATTTGTACAAGCTATCCTGTAACAATTTTCGTATTCAATCAACCTTCCCAAATATTCGTACAAGCTATCCTGTCACAATTTTCGTATTCAATCAACCTTCCCAAATATTTGTACCAGCTATCCTGTCACAATTTTCGTATTCAATCAACCTTCCGAAATATTTGTACCAGCTATCCTGTCACAATTTTCGTATTCAATCAACCTTCCGAAATATTTGTACCAGCAATCCTGTCACAATTTTCGTATTCAATCAACCTTCCGAAATATTTGTACGAGCTGTCCTGTCACAATTTTCGTATTCAATCAACCTTCCGAAATATTTGTACCAGCTATCCTGTCACAATTTTCGTATTCAATCAACCTTCCGAAATATTTGTACCAGCTATCCTGTCACAATTTTCGTATTCAATCAACCTTCCGAAATATTTGTACGAGCTATCCTGTCACAATTTTTGTATTCAATCAACCTTCCGAAATATTTGTACGAGCTATCCTGTCACAATTTTCGTATTCAATCAACCTTCAGCTAAATGTTTTCAGGGCTTTAATATAAACTCTGACATCGATTCAGATCACACAGTTGTACGAGCTATCAATGTAAAAGATTTACATGGCAGCAGTTGCTAAAAAAATTAAATAAAGGATTTTTATTTATAAAGAAAGGTTGGAAGATGAAGCGGAGTTCACACCTGACCTTCATCGGAATGATATTTGTCTGGTTCGTGACAATATTCTACTTGCTCTCGACGATGAATGAATATAAGACTTCAATGAATCAGTCAGACCAGGACCGTCTTCTCTCTCAAGCTCTCAGTTCCATACGAGACTTAAAACATCAAAAAGAGGAAATCCGAAACGTGTCTGAGGTCTTGAGGTATTATTTTGTATTGTAGTATCTATTAATTTAAAATTGCATAACTGCATGAATCCATGAGCTAGTTTCAATAAAACCCTAAAACTTGGAGGTAAATAGTATATACAAACGTTTAACCAATATTTAAGGTCTGACAATATATTTATATTTAATTAAATCAGTCACCGTAATTACAAACAAATCAATTGAAAGACAGACTTTCACTCTCTGTGTATTGTGCAAATTGCCTATTTTGTTTATGCGTTGACCTGTAACCAAAGTAACACTGAATATAATGGACAATAAAGGCAGCTAGTCCAGCAAGGTCAAGAAACAATATAGGCAAAATTAGAAGGAAAAAAAAAAGAAAAAACAGTGTTGAATTTGTTGTGTATTTTTTGTACCTTATTATTATGCGCGGAATATTTCAGATATTAACACTGCAATCAGAATCGGGATAAATGTCAACGTGCTGACACTTCCTTTAATATGTTTAAACAAGTACGAGCATTTAATAAAAGCCTTTTGAAACCGAGAAATTAATGATCGCATTGAATGTTCTTGTACTCTAAATTTATAATCAGTTCCTTTAAATATATATGCTTAATAACCAAATTGTATATTTTAGAGGATGATTGTCAGCTATGGTTGTATTGATTTTGATGACGGAATGGTCACCGTTTGCATGATTGTTAAATTCTTTGCGTTTGGAATTAATGTACTCGATTACGTTAGTATAACAGTATTTGTCAATTGCAGCTCAAAAGCAAGGAAACACAAGCAAACGTCTTTACCTTGCTAATATACAACGTCTTTACCTTGCTTGTAATTTGGTTTTATAGTTTACACTCTACGGAGATTGCCAGCAAAGTCTTGCACTTTCAATGAGCTGTAATGTGATCTGTAACAAATTGTGCTCTTATGTTTGAACAAGTTGTATAGATAGTGTTATTACATGTAGCTGATAAATTGAAATTAAATCGAGATCCTATGTTTCCTTTGTTTTTCAGAGAGATCAAGAAATTGCAAGGGAAACTTCTGCTAGGTAGGTGTAATTGTATTCAGTAATTAAGGTGATCACTATGGTAACAATCGTCATTACGTCGCCGTGTATGCGATGTCCTGGGAGGGGGTAACACCTTGGCTGGCTACGCAGTCGTACTCTTTCGGTGGTAGCTCGCCCACCTTTGGTCCCCACTTGGCACTCAGCTCTCACCTGTGGCTCCAAACAACTGTGGAATGCTCAGCGGCCACATCCCGGAAAACGGCCTCGACTAACCGGCTAAACCAGGCTGAGGGTACCCGACAGGTCTTAAACCTTTGGTGAGTTAGAATTTGTCTACCTAGCATATGAAGACTTGATTCGGCCACCTGCACGGATGAATCACCAGCTGGTCAACGGGCAGAAAGGCGATTCCCAGCAAAGCGCCGTGGAGCGCTAAGAGCACGGTGAGACAACTAAGACTTTCCTGGTCATCCACTGCACTCAACTCTGGCTCAGGCCGTCTCGACATTGTCGTGCTACTGACCCAACTGGTTTGGGGCGAGAGAGTGACTCAACGCCTCTTCACTTAAAACAAAGTCACTATGCAAGTCATTCTTGTCATCCACCCATCTCATTTCATCACCCACTAAAGTCCTGTGGCGACAGGCCAGCGACAAAGCTGCAGGTGTGGGTACACTGGCAATCGTTGCCGCACACCTGCTGAAGAGGATAGCCAGAAAAGCACGTGCCATCAACCCTACTGGAGATGTCCCACTCATCCCCTGTCCCCTATGCAAACGAACATTCCGTGCAAGGGTTGGCCTCGTCAGCCACCTGCGCACGTGCAGAAAAGAACCAGCCCCTCCAACCATCGGATGACTAGAGAGATCCTCGTCGAATCGACAGACGAACAACAACAAAAAATGCCACCGTTCAACATCGTGGATCGATTATGGGCTTATGGGCTCTGACATACTGGTACCAACATAGATATCTCAGCAAGTCCAGTTTGGATATCCAATCACGCCTAGTGAGCATGCGAAAACGTACAGAAATAAAGTAGAAAATATGGTAAAATTGTCAGCAAGGTATATGGAAAT